>CM051025.1:110069499-110516999 GCA_027627225.1 Congeria kusceri
ATTGTAATTTCCTACCATTACTAACTATTACTTTTATATCTTCTTATTAGCAATTTCTATAAAATAATAATTAGCCAGATGTGTTATTCATGATGAGAGATATGTTGACAAATATATTGTCTATATATTGTTTTGTAATTTTCCTACCATTACTAACTATTTCTATTATATCTTCTTATAAGCAATTTCTATAAAACAATTGCTTACGATCATATAGTACCACGAACGCAACAGAGACTTCATCTTCATGAAATAAAACAATCAAGAACAGAACGAAATATACTATAACAAATGTAAACACCGGTAAAATCTAATAAAAAAATCATGTAATATAATGATAATAATACTATTAATAAAAAGTTTCAAAACTTCAGGAGACCAACCATTTTAATGAGTTAAATTCAATATGAAATGTGTGCATTTACAGTTAATAATCATTTACCTGAAAGTGATGGAAACTGTAGCATCCATAAAAGATGGAAGCATATAATTCCAGAAACTTTCATTTTGTTACAGTTAAACATAACAATAAAAAAGCTGTATATTTAATGAATGCAATGATCTCGCTCGATACCAATTTAAACCATGGCAGTCCAACAGTCTAACAAGGGTGTCAAAAAAGTAGTAAAGCGTTGATTGCGACCTAATTACATGTTCACATTTTTTTGAAAGTGAATTATGAGGCGTGAACATTAGAAAAGAATAATACAATCACGATCTTTAGATCAATAATCTATGTTTCAATGATCAATAATCTATGTTTCAATCATTGTCAGTCAAGAAATCAGTGAAGCTAGAAAGGCATACAATGGAATCGAATGAGCATGAAATCGTGTACGCATACGCTGTCATTGCATAGCATGGACATGTAATACTGTTGAACATAGCCACTGGTCCGCTTCATTTGCAGGTCATTTCTTAACGACACCATATTGGTATGTCAAAGTGCTTAAATATAATTTAGTTTGCATATTCAGTGTTAAATCCGCAACAACTGCCGTTATATTTCCCGGCGTCATACACATATACAGAAATGCATGCAACAGTATAGTGTAAAATAAATAAATCCTACCATTCTCTGTCGCAAACTTTTCATAAAGCAACAAGGTCAGAACACTGAACAGTAAACACTTATTGTAATGACAAATTTTACATTCTACCAGAGCTTAATGAAAAACTTTAGTTTAGAAACTCGACTAGAGTGTAAATAATCTGGCAGACCAACCAAATTATTATCCTAAGATATAACGAAAGACTGTCAGTTTTATATAAATATGACTATGATATTATGATAAAGTGTTCACTGAAATGAAAGGAACATAGGTGAATTTACCATCATGTACTGTGACAATTTTATGCTGTTTTCATCTTCTGTGTTTTGAGCTTGCGATACCTTTATGATGTATTTGAAACACATTTATTTTATAACATACATTTATATAGCTTTGATTAATGCTTTGATATATTTCCCATCGAAAGTTTATATTATATTAATACAAATAATATTTTGTATAATAAGATATAATGTTAAAGGGACTACGTCAACGAAACATTGGTTTCCTATTGCACTATAAATTATATTATTTGACAGAAATGCGCTTTACTAACACATGTGCATTAAATAAATAAAAATAATATAATACACAATAAGATATTTGATAAAAGAAACATGAGCAAAGAGTCTGAAAAAAATAAAACCCCATGCGGGTATCGAACTCACGACTTAAGAGCCATACGAAGAAATGACAGTAGTCTGCGCTTTAACCAACTATCATGCTTGGTAAGGAGTCGTGTGTAAACTATGGTTATACACAATGCAAACAATTCTGATGTCAAAATGTAAACATAAAATGGGCCAAACAAACACAACCTATATTATATTTATTTTATCTCAGAATGCGTACACTCTTTTCCCATTATATATACCATGTTGTAACCGCTATTATATGCCAGTGTTAATATCTAAATTTCAGATTTGTTTTAAAGAAATTGCCCCCTTGAGGCCCTTTTCGATGACACAGTCCCTTTAATGTATTAGTCATTATAACAAATGCGATAGAGGGAAGTTATAATATTTTGAAAACACATAATCACTTAAAAACTTGACACATATTGTGTGTGCCTGAACTGTGACAGTATGACGATGTTGAAATTTATGGACACATCCAGCAGTTACATTTGGAATGAAAGAAATCAGAAATCTAGCACTATTTCTACAAGCAAGTAAACAACCCAGACAGGACATTTCCTTATTAAAATAGTACTCAGCATCTGTACAGTGTAATGACATAGTGATAAAGTAAATCACCTTATTTTTTGTAATTGTTTTTAATAAATTATAACTATTTAATTTCAACCTGAACTCAAACATGAAAGTGACATTTGCACAAAATATAAAATATAATAATCTGTACTCATGTGATTTATTTAACATTTAATTCGTTTAATTTTATTATGATTTTGATAATTTGGGTATTTGAATATTTGGGTATTTGCACCTTTAACTCCATACAAAAAGGTACATTGTAAAACGTGCACAATTTGCATTGCCAAAATTTATGTCGTATTTGTCGTGTTTTGTTTTTCTATAAGGCAGTTAAGGTCGTTTTAATGCTTGAATGTTGACATAACAAAATAGTGTACGGATGTTGTAAGAATAATGAAACTCCAGAGACATAACCAGGAGAGAAACCCTTATTAACATCCGCTGGGCCTTTATACACACAAGGCAACACAAAACATAAAATGATTAAAACTTGGGTCACCGCCTGGGACCGGCTAATGCGAGACTGTAAAAACCTGTTTTTAATACAAATATAATGTAAATTCTTTTTGTTGTATTCTACATTGTATTTTAAGATCAGTATTTGTAACGGTCGATCTATAGTTACACGAGTTTAAGTTTCAAAAACTAGTAGTCGTTAATACGTGTTGGAAAAGTCCCATTCCCATTAGATTCATTGGTGAGTTGTAACCACAGCTATGATAGGACAATATTTTTAATGTGTTAACAATTTCGAGAACATGTACACTGTATTAAAGAAATTGAACTTTTACAGTTCATACTAACATACAGTAAATGATTAATAAGTACATGTATAGATATTAGAAAGCAACCAATATTAAATTAATTTATGTTGTATGTATTGGCCGTTTGCGCAATTCTAATATATATTTGAGGCGTGTCGTGGGAAACCCGGGCTTAATGAATGTGTGTTAAGTGTCGTCCCGGGGAAGCCTGTGCAGTCCGCACAGGCTTATCCGAGACGACACTTTCCGCCTACAGTGGATTTATGTTTAGAAGAGACTTCCTTGAAACAGAAAATACTATAAAAGCGGAAAGTGTCGTCCTGGATCAGCCTGTCCGGACTGCACAGGCTGATACGGGACGACACTCTACGCACATGCATTAAGTCCGATTTTCCACGACACGTCTCATATTTATTGCGTTGAGTCTCAGTTTAAATCTTAGCAGAACAAAAAGCCCAGTTTAACAACACTGTTATACAATCATAATCTGAGACGTTTGTTTTAGAGTGGAAAAAATATCACACGCTTGTAGGTCAAGAGCGAACAAATATTCGTCAATTATCGAATATGTTTTGTATAATGAAATTTAATCAAGAACAGTTTCGTATTAATACTGTTTCTTCAGCGTGTATTTTCGTATTTTGATATCTTTTTTTAATTGCAGGTTAACTTTAAGCTTAATTAACAGACAATTTTGCAGAAACACTAACTGGATGATTTTGCTTTACGTAAGAGACACGCATCTTTCCATAATATTGTGATAAGCTAAACGGGTTTCTCAAATTTTAAACGATGCATAGTTGCATACATAGTAGCAAGTTATGGTATAAAAATGTATCTGACTATCCGACAGTATTAGACCTTGACTAGGTTTAGCGTGAAGGCAAAAGTCTCGCAATGTTTTAGTAAATAGTGTTCACTTTTCTGGTAGAATCCTTCACGCAATGTCCCCCACCCATACTCCTCGAAACGATTACCCTAGGCGTACACTTATCACGGTTACCACCAACAAATCCTTTCAGATCTGGAAATATTTAATTTGACAAAATTATGATTTTTGAATTAGTGTTTTATACTCCATCTCTGAAATATTGCATTATTGGCCTAGGCAGGTATACTGTGAGTTAAAATTAACAACTAAAAAAATAGATAGTTAATAAGGCGTAACAAATATGTTTGTTTCAGGTTACTCGACCTACCCTAAAAATATGCCCCAAACCTAGAACATTTAATTGGGTTTGTCAGATATATTTTTGTTTTATTTACCTTTTTCAATAATTAAATGTGGTTTTGGATAAATAAGTGTTTGGATAGCATCCACTTATGAACAATGTTTAATAATATTACTGATATGTTTTGAATACTTATTCAGTTTTAGAATCTTCAAGTTGACCATTTACCAAATAAAAAATTATTAATAAAAAAATCCCGACCTACCTACCCTAACTGTTTTTGGCATGTAACCTGAAACAAACATTTTTTTTACGCCTAAGGTAAACAGAACAACGTGAGGATTTTATGATGTCTACGTTGTTCTTTTTTGAATGTCCACCATTTGAATTTAAACCCTGTCATATGACTACGGTCAGGTGGAAGTTGGTGGAGGCAAATATTTTAATAGAGCTATGCTCGGAACCCGGTCTATGTGGAGGTTGCCCTCAACCATGATGTGTTTTAACTGGACACCGTGCTATCGGTTCCTAGCACTTTGTACACCCCGGTCAAAAATTGACCTGTGTAAGTCGTCGCAATGTATTCTGGGTAATTTAAAGGGACTATGTCATCGAAAAATTGCCTCAAGGGGGCAATTTCTTAAAATAAATCGGCAATTAAGATATTAATACTGGCATATAATTACGGTTAAAACAGGGTATAAATAATGGGAAAAGAGTGTACGCTTTCTGAGATAAAAATCAATTTATAATAAGGGTCGTGTTTGTTTGGCCCTTTTCATGTTTATATTGTATTTTGTATAACCATATCACGCAGAATAGCGCAGTTGGGTAACGCGTTGTCTACTGTCATTTCTTCGTATGGCTGCTTAGCCGTGAATTCGATACCAACCTGGGATTTTAATCTTTTCAAACTTTTTTGCTAATTTGTTTTATCAAATATCTCATTGTGTATTATAATATGTTTTATTTATGTAATGCAAATGTCTTAGAATAGCTCATTTCTATCATAAATATAATTTACAATGCAATAGGAAGCCATTCTTTCGTTAACATAGTCTCTTTAACGACTTCCTTTTTGATTGTCAACCGAATGAAAAATGTTCAAATTGGTTCACACCTCCACGTGCGCATAGACGTTAATTTGAGAGCAGCGAATGTCCCTGCACAAGCAGTAGCAACTGCATTGAATCAATACGTTTCAACAGGTCATATTGTATTGCATACGTTTTATTTTAAAGTATATTTATTTACAATTATCAAACTTTTTTTTAGTATTTACGGTAACGGAGGAATGAGGTATTTTTGAATTCAATTCTGAAGTGGGGCTATCTTGTCGGAGTTATCTCCGACTGCCTTCAACTGTAATTCATTGTATGTGATGTATAACGGTGGAAAGAAAGTGTGGACACGGTTATTTCTTATTATAATTCGAATGAACTGTTTCTTTATAATTTAGTTCTAACCAATCAACACACTGTCAACATAACGCTTAGCAACAAAATATTTACAATGCAGACCTAAGCAAAACTGAAGTCATATTGTGCTTAATGGCTGGGAACTGTTCGTAAATTAATGTTGATTCTGATAACTAAATAAATGTAAAACAAAGAATTGTCCCATGTACTACTTGTATATAGGAAGACGTGGGAAGGGTATCACGATTACGGATGCGAGTTGTAGGTTTAAATTGCTCTAGACAAATATCTGGACAGAATTTGTATAATTAAATCATTAAGCTAGACTTACCTTCGTAGAAGTAAGGCGAATGTTGAATCATAATTTCATCCGACACAAACCTCCCTAAGCGTTCACACAGACTAGGGCGCGGCTTATCAGCTCACACAGACTAGGGCTCACACAGACTAGGACGCGGCTTATCAGCTCACACAGACTAGGGCTCACACAGACTAGGACGCGGCTTATCAGCAGATTAGGACGCGGCTTATCAGCAGACTAAGACGCGGCTTATCAGCGGCCAGGGTAGGTTCATTTTTTAAAGCAGTTTGTCAGTAATCGTTGAATATATTTTGTAGTGATCGCACATTTTAAGGGTGGTTGTGGGAGCCCTTAACAAGTTTTGTGTCGGATGAAATTATGATCAACCTTCGCCTTACTTCTACGAAGGTAAGTCTAGTTTGATCATTTAAATTCATCCAACACATAAACACCCTTTAGGGCCCCACAGATTATTTAGAGCCGATTGCTACGAAATATAATATAACAAACAGATCATTTCAAACCTTTTATCATTATATACATGTTAAACAACACATTCTTATTGTATTAGTACAGCTTCTCGAAATGAACTTATTGATTTATTAATTGGTTTGTTATAAAATTTTGCAAATTTTGATTGAGTTATTCCAACCCGCTGCGATTATTATTTCCGTTACAGGGAGGCGTTTCATCAACGGTTTACTACCAGTCGTACGCTACGACTTACATAAATTACGACGTTTCACCGAAATCACGTTTTATCAAACAAATCGTAACGTCAGACTACATAATTTTCATACATAAATCTACGACTGGGCTAAGGAGCGGTAGTATATTTACGTAATGTGTTTTTTTTATTTTTATTTTACTATGAAAAGCGACCAAAGAACAAAAATAAGTTGGAAAATAAGGACTACAATATTTAACCATAAGAGTAGGTAGATCTATGCGTGTACCTTTCCCATTTTGGAATAAATACTTCGATGTAGGCCTACTGTAGACGCTCGCATTTTGGGTCACTTATCAATTCTATAGTGCATTATTTTTAATGTTTAGGCCTATAGTAGTCTTTAAACACAATTTCATTCCCGATTTAATGAAAACATAAATTTATAAAACATACCTAAGTAGATCGATTTCAGTGTACACCGTGACACGTACAGTACCTACGGTAGGTTAGTATCTTTATGTACATGTTGTTCTTCGTTTTTAATAATGAACATAACATGAAATACAGTAAAAATAACAAGAGTGACAAGAATTTTAATTTCACGTCCTTGTTTTTAACCCATTTCCTCAACTTGTTTATTTCGATAGCAGCGCGCGACAATGAGGTCATTTAAAAAAATTAGACTGCGTCACAATATTTTCGGTAAACATTCACCATAATTTATGTAGTCGTATATTTATATCTAGTGCATTTACGATGTCGTTGGTGAAACGGATGTTATGTATAATCGTAAACAACTACATAAATATCGATTTGTAAATTACGATCGTAGAAAAATCGTTAATATTGATGAAACGCCTCCCAGGTACACCTTTGTAGAAAGCGTTGGAAACTGTGGCTGCACGTGTACTGTGCGGTTTGAAACCGGTCCATGTGGTTTCACTGTTGAAATAAGAAAATGTGTACATGTGTCTGTACGAAATTTATAAGTGCGAGATATATATTCCTAAATTGTTTTGACAATACATAATCGCGGGTTGGAATTGTATTTTATTAATACAATGGGTTTTATATGTACACCAGGTTTGGTTTGTTTTAACACACTCGAAACGTTAATCGTAATTTTATCATATTTTTCCAACTTTGAATTCAAACGAGATACAAATAAGTCAACTTCCATGTGTGGGTACTTTGATTTAAGTTTCGTAAATATATCGATGTTGAGTGCCCATTCTAAATCATCATTTCCAGTACGACTTAATTTATCTGCTTTTTCATTTAATACACCAGGAACATGGCATGCAGATAGGAATAGGCTTCTCTCTAAGCACCAGAACCATAGCTGTCTTGCAATTAAATATAAGGAAGATACTTTTCCTCCGAATTTAATTATGTATGCACAACTTGTGTTGTCAGTGTAAATTCGAACGTTAGTGTCAGAGATATACTGACAGAATGTTTTCACACCAATTTCGCAAGCTTTTAGTTCTAACACGTTTATGTGCAATTTATGTTCATCGAATGACCAGTAGTCGCTTATTCTAATATTGGTCGTTTCATTAAAAGCGCCATACATTTTAAGTGATGCATCCGTAAAAATTGTTATTGACGGTTTTTCTGTGGTGATTAGTCTAAACTATTCTTTATATTTTTAATCCACCACATCAGCACACTTTTAATAGAAATCGGAACCTTCATAAACGAATCGAAGTTACCCCGGTGCATTGATAATTACGTGTTTCTAATTTTCTCCAGAGGTCTAATAAACAAGAGGGCCATGATGGCCCAAAGCGCTCACCTGAGAACTGCTACAGACCATACTGTTGTGACAGGTTTGAAAATTAAGGTATATGAACAATACACAGTGGTGGTAGGATCAATTTTGATTAAAAACATCGGTAAGTGCATTGGCTAACTAAAGTATGAAGTTGGGTAGTGGATGTGCGTTTTTTTGGTAATGGTTCTCAAATCATTGACAATTCTGGAAAATGCACAAACAGTAGATTTTGATGTCTTTTTCGCAAACAGTTTTGGAAAACTAGTTGCAATGCGATAATTGCGATGGCTGTCCTATAAAGTAAAGTTTTGCTTTTTCTTTAATAATTTTCTTTCCGATGGTGATAAATGATGTTAATGCAGGCTCTGAAGACATCAAAGTTGGAAATCAAAGTTTATCAATCAATTTTTATGGTCATGCGCAAACTGTGTAAGTTTGGTCAACATTGAATCAAAAATCGTGTGTACAAGCCAATGATTGATAACTTGTTGCTGTTTTATTTTAAACACAAGGGACAATAACTCTGGTGTTTCCGGCCCGATCATGCTTATATTCTTCTTCACCTGTAGTCTTACGTTAATAGACAAACTGTATACGATTGGTGAAGATTGGATGAAAAATGAAGTCTCTATCCTGAATAATGTCCATTTTTGCATATTTTTTTCACAAACAAAGGGCAATAACTATGGTGTTTCTGGTCCAATCATGCGTATATTCGACTTCACCTTTAGTCTTATAGTCACAGACAAACTGTGCAAGATTGGTAAAGATTGGATGAAAAATGAAGTCTCTATCCTGCATAATGTCCATTTTTGCATATTTTTTTCACAAACAAAGGGCAATAACTCTGGTGTTTCTGGTCCGATCTTGCTTATACTCGACTTCAACTGTAATCTCATGGTAGTAGACAACTGTGCAAGAGTGGGGAAGATTGGATGAAAAATGTCTCTCTATATCCTGAATAATGTCCATTTTTGTATATGAAAAATGGCAATAAATCTGGTGTTACTGTTGTGATCTGACCGAATAATACAATCCCATCCGAGATTTTATGGTCTTACACAAACTGTGCAAGTTAGGTCAAGATTGAATAAAAAATGTAGTCTTTATCGCGATAACGGTCCAAATTGTTGACGGCACCTTGGCGACGATCGACGGACGATAGACGACGCCTATACCTATAGCTCACTTCGTGCTCAAGTGAGCTAAAAACGGCCCGTAACGGACTCCCGGAGTGACGGCTGTTTGCTTGCCTATCAGTGTAGCAAATTGACGAATGGTTGAACGCCGTTTATCAAAGAATTTTGTGCAGATTCCTATGATGTCATTTTGTTTTTCGTGCGTTAATCTGACGGCCATTGTTTCCATACAAAGGACGAAACCTAGAAATACAAGTTGTGTACATGACGTTAATACTGATTTCTTATCATTAACGGTGAGTCCTAGCCTGTACATTAATTGAACCGTGTCACGCACATTCATCGCGCACGCCTCGAATGATTCGCCCATTAAACAAGAATCATCAACGAAGTATACGCTGATATAACCCAACGATCTGAGATTAGCAAAAACCGGTTTCATTAACTTTGTCCAAATCTTAGGACTGCAAGGATATCACATCATTAGTGCTGTAAATTGATATTTTATTCCATTAAACATAAAAATGAATCTAAAATATTTCCCATCGCTTTGACGTATTTTGATGGAATAATATGCATCAGACAAATCTACTGAAGCTAAATAGCATTTTTTTCTCATAGCGTTAATGAGAGATTTAAGTGTTTCCATTTTAAAATGTGTTTTATTCACGTAATTTTCATTAAAATACTTTAAGTTCAAAATAATTCTGACGCGCCCATCTTTCTTTAGTCTGATACAGATATTTGATATAAATTCTTCGGGATAATCGTTCTCGATTTTTTCAATGATACCATAGTTTAAAATCTTTCCAATTCATGCTTTCTTTTATTGCACTCCACGTTAGTAAATTTTAGAGGTTTTGGTAACTTATTTTGTATGGGAACAAAATTAAGTGTTATTTCGCTTCCCCGTAGTGTTTAATACCCAGTTATCTGACGGAATAATTTCCCACACATTGATGTTTTCAGCCGTTTTGCCGGCTTTGAAATGGCTTGACGTGTTATGAATTGTCACTTTGTAAATTGTACCTACATTTATTGTTTGTTCGGTTTGTTTTTCTGGACGCGAGATGTTTGTTTCCTGTTTCTCGGGAGGTGGGATGCTGTTTGCTTTCCATGATGGCCCCGGTTTAGTTTCGAACGTCGTTTGTACGACCCCACTCCCGTCTTCGGTAAAAAAGGTTTCTTGAAGGAAATTGATGTAATGTTGGTCTTTGATTCGTTCATTTGTTTAATATTTTCTTGTAGATTATCGCCAAACAGTTGAGTGACAGATGGTACATTGTTGCAAATGGGTTTAAATATTGGTAGTAAATACCGTTTTATTTTTCCAAGCGTGATCCATTGTATTCAACAATCGCACAGGTTAAAGTTTTGAACGTGTCGGCCACACATTCTTTTAGTTTCACCATGTCCTTGTCTTTCATTGCCAACAATTCAAGTGCTTTAATTGTTGGTATCAGTGCCATGCACATATTGTGTTGCGTTTTCTGAATTGCGAAATCGTATCGTTTGTGTCTTTTTTAAGTTATTTCCACAGAAAATCGTCCACTTTCGGATCTTGTAAGTTGTCGACGTTTTGGGGCCGCTTATGTTTCTCCCTGAGTGCAGTGACGCGCTCTTGTTAGAATTTTGAGCGCAGAGCTATGTTTGTCAAGTTCGCCAAGTTTTCGTAGATTGCCTCCCCTGTCTTCTCTTCATTCTGTAGAAACTCTTCAATGTCTGACCATTGGTCCACTTCGGGATCCCTTCGGACGCTGCTGTGTCCGTATCGAGGTAATAATCTAGGTCATCCTCAGAATCCGATGACCCAGAGATACAATCTTCTTCTGTAGGCGTGTCGATTCGCTGTTTCTTTGCACTTTGTGATGCAACGTCGTTCTCGGAAGGACGCCGTTTCAATGAGGCCATCTGTTCCGTGAGCGCTTGTAGCACATTTGTAAGTGACTGTAACTGATCGCTAACCGACGTGTCTTTAATCACGGTTTTTTTGCCCATGCCGGCTAACGCTAGAAAATATTGTCGGTTTTGTCCTGTGCGTCGTCATTTCCGCCCTGGCTCAGTGCTAACGGTAATTGTAAACCATATAAACAATGTATTGTATGTGGGCATGGTATCTAACACACATATGTATTGAAATAAAATGTATATGGTTATAAGACGCACGTGTGTTTCAGTGAATATTTTGTATAGATTACCATTTAAAAATATATATGTAAAATCCATATAAAGCATCCTTGTTAAACAATGCACTTCGTCTCAACATTTTCTGTTATTCTATGTATTTTACTTGTTTATTTTCATTTATCACGTCGCACTATTTTCTGAAATGTTAACCCGTTCTATTTTCCCTTTTCTGAATATACTAGGCGTGTATCCGCCTATTTATATATATGCAGGAATCAAAGTGTTAGTCGTGGTACGCGGTTTGTGTCGATCGCGTTTCGAATATAATCCGATTTAAATGTAACATGTTAACATTGTTAATGGTATATACAATTGTGACGTAAATCCATCAGTCGTAAGCTTCAATCATTACGTTTCGAGTATCAAAACCATGACCTGTATCTGTCAGGTTGGTTTATATAAAGATGCGCCACGTTATTATTTGTTCTGACAATACGTTATGCGACGTAATTCCATCGCAACCATAATTATAGCCTTGTGCATGCATTATTATTAAAACGGTGTGGTTCCGTCAGCCAAGTATTATGAAGTTGTTATACCATAATACAATTAATGTGCATGCGATGTAAATCCATCACAAATGCAATGTAATTACATACACGAAGTTGTACAAATGTGATTTAAATATGTCAGGCAGTTTACAGCATGTGTCTTTCCCACATATAAATGTATTATGCGAATGCGACGTAAAACCAACGCAAAACTGCAGCATGACATACATCGAATAATGCAACTGTGACTTGATTCTGTCAGTCAGTTCACAAAATGTGTTTTACACACATATACGAATATTATGCGAATGCGACGTAAATCCATTGCAAAATTTCACCCTGACATACATCGAATATTAACACTGTGACCTGAATTCAAAATATATGCTTTTTTTCACATGTACGAATATTATGCGAATGCAACGTAAATCCATCGCAAAATTTCGGCATGACATACATCGAGTATTACAGCTGTGACTTAAATCTGTCAAGTCAGTTCACAACATGTGTTTTTTCAACATATACAAATATTATGCAAATGCGACGTAAATCCATCGCAAAATTTCGGCCTGACATGCACCGCATCGAGTATTGCAATTGTGACTTAAATCTGTCAGTCAGTGCACAACATGTGTTTTTCACGCATATACGACTATCATGCGAATGCGACGTAAATCCATCGCAAACTTGCAGCATGACCTACATCGAGTATTGCAAATGAGACTTGAATCTGTCAATCAGTTCACATGTGTTTTAACATATATACGAATGTTTTGCGAATGCGACGTAAATCCATCGCAAATTTGTAGCTATACATTATGGTGGCTGATTTCTGCCATATCGTTCTGGCGTGTTGGCGCCTTTGAGGGGCGCCAACACGCCGACACGCCAAATATACCCGCCGATACGACAAATAAAGGTACTTGTCGTTTTGGCGTGTCGGCGTGTTGGCGCCCTTTAAACGCACCAACACGCCGGAACGACAAAGTAAGAGCGCCAATACGACAAGTTTGTACCCGCCAGAACGACAACAAGACACATAAATCACTCTTTCTGGTGCCCATTATTTGGCGTGTGGCGCCTCGGATTTGTCATTCTGGAGTTCTGGCTGGTTTGAAGGACGCCAACGCGCCGACACGCCAGAACGAGAAAAAGCGCGCCGATACGAGAAATAAGGTATTTGTCGTCCTTTCGTTTTGGCGTGCATGCTTAGCGGAAGGCGCCAACTGGCCAAAACGAAAGGATGACAAATATCTTAGTTGTAATATCGGTTCTGGCGTGTTGTCGTTTTGGTGCCCTTTAAATCCGCCAGAACGCCAAATCTGAGGCGCCAACACGCCAAATAAGCACCGCCATAACGAGATATTTAAGTGTCGTGTTGTCGTTCTGGCGCGTACAAAATTGTCGTATTGACGCCCTTATTTTATCGTTTATCGCCAAAACGACATGGCAGAAATCAGCCACCATAATACATGATGCACGTAGCATATTAATACTCTAATTTGAATGTGTCAGTCCGAATATAATACACATGTGAAACATACACACTTATAATGTGCATGCGACGTAAACCCGTCGTCATGTTGCAAAACAGACTAAATATTGTTTATTAAACTATTGTTACATATTTTTCGCATGAATATTCAAGATATAATTGTAGTATCCAATTACTCCATTTAGATATAAATACGAGTATATATCAGTACCTATATTCCAATATAAATTCGCGGAGAATTGTACGTCATATTTTTGAATTGAAACTTAGTGTTATTTGTATGCAACCAACGTATAGGTACACACATATGTGTTACTATTTTAATGTTATTGATATAATTATTTGATTGTTATTAATGTAAATACATTAATTGTATAATTAACAAATACCTTTTCTTGTGTATTCATTAGCGTTATCCATTAATTATCGCAGTTATTTTCACAAACTCAGGTGTAATATTATACGTCCTACTCTTAGCCGTGGAAGCCTCGTAATGAACCTACCCTGGCCGCTGATAAGCCGCGTCCTAATCTGTGGGACCCTAGGGGAGTTTATGTGTTGGATGAAATATACTAGATCTACTATAATGGTACGACTATCAGTAAGTTATCTATATTGTATGAAGCTGACATTTCACAAATTAAAGTGGAAATAAAGATACATGTATACACATAGGGAATGGGTCGCCATGGTATAAATGTAAATGAAAGATATAGTCATCAAAGCCCGCTCGTAATATCTGTTCAAACACAATATTCATAATACATACGTTTGGGAAAATGTACTTGTGAACACTTACAAAACCTCATATATTACACAGACACAAAACCTAGAATATGCCAACTAACAAGTGGACGAAACGAGTTAAGTGATTCCTACATAATTATGCCCGCTATTTTCAGATCCAAATACACCCATTATTGAATACAATAATGTTTGATACACGTTTTTTATTATTGCATCAAGGCATATAGTCTCGGTGAACTCGTGAACAGTTATTCAATTAGTTCTTAAAATGTGATTTAAAATGGAGTGAATTCTCGTTTAATCCGTGTAATACACCATAAACTGAAGTAAATAAGAAATATATTTGTTATTTTTGGAGATTCTTTGATGTTTAATGTCTAACTATCCAGTCCGGAAAATACTGGCCGCACGTTTCATTTAATATGTCAACTATTGGACGGCCATGTGGTTCAAATGACGACAGATGATTGGATAATATAAACTATTATATAACACATCTATATGCGTTATGATCACAAAACGATGATGTGATTGAAATTCCATCAACAAAGGCTGATACAAACATGTCATAGTGACTGGCAGCCTATTCATTTAGTTGTCTGTGTGTATTCTGAATGGTAATTTGTCTATTACAGCACTCACACTCATATTCTTAAGTTCAATTTCTGAATTAAACATTCGCAGTCCTAACATTTTGTATACATCGCTGCAATATTTATTTAATATTTTAACCGTCTCCCACTTAAGTTGATCTCGATAATTGAATGGATGAAATCCCGGTTTTCGGTTTCCATAGCCTGCAAGAGATTTGTTTCCTCTAGAAATCATTTTTTCAACGTCAAAGTCAACGAACTCCATCAGTTTCCTGTATGTATCATCTGTGCCATCCAGATCTTCATATTGTACAATTTTAACTCGTCCAGGATATCTCTCAGTAAGCTTTATGGCTACTAGAATGTCGTTTCTCATCCTTGAGCACATTACCATGACGTCATTTTCGAAATTCTGCATAGAATTTATTTTTGAAGTGTACCAATCTGTATTTAAATGACTGTTTATGGACCCACGTGGGTCACGGAATAGTTGAACTATCTTCAGGCGTGGATTCATATCAAGTAAATCGGACGTTCGTTCCAAATCCATTCGTAGAACTTTGACAAGTCGGTGTCTGGACTCCTTACACGACTGAATAAGTTTAGAAACACATGTTGGGTGTTGTTTTGTCATACCTGGTGACTTGAAACAGTTCACATACGGGAGCCAACTGGGCGCTGCAAATGAACAGTAATTCAACATATTAGAACTGTATGAACAATGTATTAAAATGTTGTTTTCCAGCAATGCATAGCTGATTATGAGTCTACGTACCTGTTAATAATAGGTCATAATTGATTTCGGTAATTGTGTCAATATGCTCTTCGATTTTGCAGGCAAAGATGTCACTTATAAGCGACAGAGCATGTTCACTTGATCTAGGGTCTTGGTCTCTACTGGAAATAAAAATATTATATAAAAGTATGGTGTGGCATGTGCGATTGTGCATGTAAATGCAGCACATAATGTTCACAATTAATGGACGGAATAAGCTTTCAATGTAAAATTGTTAGGGTGCTTCTTATCAAGGGTAATATCGTTTCATTGCAAACATTTGTTATAAAATTAAAATAATTGCCCTCATCAAGATGGGTATTTTTTATAAAATGAAAAGTATATAACTTATAAAACGTTAGTTACTTAACGTTAAAGCTTGTGTTAAAAACTCTGAACACATGCCGTATTCTGAACTGTTCGACATAACACTTGGTGTCAAACAAGGAGAGCCTCTATCTCCTTTACTGTTTATCTTATTTATTAATGATATCAAGGATTATATTGGTGTCTAAAATGTCTGTAAATGATATTGAAAAGTTATCACTATATATGTTACTATTTGCAGATGATATTGCTTTGTTTACGACTGATCACAATAGTTTGCAGGCCCAGCTAGATTGTGTAAACCAATATTCTTCTAAATGGGGCCTCAAGATAAATGTAGCTAAAACAAAAATATGTATATCTGGACGCAAAATATCTAGAAATAATTTTACATGGAGTATAAACAATATTAATCTTGAGATTGTTGATAGTTTCTGCTACCTTGGTATGAAATTTTATTATACCGGAAGTCTTGCTAATGCTGTAAAAGCACTAAATGAACAGGCTCTGAAGGCATATAATGGCCTTATATCACTGTTTACTAGAGTATCTTTAGATATTAAAACAAAATTGTTACTGTTTGATTCGACTGTTTCACCTATTATTTTGTATGGTAGTGAGATTTGGGGCATATATGACTTCAAGGAGGTAGACAAAATCCATATCAAATTTTGTAAGCATATTCTTGGCGTGCGTACTCATACATCCACAGTTGCCGTCCTGGGTGAATTAGGTAGATTCCCACTTTCGGTCATTTGCAGGGAAAGAACATTAAAATACTGGTGTAAAATTATGAAAAATCCGGAATCACTTCCAGGCAAAATATTTATAGAACATATTTTAGATAACAGTTTTAATTCATTGAATTTCAAAAATAGCTGGGGAAAGGCGGTTAATAATGCATTAGATATGCTTGGATATGGCTACTTATGGTATATGTTTGATATTAACTGTTGCTATATACCCATATTAAAGCAAAGGTTGCGTGACCAATATATTCAGATATGGTCGGAAACTGTGAATTCTCAAAACAAATTAGAGTATTATAAAAAATTCAAAACTGTTTTTAGGTATGAAACATATTTAGATGCTATTGACCAGGATAAATATAGAATTGCATTGACTAGGTTACGATTATGTTCACATTCTCTTGAGATTGAAACAGGAAGATACAATAATGTGGATAGAATTAATAGACTATGTAAACTATGCAATTACAATGTTGTTGAGTCAGAATTCCACTTTGTACTCTGCTGTCCCTTGTTTCATGAATTAAGGCAAAAATTTAAAATTTCAAATGCTTTTAGTACTATTAAATTTGTTAATCTCATGTCATCAGAAAAAATTGGTTTGTTAAGACGACTTTCAAAATTGACGTACTTTGCGATGTTACGACGTTCCCATACCCTAGATAGTGTTGCTTCTTAACCTGCTTATAAAATAAGTTAATCAATCCACTTTATAGATAGATATGTTTTTGTACAATATTTTTATAAAGCCTGCTTTGTATAATTGGAATTATGTATTTTGAACTTGTAATGTTGCTAATGGCCATCTTTCATGATGTGTTTTGTAAATGGCCAAAGGCATTGCTCATGCCGATTTGCCAAATAAACCAGTAATTAATAATTAGCTTTAATTTACAAATAATATTGTTACATCCACTAAGGAGATTATGATATTGCATGCAATGGTTTGTCTGTCTGTCTTTGCTAATTTATGTAAAACGTTATGGACAGATTTGCATGAATTTTTCTTGGAATGTTTAGGCAAATGAACACATGAATAGGTTTTGGTGGCATTCAAAATCACCGTATGGATTCAGGTTCTTTAAATGTTTTTGTTTATTATTGTGAGATATGGCAAATTTGCTGTTTTGGCGGAAATCTTGTAGTTAATATTTGTTTGAAGTGTACTTGCATTATTTCGCATAATGGTTTCAGGTAATGGCACAGCAAATCCCGACCTCGGAGATAGTTCCAGCCTCTTTGGTGACGCAAAGGTTCAAGCCAGTAAAAGACGTCTTTATTCCAGCTGAGGACTTCTCCCAAATATGTGGATCCGGTGCCCATGTAGGCCAATAGAATGACGTCACTTCCTAGACGGAAATGTGTCGTCACTGAACATGATTTCATTTTGTTCTTCAAGCACTTTGTTTACCGTATATTAAAGTTTAACTTCCATAACAGATAGATGACAAATGCATTTAGACCTCAAATATTTAGCATGAACAACGGTGAAATTATTTCCAATTGTATGAGAGAATATACATGTTTTGTAAAGTGTAGAACCATTGCTGCGAACACTTGTGATTGTGGAATCTGATAAAGAAATAAGTGACCATTATTTATTTGAGCGTTAAGTATTTTTCCGATGAAAGCTTATACAATTAATACATTATACATAATCCCAACATTATACACGTTTGTTTATATTTGTATTTTATTGTATACCAGTGCATCATCATCACTGGATTATTTTGTTTTAATAAGTAAATACTATGTTGCAACTGTGCTTTGAAGGCAGTGGCCGTTAGATGTAACGGGTATGGTTCAGGTATATCATGACCAAGTGTTATTTCAATGGAATTTAAGTTGTGTAATGTGACCGTACACATAAATAAAAATTGTGATGCTGACTTTACCAATTCGCAACTGTGCGCTTGTTTGTAATTTCTTTGTGAAGTTTATGACGTTTGTATTGTGTTCTCTGACGTCTTCATCAGCGTTCGCAGTCCAGGGGAGAGCGCCATTGTCTACTGTGGAAAAAAACACTACATCAAGGATTTATCAGTTTAGTTTCAGATTGTACTTTCATTACAAAAGGGCGCTAATTTTTAAAATATTTGCCAGTGTAAATTGTATTCAAACTTAGTTCAAAGGGCGCTAATTTTTAAAATATTTGCCAGGGTGAAATATATTTAAACTTTTAACAACAGTTACCTGAAAGTTTTTCATTACTGTACAAAACCAAGGACGCTACCAGAACGCAGGAAACCAGACACACTGCACCAAATGCCTTCTTCAGTCCTGAAATAAAAGTAACATAGTTAACTAGAACGTACTTGGATAGCGCAGAAATCCGTCAAGAAAGCTTAAGGCCAACATGTTTTGAACAACTACTGAGTTATGTAGCATAATGTGACAGTTTTCGCTCTGTCTTTCAATAATAAAACATCCGTTTAAATATTCCTGAATCTAATTATTTGTTCATTGGTAATGTCCAATCTTTCCAGACGAAAACTTAAATGCCAATCCATAAATAAATTTATAAAAACGAATGAACGAACGAACGAACAACAACAAACAAAAAAAAACCCAACAAAAACTGTATTGTTAAACGGATAAAATTTTCGTACGGTTATTGAAGCGTTTTAATTAATTTTCTACCAGAAAACAACAACAACATATTATGTATTTGTAATGACACAAGCATGTTCATTAAAATCTAGTACACCCACGATATAAACTCATAATTACTATCAATTTTGTATTGTGTACATTCAACATTTTCAGCATATTTAATTAAATTATACTTGGTCCTTTTTCTTCTCTTATCTATCTTAAACATTAGACAGTTTTTGTGTGTGTCGGATTTGCCCGTCAAAACGGGAGAATATACTTTAGAAATTGGCAAACCGGTACTATTCAGACCTTTGGTCCAATTATGTTAAACAGTAATTAGTTAATTTCAATTAAATTAGAAATTAAAAAACAAAAACAATTACAATTACTTATTTTTCATAATTAATTTATTAAATTACAATTATTTTTAAGAAAATAATTAATTATTTTGTAATTATTTTGTGTACTTGTACGTTTTGTATTTTAATAAATCAGTTGCGGATACAGAATTTTGAGTTAGAGGGGGCGGGGCTTCTAGTTAGAGTGGGGGGGGGGTAAATATTATAAGTAACTGCAAACAAACTACTCGTGTCTCTTACTTGGTACGATACATGTGTCGGAACGGTGGAAAATCGTCAAACGGAACAATTTAACGCAAATATCATAGTGCTGGTAAATGTATTTGCAATAAACTGACTGAATAACACGTTATTGAAACAAATTGCACATGTTTCGTTTTTGTAAGGTTTCATTATTCCTAAATTTAACATCTAATTTTGGACAATTTTAGAGTGGGCGTACGCCGCTTCCGCCCCCTGTAAATCCGCCTATGTAAATTAAAAAACACGTTTTCTATGTAAAAAGTGAGGAAATAAAAAAAGACGCTTAAAATTATATTCTTAAGCTAGATTTAGGTTTAGATTTTGAAACGAACTGACATGTTACATAGGCACTTTGGGTAGGTATTATTAAACGAACTGACATGTGACATAGGCACTGTGGGTAGGTATTATTAAACGAACTGACATGTTACATAGGCACTTTGGGTAGGTATTATTAAACGAACTGACATGTGACATAGGCACTGTGGGTAGGTATTATTAAACGAACTGACATGTTACATAGGCACTGTGGGTAGGTATTATTAAACGAACTGACATGTGACATAGGCACTGTGGGTAGGTATTATTAAACGAACTGACATGTTACATAGGCACTGTGGGTAGGTATTATTAAACGAACTGACATGTTACATAGGCACTGTGGGTAGGTATTATTAAACGAACTGACATGTTACATAGGCACTGTGGGTAGGTATTATTAAACGAACTGACATGTTACATAGGCACTGTGGGTAGGTATTATTAAACGAACTGACATGTTACATAGGCACTGTGGGTAGGTATTATTAAACGAACTGACATGTTACATAGGCACTGTGGGTAGGTATTATTAAACGAACTGACATGTTACATAGGCACTGTGGGTAGGTATTATTAAATAGGCGTTAATAGCATTTGTATAACTGGTAAATTTTGCTGTAAAGTAATTTGCGCTTTATTTGCATGTTGGGCCATAACACGGTTAGGAGACTCACCGGAACACCTCATTTCGAGGTGTTCAGAACATGTCCGGTGGTGACTTTCGAGGTGGTCCGGCGGAGTAAAATAGTGTAAACAGTAAGCGTGACGTTCCAATTTTTTATTAAATTATTTTCTCCTTAGATCCTGCAACATGTGTTACTCTAAAAATGCAGCAAAATCCAGTACGAGGATATTTACATGATGCGGCTAAACAACTGACGCAGTTACATGCCCTTATATGACATTCAAAATGTCAGCTCGGTCACATGACCCGACAGTCACTTTTCGCTTGGTCACGTGTGAAAAAGGTTGAAGTGTTTTCACAGTCAAAGTGTCTCTTTCTCGGGTAATGGGAATTTATCGTTGTACAAAAAAGGTAGGAGTGAGGTATAATAATACAATATATGATGGGAAAGGGTCCCTTACAATAGCAATGAATTACCATTTCCGAGCTTGCACGAGTTGTTTTTAGGTAATAACCATATGCATGAATTTTACGATAAAAACTGTACTTTTTCGATTATATTCGCTCTTACCTATTTATTTTTTTTCACTTTGGGACCCGTATGAACAAAAAAAAAAACAACAACACGTATGCGCGTCTATCTGTGTCAGTGGACGGGTCTGTTTATCACTTTGGAAAGTACCGTCCATTTGCACAGAAAGACCTATCAACGAAAGCTGTATTGTTCATTACATCAAGTGTTCAATGAAAGAAAATTTCAAAATATATATGTACACAGACATTAAATCACTGTATGCATATTTAACTGCAAAGTCTATCAACAACCGGATTGCGCTTTTATAACGCAAACCATATGTGTCAGTGCATAGAAACAATACCCAGTTAAATTAAGCGAAATTATAGCAACATGCAATTCAAATATCGTATTATTGACCTACCAGTTTTGGTGACGCTCATTTTTTCTAACAGGTTATTTTCGAAACGTGTGATTTATCGACATACCAATAAGGGAGATAACTCTGCGTAGAATATTGAGGTCAGAGGGGTTACTACCGATTAGCCTACTGTTGCGTGGTCTGATAATCGTTGTTGACAAGAGAATGTACTTAGCATTTCTGCTCATTTAACTATATGGCTTGAAAATAAAGCTATTACTTAATGTGGAGAAAGTATATGTAACTCGGCTTTAATACATTTTTGATGTTCTATATGCACTTTGTTATGTTTCAAACAGGTTGAAATTTAACATTCCAATGTGGGTGGGGAATGGAAATTAATGATCGTAAAACTAAGCTAAGGCAACATCTCTTATTTTGGCATTAGATTTAACACCTTTCTTTCAAATAGGTTATGCAATCAGAAAGAAAACACCAGTATATTTATTTTTATGCACCGTTTATACATAAAAATTCTTAAATGTGTCATTTATTTTAGTCATTGAAAAATGTATAGGCAAGATTTTTGAAGTATACAAAATAGGAATTGCATGGAGTGGCCAGTTTAATATGTTTATACAGATTGCTGTGTGTTTATGCACTATCACAAATAATCTGGAATGTATCACCCTTAAAAGATGATTTTCGGCCGGGAATTGTTTACCTGAATTATTAAATATAATACTAAATTAGCACTTTTATTAAAATATATATAAGCACTACGTAATGTGTTTAAACTTCATGCTTTTTTTTTCAAACTATTATCGATAAAATAACAGATGTTTTAAAAATGATCACGATTATATTATTATACGTTGTTGTTTTCATTAGCATTGGTTTTGAAGGACATTCATATGTAAATCACACATCTGAGGGCTTTTCTTCACGGAATGACAAGTGATACTAGCATGTTTTTGTTGCAACTACTATCGTGTGTTTTTGTTGCAACAACCACGATCCATAAAGTTCGTGACAACGTAACACAAAATATTAATAACATGATGATGAAACCTTTAAATAACAGATACTTCAAACAAAAAGGTTACAAGTCGAAACATCCTCTGGGAAACACGTCCATTGAGGTGAAACATTCCGGAACCCACAGGCGTGAAGTGGACAAGCCACCCATTGGTGACCTGATTAAATTTATTATATGCTTTTCAGTGAAATATAGAATTTTATTGGTGAAATAAAATTGTATATTTTCACTGTTGGAGCAGTGAAAATATAAGATCTTATATTTTAACTGCAGTGAAAATATAACATAAAACGGACTATTTTTGCATAAATAGCATCGATTTACAAGTAGTGGTTTACAACCCTTGGCAAATTTATATACATGTACAGTATGTTCATGCATGTGTTTAGATAAAACACATTATAAAATTCAACAAAATTATCATGTAGCGACAACGACTCACAAAATATGGCCTTTTTTTCCAACCATACTAACGAGTAACAGTTTTGGAATCATTTATGACGTCGTTTTCCTGACGTCAGAACACACGAACTTGTGATGTTTAAGCTTATCTCGTGCAATGTTATTTATTTATCGTCCAAAAGCATAAAATAAAAAGAAAATTTGTTGATTTCGGTGTAAGATCGTATCTTTTTTCACTCGTGATCGTAGAAACTAGATATTTTAGATATTTTAACTCGTGGCTGTGCCACTCGTGAAATTACTATTTTATATGAACACTCGTGAAATAAAATACGTTCTTACACCGAAATCAACAAATATCCTCTATTTCTGTGTCGGCTCTGTCTGGTGGGCTATGCCTATTGACCGATAAACTAGTACCACTTCGGAAGTAGCTATATGATATACAAACATTGTTCATTGTGACATTGAAACCAGCATTAACTATGACCGTCCAAGTTGCTGTTAAAATAGCTATAATGTATTTTTGTGATTCTTGAAAAAAATGTATCAGTATAATTGAAGGCTAATGCTAGAACGACACTTTCCACTTTTATGGTATTTTCGGTTTTCGAGGTAGTCTCTTCTAAACATAGTTTCACTGTAGGCGGTAAGTGTCGTTCTGGATTAGCCTGTTCGGACTGCACAGGTTAATCCGGGACGACACTTTACGCACATGCATTAAGCCCGGTTTAAGTTAGACTCTGTTCATTTTTCAACGACACATGAAACACGTCTAGTGAGCTATTTAGAGTAGTTACTGATGTCTAATAATTAAAACTTTATTCGGGTAGATCACCTAACCACGGATACTTCATCTGAACATATCCTGTGTCCCAAAACTTGACACTTCGATGTTTCTCAATCCTTATACATGTATTTTGACAGCAGCTTGCATCTAAATGTATGCAAGTCAATGAATGGATGAAAGTCATTTTACTTAGAATGAACTTTAAAGTCAGCATTTTAAGTAAAACATTATCAGATTCAACAGCAAAAAAAAACAACAAGTTGATACCAATAACTTATATAATTTATTATTTTAAATCGGCATACATAACAAAAACGTTATCTTTAATCATTTTGCCTAAAATCGCGCACTTTACGGTTGAAAAGCGTGTAAATAAGACTTTGCATTGATGCAAATTTTATTACTTTAAATATTCAACAACTCGGTCTTTTTCGGTTTGGCTGTCTGACCCAACTTTTTACTTTTCTCAATATCCAATCAAATGATGTGAAAATTTCTCACTAGTTGTCCCGATTTGATAGTTCCCGATACTGCATCGACTATTTTAAAAGTAATCGCACTAAACCGGTCATAATAGAAGGGGTGCACCATTCCAAAACAACAGATGATAGATTTGTATCAAGTTATGAATACTGATGTCAAAAGGTACGCAATCTATTTAGGGTAGTTTAGCGTAAATTGACCGAAGATAAAATTACAGCAATTTCTACCGGTTTCGAAGTCCATTGAAAGCATGTAGCGTCTGAATATGCTCTTGGTGAAATCGTCCGAAAATACAGACAATGTCATGATCAAATTATTTAGAAGGTCGCCTTTCTATGGAAAGCCGGTTGGGACCCCCGCTAAATTACATTAAAATATATAGTAACTATCGGACTTTCGGAGATTTTTATTGAGGAACTTTCATATTCTGCGAAAAACAACGCTAATATAGGCATATAGTAGCCGTCGGAATTTCGGGAATCAACATTTTCCGACGAGCAGAAAGATACAAATTACATAGTTATTTTCGGGACATTTGTTCCGACGGATAGAATTCAAAATCTAAAAAGCGCGGAACTTTTACATTTTCCGACGGACAGAAAGATACTATTTATATAGCAATTCTCGGACATTTGTTCCGACGGCTAGAAAGCGGAATCTAAAAAGCGCGAACTTTGCAAATCTTCCGACGAAAATTATAACACATTGAGTACTGCACAAAAAGCGGGTTGCCATGGGTTACCCGGGAAATCGGATCTAAATAGCGCGGAACTTTGCCAATCCTCCGACGAAAATTATAACACATTGAACTGCACACAAAAAGCGGGTTGCCATGGGTTACCCGAGAAATTGATTTGATTGGATCCGATACTTAGAAGCAACCAATCAGAAATGTTGACAGAAATACATCTAGAAGCTATATTTCAACATGGTAGACGTCGATTGTGTACACAGAGTGGAATTAATAAAGGGTAAGTGATTTAAATATATTATTTATTATAGTGTCATTAGTGTGAATTTGGTTGGGTTTCACTGAGGCAAATGGAGTTCTATTTGCAAACATGAACACTTATAACCAAAGGGGCAGAGGGAAATTAAATACGAGTAACACTTCGCCCAATAACGGTTCGCACCTGCCTAAATTAACTACCCACTAATCCAAATTTTTATACATAGATCTACGCAGAATAAGATGATGTCATTATAGATGTATGTATGGATCAGTGTATGTGGGACCATATTTGTACAAATCATATTGTTCACAAAAATAGGATCTCATTCTTCACATGTGATGATGTGTGGAAATGATTCTTCACAGTCACACATCACATTCACAGTCTCATTCTTCACATTTTCTGTCCATTTTGTGATAAGATCTACAGTCTGGTATTTTATATGCAATAAAATCATATTCTTCACATATGAACATAAGTGTGCCAATTGTCTGAGAGATGATGATGATTTTGATTACAGCTATAAACAAAATCAATTTGAAATGGTAAATGGAATGTCTATTTTCATTATCTAGTATGGTAACTAATGATTTTAAAATAAGTGCTATATCACATGGCTTGGACACTTTGGGCACTAAAATAAAACTAGAAAACCTGATTTTTCATTCTTTTCAGATGATGTTTCGCAAAGATAGAAGACGCTGACAGCAATATTTACAAAAACGATGGTATGTTTACTAGGTTAAGGAATGATTGTAATCATTTTATACTTGGTTGTTGGGAAAGTGAAATCTTTTTAGCTTGTCTATTCACCAAATAGTTCGAGCTATACTACTCACACATTCGTCGGCGTCGCCATAATGCTCTGGTTAAATTTTGCGTGCAACAAGTGCATATCTCTCTAACTACTGCAGATATTCAATTGAAACTTCACACATGTCTTCGGGGTCATTATGTAAGGTCACTGACCAAGGCCCATAACTCTGACCTGCAATTTAGCAGAATTATGCCCCTTTTTTACTTAGAAATTTCAGATTAGAGTTTGCAAGCAACAACTCTATATCTCTATAACTACAACAGATATTCAATTGAAACTTCACACATGTCTTCTGAGGGTCATTATAGAAGGTCACTGACCAAGGCTCATAACTCTGGCTTGCAATTTAGCAGATTTATGCCCCTTTTTGTACTTGGAAATTTCAGGTTGAAGTTTGCGTGCAACAACTTCATATCTCTGTATCTGCTGCAGATATTAAATTAAAACTGCACACATGTTTTCAAGTTCATAATATAAGGTCACTGGCCAAGGCACATAACTGTGACCAGCATTTTAGCAGAATTATGCCCTTTTTATAGTGATAAAGGCCAATAACTCTGACACAGCGGTTGAATAGTCGAGCGCGCTGTCCTGAGACAGCTCTTGTTTTATTTCTTTATTGACCAAAACCATAGTTAAAGAGACAAACTTGTATGTTGCTCAAGAAAAGAAAACACAGTACAGTAGTTAACCAGTAATTTAAAATACAGTGCACAATTCATTTTGAAAGTGCCCAAAAGTGCAATGTACAATTACTGGGGCGTGGGCAGATTTTAAAAATGGCCAGGTATTGTATGTCAATAATTTATTAGAAGTCATCCTAAGGTGGACTCCTTTAATTGAAAGGCTTTTTGGAAGATTGTTGTAATGTAATTTATATGTAAGTTTAAATTGATATGTTAACATTACATTCTGATGTTATGCACTTATAAATATCGCGTGTTCTTATTGTAGGACCTGCATGACTGTGTGTTGAAGTGCCCTGTATGACACTTGGCGCAAGAAGAATATCACCTTGGATCCAGTATTAGTAAGAGGATGATGGACGTTCCTCCCGTGTTATTGGTTAATGAAGAGGTAAGTTCACATTTTAACAAACGGATGACACTTGTTTATTGTTCAATACTAGCAACTTGAGTCACAACAGTGTAATGGTATTGGTGTCCACCTTGCGATGAGGGATCATGAGTTTGATCTCTACTTAGGACTCTCAAAAAGACATTAGTTCTGGTTCTTCCAAGAAAAAGATTTGCAAGTGTCGCAATAAGTCTCGAGCGTTCGAGGAATGCAGACTAAAATACATAGGTTTAAACTAAATACTAGTCACTTCAATAAAATATTTGTAGTTGCTGTTGTAAAAAAATTTGTAGTTGCTGTTGTAAACAAATTAGTAAACAGTTCTATTTTACTTGATTATCTGTGACAAGTAAATATATACCGGTACATGCTGGTAACTTTTTACTTTATCTGTGATTACACTGATCATAACTTATATTATTTATCTTTTTACCTAAAGCATTTAAAGTATTCAATAAATGCAAACAGTCTGATAGTCCAAAGCTTGCTTTAAGCCTTATTTTAGCATGCTTCAACAATTATATGCTACAGCATTTAAAATTAATTGACTTGTGATTACTGACACAGTTGTTGCGATTTCTAGAAATACAATGTAGGTCATGTGTTTTGAAATAGTTAAAAAAAAATAACTGATGTAATGAAAATGTTCAGTATTGATTGTGTACTTTGTTTTGTGTTTTTCAGACCCACGATGATGGATCTGCTTGTTGAATGGTTAAACATGCAAGGACACATTATTATCTTTGAAGATTTGTTAGCCATCTGTGAGCATTGTTAAACATTGAAGAGCATTGTGTTGCAGTTTCTTTAAAGAGACACTATATGTATACATGTGTGTTTTACATTTTGCATGCAAAATCAGCTTGTTGGTGTTGTGAACTCACGTGTATGAACATGCATATTTAATTACTCTCACTTTATGACAAAACTGATGAAGTTATTGCCTGGATTTCATTAAAAAAAGTTTATGTGTGCCTTCAAGCACATTTAGCCTGTTCTAAACATAATTTTGTTAATTTTATTTTGATTCATTAATTTTAAGAGTCAATTCTGTAATGTTTCTTATTAGTAGATCCGTTTTAATCTCCATATTTCTCATAATATTCCTAAATTTATTTTAACATTTAGACTATTTACTTGTCTGATGTGCAAATAATTTTGAACTTGAGTATTTACAATTGTGTGAAAATGTGATATTGTAATCATATTGTTATTAATATTCTGGTTAAAATTGCTTTAATAAATATTAGGATAGTATCGACTGTTGCTTCACAATATACGCGAACTAATTCCTAAATATGACAAGTGTCCAACCACACAAAAAAGCTTCGTGAGAACAAAGTTTCGTACCCTGTTTTACATGAAAAAATCTCACTAAAGGTGCATGCTACACAGTCAAGATGCTGAATGTAACAGATTGTTTTCTCTGCAAATTATTTCAGAATACTGTTTCTTGGTGTTTGCACATCATATAATTATGAGAACTTGACTAATTGCTCAGTAAACTAAGATAATAACAAACGAGAGCTGTTTGTAAAACAGGCATGCCTCTTTGGGTCCAAAACAGCCTCTGTAGAAAATTGCAAGGATGAAAGTAAAATGAAATAATTTTTTTGTCAACTTTTGGTCAGTTTGGCCAAATGACAAAACAATCAATAGGAATCTACTTGTAGTCATAACCCGCCTATCTACTAAATTTGACAAACCCATGCCAAAGACTTCCATGGACAATGTTTTACAACTATTGGTCAATTTGACATTTGACCCAAGGACTCCATTATTAACAGGTATCCTTTACTAGTCATGACCAACCTAACTACCAAGTTTGACGAGCCTAGCACCAAGGGCTACAAAGTTATTGCCTGGACAAGCTTTTATTGAACTTAGAATATAATTATTGGGCGTTTTCTTCAATCATATTTTATAGTCACAGGGCTTTCATTAACTTTTAAAAACTGTAAGTTTGAACTTCCCGGCCTCAAATTTTGGAAGTTTTGCTCATAACATTTGGAAGGTATGACCGTATTGCACTACAGAAGTCCTGAGCATTTCAGAAATGTGTATATTACGTATAAATTCAAGGTTTTTTAAGGCCAGTTCTTTTTCAACATGTGCTTATATATGCCAATTTATTCAGTGAAAGAGGTATACATTTAGGAAAATTTCTTAATTTTTCTTCTGACTTGTTCATCCTTACATGATGGAACTTCCTTGGCTGCAATTTTGGAAGTTCTGCAACTTCCATGGCTGCAATTTGGAAGTTCTGTGACAAAAACTGGGAGTAAATTACTCCCAAACTTCTTTAATGGAAGCCTAGTAGTCAGTTTGACATTGACCTTTCACCCAAGGATCCAAAGCTTTTAGAACCTCGACCAAAGGGTTGTGGAGTTATTGCCTGATTATTGGGCATTCTTTGTTAATCTTTTGGTCAGTTTGACCCACAGACTCCAAAATAAATAGGGATCCTCGACTAATTATAACCAACCTAGCAACCAAGTTTCAAGAACCCTAGCCTAGGTGTTTTGTAGTTATCGCTAAGACAAGGTTTTGTCTACTGACACACAGACGGACACACGGACCGACATTTGCAAAATAATATACCCCTGCTTTTCAAAGGGGAGCATAATTAATAATAACGACATCTTAATAGATATGTTTATGTTTATTGACAAAAGACAACTGTCATAAGAATGTTCATTTACTTAAAAGTGTGTGCAGAGTATTAACATGTAATAATTGTGCCGTGGCCCATATCGCTAAAGCTCCTTAGTTTAAAGTTGAGTTATATTCCTAAAACCTGCATTAAAATCCATAAGTTTATGTCTGTTTCATTAAACTTTGCTATGAAATTTATGTTTGTAAGGAACTAGGAAATTATATAGGAAAGTACCAATTTCAAATTAAAAATACTGATTTTGAAACATACGTTTTAAATTTTACTAATTTCAGTTAAAATTGTTCTTAGGATCTGTATTGAAATGGATACTGAACGGATGAAGAAACAATTCGTACATTAATAAACTTAAAGTTCTTTGTTTCCAATTTCTAACAAGCTGTGCAGGTTAATAGATTTTGGCCAATTAATCCATGAGCCCTTCACAAAATGTCTATTCCCGAAGTCAATAAGCATAAACTTAATTTTTTATCAACATTAATATCTAGCAGTAAGTTTCACAATTCTATATGCCCGAGGTAACTAGGTAATGTTGATTTTAAAGAGACTTGTTCACAGATGTTTGCATATTTTGAAGTAGGCCATTAAATGTCTTAACTTCACAGATTTAAGCATCGGAACTAAATAGTTCAAGTATAATAACAAGAAAAGGATTTTTTTTAAAGAAAAGAAAAAAGGTCCCACCGGGGTTTGAACCCGGGACCTCCGGATTAAAAGACTGTCGCCATAACCACTTGGCCAGTCCAATTTCTATATTTATTCCTAAATTTTTTACTTTATGTAAGTGCCCCACGTGTTGTCAACAATTTTAACGAAAAGAACACAAACACTCCAAATTATTCATCGTTTAGCATTACATACGCTTTATAATTTATCAATTTCAACTGATGATTACTCAAACAGAACACTATTTACAGTATATTTTTATGTCCAATGTGTAATTTCGCTCCCTTATATACACTGTTCTTTTATTTTTGGAATCTGTAACAAAAATTTGAAAAAAATGTTAATTACCAATCTGTGAACAGGTCTCTTTAACAACTTAGTTTAGAACTACATAGAACAATATATCTATATAGCTGCTTTTTCTTAAATTAAAATTTTTTGTAAATGTAATGTGTCTTAAATCGAAATCGAATCAAACAATCAAATAAAAAACAAATAAAAACAACAACAACATTATTCTCATTGATATACATGGTAAAGTCGATATAGTCGATATATATACATGTACATAAGTTGAAGTGCACACATTTCATTAATATGAAAATAAAAATGTAATGCATAGACAACTGTATATATTTGGTCAAAAACAATATGGAAGGTAATAAATACATTAAACAACAAACTACAAGTTGGTATTATTAATATCACTGTGAAATTGGTTGCATATGAAACAAAAGTAACAAAAACCGTCAAAAGAAATTAAGTAAATTCTATTTAATAGAACTCGTATAAGAAATAGATTGGATTACAACTATAAAAAGTATATTTCGCACATATAATGCCGTAAATTTCATTCTACAATATTCTCTCGTATTACATGTGCACATCTATACATAATTGTCTTGCGTAGTATGTCTTCATAAGCTCTAATAATTTCATCATATTAAGAACATGCTCTGACAATGGTAGTTCATCATTGTGAAAGTAATTTCTTTATTGAACCCTGTTGTAAGTTTATCATTATTACTGCTGCACAAGTTATTGACGGCTGGAAAAATTGGTTATTGATATTAAGAAGGACCTATACAAGAGGGCTGGGCCTAATGGACCTCGGTCGCTCACCTGAGTTTAATAAATATTAATCGATAAACCTTTTAAAAATTTAAAAGCATGTTCATACATGTTTAAAGGAAAATGTTGGACCACTGAAAACCATGTTTTAGCAATACAAATTATTTGAAAGGAATTTTGTAGACAGTCACCCAACAAACTGTTCTGTGGAATATTTTTGAAATACAAGAAGCTTTTCAAGTTTTCAATATAGCCATTTAAGGAAAACGTTTACAGGCCTGGCCGCCATGTCAAAATAATTTGAAGGAATTTTGTAGAGGGTCATGCATGGAACATTAATTACCTTGAAATCCAGTCAGCACTTACAAAAAATATCAAGTTAATAGCTTACATGCTTTTGAAGATATGAAGCAAAAACATGAAAATGTGGACAGAAGGACGGGCAGACAGGGTAGATTACTATAGGGTACCAGCAAAAACTTGTGGGGCCCCAATTGAAATGTGTTAAATGCTCTATGGAAGGCAAATCATGTCTTGAATAATGGATCCAGTCAGTTGAAGATGTCCATCTAAGGTGCAGAAGTCATTCAAGTTTGCACAGTTCTTTTGAAGTAGAAGCCTCCACTGCATACTCTGACACTGGTGTTACTGTAGCATAGTTGTTGTGCTGAAATAATCATCAAGAAGGAAAATAACTAAATAACTTGTATTAGGACTAATATTTAAGTTGAATCGTGATTTGTGTTGCCTCACCACTGTAATGAACATCTTCAATGTTTGCAATTTACTAGGTAAGTATTTGAAAGAATTGTTTTAATGTAAACAGGGACTAAGCTAAATATACAGTTTAACAACCAATACAGTCCTTAGCATGGACCAGGCATAATTTTCTCATGCAGTAATAACATAAATATGCATACTCCAAAAAAACAACCTTGAATCTATAAAAATTTCTCCACATGAATAATTTATCATAATCCGTTAGCCTGATGTACATTCTGTCAACAATCAATACATCTTTGTTGGAAAATATTTATCAACATTATGTCACTAAAGTGTCTGAATGTTTGTTGTCATCAAGACAAGCAAATTCATGTTCATTAAAATGATTTAACACTGCTTAATGGACCTTTAAATAATTAAGAAAATAACTACTGAATCATATGATTTATGTCAGTAAGATCTTGTTTACTTCCTATTTAAGAAGTTTCATGCAATGCTTTCAGACATAAAATTATTTTAGCAAAAACTCATTGTACACATGGTGGCCACTGAAATTCGGAAGAAAAACCCTGTCTTCCTGATTTTCTTTGACCAGAATGTGATTTTTCCTTATATTTTTTGTCAAATTGCCATTCTAATTTGTGCGTATCTGTGACAGTGTTGAATTATGTCTTAGATTTTATATTTCACATTTCATCTGTCTTTGGAATTTTTTCCTATGACTATGGTCAAATTTCCTGAATTTTCTGATTTTTCACAATTTACACTTTCCAGTGGCCATCATGGAGTAATAGGACAAATCTATGAATGAAGCTAGTCAGGAAAAAGCTCTCTTGAATCAAGCCATGAACATCATATATAATGATTTTATAGCACATAATAAAATCATTTCATAGTTATATCAATGAACTAACCAGTACACTTGAATAATGTTAACAAATGTCTGCAAATAACTGGAGTTGTCTTAGGACAACATGCTTAACAATTCATTCCGCTTTGATTATATATATATTCTGTCAGTGACCTTACATAATGACCCCGAAGACCTTTGTGAAGTATCAATTGATTATCTGTAGTTGTAACAGAGATACATATTTGCACGCAAACCTTAACATGAATATTTCTAAGTACAAAAAGAGGCATAATTCTGCTAAAATGCTGGCCACAGTTATGGGCCTTGGCCAGTAACCTTATATTATTACCCTGAAGACACGTGTGAAGTTTCTGCTGAATATCTGTAGTAGTTACAATGATATTTACTTGCACGCAAATCTTAACCTCAATTTTCTCTTGCACACGAACCTTAACCTGACTTTTCTAAGTACAACAGGGGTATTATTCTGCTAAAATGCTGGTCACAGTTATGGGCCTTGGCCAGTGACCGTATATAATGACCCGGAACACGTGTGTGAAGTTTTAATTGAATATCTGTAGTAGAGTTGGTACATGCAAACTTAAACCTGAAGTTGTTGAAGTACACAAAGGGGCATAATTCTGCTAAACTGAGGTAACAGTTATAGACCTTGGTCTATGACCTAACAAAATGACCCTGAAGACATGTGTGAAGTTTCAATTAAATACCTGTAGTAGTTACAGATATATATATACTTGTTGCACCTTAACTAGAACATTACGCCGACACTGACGAACGGGTAAGAAGTATAGCTCGGACTATTCGATAAAGACTGAAATATAATTAACCTTGGGAATGTACTGCCTCCTTCTCTGACATCTTTTTGCTCTTCTTATCACTTCACCACATCCAGTATGCTCATAGTGTCACTGCAATAAACATATCTATTTTAAACATCTGATAACTATAAAATCTTGTTGTTTCAGCATTGTTTCTTACATGAGGCGTTTAAATTATATACATGTACATCTCTATATGAATTAAATCATAATACATCAATTTAGATATTATAATAGTTTTTAACTTAAGATAATTTAATACTATAAAAATCAACAGCACATTCCTACAATAGCAAATGAGTAAACAAATGTAATGAAAATTATGGTAATATCTCATTTTCAGAGCATAAAATCAAACCTGTAGTTGTGGTGTTCTCTTAGCAAGCATGTTTTATGATCTTCTGCTGACCAAGACTGTGATAATGTTGCTTTATCTGTTCTGTTTCTGTTGAAAGAAGCACAATGTTGATTTATATGAACAAATAATGTCTTTAAGATGAAATAAGTATCTCAGGTTGATACCTCATGATTTAAAAATACTTTAGTACCGCATCAAATATATTTTAGTTTCAGGTTACATGACCAAATAAACTAGGGTAGGTAAGTACATAGGTTTTTTTTAAATTTAATCAACTTAAAGATTCTAAAACTGAATGAATATTCAAAACACTGCAGTAATATAGTTTAACAAGTAGATGCTATCAAAACAAAACACTAATTAAACCACAAAACAAAAACATTTAGTTATTAAAAAACAATAATAAAAAAATATCTGAAAAACACAATAAGATGTTCTAGGGTCAGGGCATTTTTAGGGTCGGTTGGGTAACCTGAAACCAATTATTTTTACGCCTAACAAGAATACTCAAGTTCTACTGGTAAAAATTATTCAGTTGTGGTTGTTAACTGTGTATTTTAGAGGATTTTGTGAAGGATCTCATTTGTCATAACCAAAAGTTAGCGTTTTTTTTTTCGAATTGCAAAAGGTATCCTTGTTACCAAATACAAAAAAAAAAATCACTATAACATTTCATCACTAGTAAGAATCTGCTTTATTGTAAATTGAAGGCAAAAATGGTAATCATTTAATTTATTTAACAGACATGAAGATAAATCTGTGATGGTATGGACTTGGTAACTATGAAGGACTTATTGTGTAGTGACCCGGTAAGCTCAGTGGGAAGAGCACTTGCCGGGTCTCGGGTTTGAGTCCTGGACTGGCTGTTCAATTTTCTCACCCTGTGAGTGTGACATTTGTTACCCAACAAGGGGTAGTGCCAAAACCAATGCCTCTGATACAACGCAGATTGTACAAAGTAAATCTCCAAATTTCAATATAAAATCCCTTTAAAGAAGAGGAATGTGTTGCCGTACTCAGATAAAATATATTCAAGCAAGGGGGCACTCACCTTTTAACCGAGTCTCATGCTCAAGCCACAAACTGGCATCATAATTTCCTTTTCCTGTGACAGAATCACTGAAAAGTCGAATAATTATCAAATATAATTAAATCTTAAGTGCTTGTTATCATTATGACTTTAAAGTTTAAATTAAGGCAAACAATATCCGGAAAACACTCGCGTCCGAAAAATACTCGTCGGTACTCCTCCTCATAATCGCATAAAACGTTGGAGTGGCATAAAAATAAAAGCATGTGTAACGTACATATATTTAAATTAATATATTTCAAATAACAAAATAATAACTAAGTTATTTATAAGATATACTAACGTAAAAACCTCGTGACTTGTTTATTCTACTTACTTGTTGTTGTTGTTGTAGTATATAAGCTGGATGAGACACTATTACTGATTGGTCAGTTCTAAGTATCGGAACCAATCAAATCATTTTATCGGGTAACCCATGGCAACCCGCTTTTTGTACAGTATTTCATGTGTTATATTTTCCGTAGGAAGATTTATAAAGTTCCGCGCTTTTTAGATTCCGCTTCTTGTGCAGTGTTCAGTGCGCAATTTTTCCGTCGGAATAATTGCAAAGTTCCGCGCTTTTTAGATTATGCTTTCTAGCCGTCGGAACAAATGTCCCGAAAAATGCTATTTAAGTTAGTATCTTTCTGTCCGTCGGAAAAATTACAAGTTCCGCGATTTTTAGATTCCGAATTCTTCCCGTAGGAACAAATGTCCCGAAAATTGTGAAGTAATTAGTATCTTTCTGTTCGTCGGAAAATGTTGATTCCCGAAATTCCGACGGCTGCTATATGCTTATATTAGCGTTGTTTTTCGCGGAATATTAAAGTTCCGCAAAATGAAAATCTCCGATAGTCCGATAGTTACTATATATTTTAATGTAATTTAGCTGGGGTCCCAACCGGCTTTCCATACCTTTCTACCAAATATTGGAGTAGAGGTTCAATCTATTAATAGACGAATAATCTTTCTGTAAACGATCAGGAACGATGTAGGCATTGAATTTTTATACGTTTTACGTTAAATTCATAAATGCGTTGTGTACTAAAAAAACATTTTCAGAAACACGTCAAACATTCTTCTCACAATGAATACATTTTCAAATCACCATTGAATTATACAATTTTATAACTATGCCAACAAAATTAGACGTCCTCATTACTTAAAAAGTGACCTGACTGTTGTTTTTCGTCCGGAGACATTGTATAAATAAACCAGCAAATCCAGAGACGTGTAGTTGGTAAAACGTATGGATGTTTTATATAGTTTGTATTAACGATGAACACACACACACACATATTGCATAACGTTGATCAGAATGTGAACTATTTAGGTTAATCAGAGTTCAAACTTGTATTTACTTCATCATGCATATTAACGTTATTTTTATGTAGACAGTTCCCGATTATATATTCGCTTAAATTAACGTCGCCCTATCATGCCAAGTTTACCAATTATAAAATATAGAGCACTTGTTATTTTTTATGCATTTTTTTCAATTGTAAAATATCGAAACAATAATATTAAGTATTAAGTACCGTATAGATTCTATATAAAATAAGACATCTACAACTTCGTCAGGTTTAAAAATATTTCTAGAACATTCATTTTTAATTCTTTACAATTATAAGTTATGACAACAGACGCCGAATATCTGTTTTAAGGATAATATGAGTTTTGTCCAAAGTTCGAGAAATTAACTAGGTCCGGTAAATTAGCACACGAAGAGTTCGACGGGCAATATAACTGATATCAATCTTCAATGACCGGATTTTCTTTAGCGACGTGGGCGATAGTGTCAGCCTCTCATGCCAGAGACCCAGGTTTAATCCCCAACCTAGTTGATCAGGTCTTTTCTCATTTTGAATCAATCCCTCAAGTCAAAACCCCTGACAAAATGTTTATCATATACATGCATTTTAAACACAGTCTAGTTTATAAAACATATCAACTTGTCTGTTATTTTTTGTTCGGCATAATAAAAGGATGATATTATATTTATAAGATACAGAAAATGTATACAATATAAATACATGGTGGTTCTTGTATTGTAATGAACAGTTTTGACCGGCATGGTCGATATCACTTGTGTTGTATCATACCACTATGCTGATATCGGCCTGATACAAAGGTGCCTGATATACAGTATTATTTTTGTATCAGGTTAGTTGCGTTTATATAGTAAATGTTTGGAGGACATAAAATTAATCGGAATCAACTTTAAAGTCAACATTTTCGGTAATAATTAATCAGATTTAACAAAGCAAACAATTTGAATCCAATAACGTATATAGTTTATCATTTTAAATCGTCATAAATCACAAAAACGTTATTTATTTCTTTTAATATTCACATAAACCCGCACTTCAGTAGTGGTATGACGTCATAAGTGAAACAATAATCCATACATGCACAATTATTTAAATACATTCCATATATATGCACTAAAAGTGACTACACATGATCATTTTATGTTGAGCCTTAAACATTTTTTACCAAAACATGAACATGATATACTAGTAGTCAATATTGACACGATCTTGAACATGTCACTTTCGATACACAACTCCAAAATGGCATCTCCAAACAATTCCGTAACGTGTGTTCTCCGATAAAATTGATCGTTGTAATCCTTTTCAGCGTGCTTTTTAATATTATTTGAATGAACAAGTGTCTAATGTATGTAGTTGTAGTGATTAAAAGTATTCATCCAATATGTGAAATCTCAAACGATCAAATATACTGTAGAAAATAATTATCGTACAGAGCTTTCAATTGCAATTCGTTGATCACGCAAATAAAAAAAGTTTAACCAATTGACTCTTCAAATATATACATGAACGATTGTGATTTTTATATACAAAACAACGCACCACAACGAGGAGCAAAGAATTATAGTTATTACGCCTCGGTTGAATTTACAATTCTGGGGTTGACAAGACGTTGTAAAGAATCAGCCTCTATGGGGTGTGATATTAATATAATATCAACCCTCGAAAAATCTTATTTATTTTTACCTCGGTTGATATAGGTATAACATTTCTCGGTTTGACATTATTTTATATCTGCCTCTCAGCCATGTGTTATTTATATAAAAAGAACCTTAAAGGGTTTTGTTTTCAGTTGTTTTTTTAATAAATTAATATACCATGACTTTATAGATCGAATATAAATTTTAAAATAAATACTAACTAGACATAGTTCCCGACTATTCTATTCGCTTAAATTAACGCCGCCATGTCATGCCATTAAACACGTGAATTAAAAATGGAAGTATGTTTTCTGCTTAAACTACCAGTATAATGTATGCATGTTGAATGCATGCAACCTATAATAGAATGCTGGGTTTTGTTAAAATGATGCTATTATCAAGGTCGTTTATAGAATATAGTGGTCAACCGTACATGACACAGAATTTAAGTTGATGGGACATTAATGTGCATAGTCATTTCAACTTTGATTGCAAATTTTGCTTGTTTTTTTTTATAAATATTTATTTTTACCAAAAGGCTTGCATACGATACATGCGTTGGTTTGTTCATGATATGAGTGGGATGGCTGACATTATTTAAATCTTATAACAGGTAATTACGTTTTTCTATTAATATTCATTAAATAATAGTGCAATATATTTGAACATACTTATATTATTTAATTGTTCGTTTGTTAAATATTGTCTTATAATTTGGGTAAATGGTAATTGTATAAGGGGAGCACGAGTGTCACAGATAATACACTAATAAATATAAATCATTATTAACAATCCGCAGTACTATAACGTTGGATTAATTGAGATTGTTTTAAAAAATATTACCATAACCAGCGTCTGCAGTTTTGCATATTTCAAATTACATTAATTCAACTGAGCGGGATACTTTTTTTTTTTTTTTTTTTTTTCAAAATTATACCTTTATTTCATGTAAGTGCACACACATAAAGTAGACATCATAAGGTAAATAAAGTACGCTTTTTAGAGATGCACACATGCACAAGGAAGAAAAAACATAGGATTAAAGAATCAAATAATAAGTGTGGGAAGGGGGGAAGGGAAAGGTAACAGGTCTTGCTTTGACTTGGGTCTATTGAGCACTGGACATATGATATGTTTGGATAAAGTTTGTAGTTTGTAGAGGTTTTTTAGTATTTAGGAACGCATGGTGGATAAATGCAGGGCTATATTCGTGTAACACACATAGAAAATGTATTATTGAGTAAGGTTGAACTGTTATGGAAAGCGTTTCTACAAAACAAGCACGTATATGTATAGAGAAAAAAAACGTACGTAAATACTCTAGATAGTGCTATGAAGTGTTTTCGGTCAACTGCAAAAAGAGGTGGTTCTGTGATACATTGACATTCAAAATATCTTTCCAAGCAAGTAAAATGTCAACTTTTTTTTAATCGATGCAATCCACTAACCGTTTATAATTAATATAATATCGTTGCTCGCAACTCCAGAAATAAACATGCCGCCTTTGAAATGTTCTAAATAGGTATTTTTCAAAACTAGTGCCAAAGAATATTGAACAAATGTCTCTTCACAAACGTCATCATCGTCGGGTTTACATTTTGATTGACCTTTACAATAACATCCCGGTCCCGTAAAGAGCGTTCTTAAAGCGATTTTGTTCAACTTCTAAAAAGCGTTCTTAAAGCGATTGTGTTCAACTTCTATTATTTTTATAACTTCTATTACCTTTACATCAGGGGCGGCTCCAGGATTTCGGGTTGGGGGGGGGGGGGGCGTAACTTTTGATCGTGCAGTTACGTTGTCTGTGGGTCTGCAGTGATCAGCTACAGATCCGTATCAAAGATATATGATACATCTTTCTCATCATCATCATCATCATCATCATCGTCATCACCATCATCACCATCATCACCATCATCATCATCATCATTATCATAATCATCATCGTCATCACCATCATCATCATCATCATCATCATCATCACCATCATCATCATTATCATCATCATCATTAATGCACTTTGTTTCACTGAATAAATTAATACGTCACCGTATTATGTTCAAAAGACATGTTGGTTCATCTTATTTCATGAACCTGTTTTGGCTGTAAATTGCCCTTGTTTGATGTGCATGTTCACTAAATACGTATTTGACATTCAATGTTATACATGTCAGAAACATCCTTAAACATAAAAATCCGCAGTTGTTTAAGTTAAAACACGACTGTTTAAACTCTAGAGTAGTCATTGATTTTACTTGAATTTCGACTTTAAATCATATTTATTCGAAAAGTGTAATTGTCTTTTATGTGGTATCCTGTGCCAACGGTATATTGCATCTGATGATCTGACATCTTTATATAATATAAGAAGATATAAAGTAGAACACAATATAATTTACAAATGACGGTATATCAACCAATTGTCTATAGTGAATCGTTTTCGACAAACTTGTGCGCCGGTACTGCGGTGAACGTAAGAAATCGTAGGGGGCGCGCTAGGTCGGCATGTTTTACTGAATTTGATGTGTATCTGTTACCAAATTGAGCAAGCGAAGCGATCGAAAACTTTTTTAGCATATAATTCCAGTTTTGACCGTTTTTATATATGCCCATTTATGTTAGTCCGGAGATTTTGGGTGGGGGGGGGGGGGGCGCCGGTAGCGCCCCCTGGAACCGCTAGTGTGCATGGGGGTACAAAGATAAAAAATATATTGTATACAACTGACGGAATGTAATCAACACATTTAAATGGCTTCTTTACTAACTATTTCATGTAACAAAACAGTGAACACGTAATTAGAAATAAGTTATCTCATTGCAAAAAAAGTTAATGTGACCTAACAACGCCTTTAACTTGCTAAAATTCCTTCAAGTTCGTGGGTAATTTTAGATGACGTCATATGGCAAGACCACGTGATTGATTTTATGTTTACATATCAAGTGCTGAACTTGATTTTATGCAGCTCAAAATCTAAGATAACGTAAATTGAAACATAATGGAATGTCAAAAACCAAATCAATGTTACCGACTATTTATAAAAGTGAACAAGTTGAAAACAGTGCATCATAAATGCAATTAACTCAAATAGTGTTGTTATTTATCATTTAAACTTAAAATTTACGCATTTATTTTCTGTTAAAGTCGGTTAATTTTTCGGGCATAAATTAAAGAAGAATTAGGACACGAGACATTGCGTCATTGTATCGAAAATGACGTCAGAGCATCATCCACGAACTTGTAAGAGGCCAGGAACTTACAGGAACAGATGCTATATCCCTATCGGTGTAACGTTAAATACTAACCCCGTTGATAATTGACGCGATGGGCCCTTTTTAAACGCTGAGAATAGAATCCCGACAACATTATAACATTAAATTTTGATCACAAGGTCGTTGAAAACTGATCAGTCGTTACATTTTGATCAGTTATGGTGTCATTTTTAAGGGTTACAGGTCGCAGTGGTGTAATGGATATGGTGTCCGCCTTGCGAGCGGGAGATCGTGAGTTCGATGACTACTCGGGGAGCGTTCGAATGATCTATCTCAAAAGACACTCAGAACTGGTTCTACCCTGGAATCGGACTCGATAGTGCCTCAATAAGTCTCATGCTTTCGACACAATCGAGCTAAAATAATAGATTTAAACTAACGGTTAGAGAAATTTCATTAAATGTCAGAGATCGTGTGTGTGTAGAAGAGAAACACACAGGAAGAACTAAAACTATCGCGAGCTTGCTGGATAGCTTCTTTACAAATAATTGCACATTGCACGTACTTTCCCGACGTAGGCGAGATCGTCCGTATGTTGGACAGGGCACTTTTAATGAAATTTTACAGCAATTAATTTCGACAGGGGTGTGGGAAGTGGTCGGACTTTCCATAGAAAAATGTGTATTACTGTACAGTAACTGGTAGAAGTATTAAACATATACTCGAGGAGCTTATGGGGGACTCGTGATCAATGGAATGACGCCTGAGCAATGTAAAATATGAGGCTCGCTTAAAATGCATCGGCGGCTTTGATGGTGTGTTTCATTGGCTAACCTAAGTCAAGTTTTAACTACATACGAGTAAAGATAACGCAAAGAAAAGTCAAACCGTCGCGTATCAAGCTACGTTCTTTTACAGATGTATTTTTACAGATGTAAATTCTAACGCGTAGCATCTAATAAATCAAATAAAATATAAAAAATTAAAGATCGCCATGCTCATTTTAATACTTTACTTTATCTGAAGTGAACACCCTTAATAGCAAACTGCAAAAAAAAATTGGTGAAAAGGCAGAACTTAAAAAATATTAAACAGCAGACAACTACGAACACAACTTTATCGATAATTTATATATAATATACATATATACTAATTATGTCTAAGTAATACGGAAATAGATTAGTTTTCATAATCCTTACATTGTGGCACTTATCATCAGCGAAAAATAAGTGAAACATACAAAATCGGGTCCCATTTTGTACTAATTTGCCGATGATAAAAATATTGTATACAGAGAAAGTTTCGGAATGTGCAAAATACTGTCTCATTTCACCGAGTCTGGTTTGGCTTGATCCACCCATGATATATTAGGCATTTGTATCAGTTAGTGTTTCATGTTCGGTCATGTAGGATAGAGGTGGCGTGACGTTATTATTAGATCCCGTTGGTAATTTACATAGGGGCCATTTTACAACATTGAACATTGACCTGCTAAGTCATTTCAACACTTACATGACATACCCATACAATTACACAACCAGTTCTGCGAATCGAACGTACGACCACAAATTGATGAGAGCTTTTGAAATTCACGTTCAACTATGGCCAAACTGTAGTTGATCAGTTTTCACACATTATCCATATAGTCATCAAGTTTACATATACGATATGTAAAAGGGACAGCTTCATAGTTTGGGATTGGAAAACATTTCTCTGAAACACAATCTATAGAAACGTTTTGTCTGTTATACTGTTTTGGTTGCTATACATAATTATTATGTAGTTTACCGATTTTGTGCTAACATTATTTCTAACAGCCAAAAACTGTCAAACGGGGTCAGTTTTCAAAGTTGAAAATTAATCAGTCATCCGTTGAAAAAGGACCTATAGGGCCAATTTTCAACGGGGTCAATATTAAATGTTACACCGACATGAAGTTCCACGTGACTATAGTCTAATCACATGGTGCGGATTAAAATCTTGGAAAGCAGAAGAAAAAACATGGACGCCGTCAAATCATTGCGTTGTTATGTCTACTTTTTTATTTATCTCCTTTTGCTTTTCATTTTAACTGTATATATATAATAATGCAAACATTTTGTGGGAGTTTTATAAAATAAATAAAATAAAAACATTTTACAAATAAATCTTCAAACTCCTCACAGTGGTCTCCCCTGAATCCTTCCAAATCTGGAAGTTTTTCACTCGCGGTGGCAGTGGTTACTCAAGAAACACCAACGAAGAGGTAGGCGCGAACGTTTCGTCGACCGTCCAATTTTTGGTAGTTTTATTTTGAAGTGTTGTGCGCATGAAATAAAGTAGTTGTGACATCATCATTTGCCGGTTAAGTGTCAAATTTGACAGATCGTGAGAAATACGGAAGAAACAGATTAAATCCAGATAAGTTATTGTTTAACTTGCTTTAAGCCTCGGTCACAACCGGATTGCGTCGACCTTACGTCAAGCCTGCGTCGAGATTTTGTCAAAAACGTGCGCCGGACCTACGTCGCCCGTGCGTGTTTTTCGCGATTGGAAGGTCGCAGCAACAACCGCAACAGATATTAACGAAAGCGTTTAAGTTGGTGCGACGGCCTTGCGTCTATCACCTATCGTGCGTGCACATTAAGGGCACCGTGCGATCATCGTGCGATCAACCTACGGGCACTCTACGTGTTTTGCTTCAAAATTGTCTGTCGCAAGCAGGCAAGGGGCACATGTGGACGTCGCTTGACGTCCTTGCGTAGTACTTCCTTGCGATGTACGCGCCGTCGACGCAAGAAAGAAACTGACAACTCACACTTGCCGCAAGACACTTGCGTTTATCGCACCGTGACCGCGATAGCTTAAAAATATAATGTGTTGAATGTTTTTTTATGTTATTTAGTGCATTTTCTTTAATTTTTAGGTAAAATTCGAAATCTGAAAAATAGTACCTAGCTTAGCTTACTATATCCCCGTCATTGGCAACATTTGAAATGTATTTTTTAATAATAACTCGATTATAAATGTATAATTTACCTAAGAATGTTCATAAGCATACTATTTATTAACATGAATGAACTCCTGTAGAAACATCTAATTGGACATACTAAATGCAGATATTTTTGAGACATTTAATTTTAAATTTACAAAGAACATGCAAATTAACAATGTCAAAGAATGATGACAAGCACTTGTCCCAGGTAAATTGATATTGCTTGCAGTATCATAAGCTGGATTTAAATGAAAATAAATCGAATAATGGATAGTATATCAATATTGTTTAGTTGTATGATCCAATTTGCAAAAGATCTAAAATACACATATGCTTTTAATAGATCTTTTAATTTGCCAATATCTTCGATGACAACATTGCCTGTCTACAAATCTGAGGTATAAAATACATGATATAAACAGAAAACAAGCGACATTTACTCAGTGATATATGCAGAAATTAAAATACATAATTTATTTTATCTTAAAATAACCAACGGCCCGGACAAATTAAATCCGAAATTAAATGAAAATTAAAACGTCCGAAATATCGCCATTTTGAATATTGTAAGTATTGTGCCATTTTATTGACCTGGCACTCATTAATCTCCGGTAACACTCAACTGTTTTATTTGTATCGGTTGAACATTTATCAAGCGTCTAAAGCATGGATTTCATAGTCATATAACAAAAGCAATCATCAACAAGCGTCGGGAAGAATAGCGCGGTGGATAGAGTTTTAGAATGACTGTGGTTCGAGTCCTGCCAAAATCTTTTTTTCTTTTACTTTAACATCACTTATTCTCATGAAATGTCTTTATATATATATATATTTTTTTTTTTTCAGTTGTTTTATTTTTATAAGTTAATACATTTATCTTCATATAAATGCATTCACAAAGACTATGTTTCGCTCACAGTATCGGTGCAGATCTCTTCTGCGTCAGAATCGCATTAATGATTAAATTGAATAAATAAATTAAATAAATTAAAAGTGCCTGGTCTGGGATTCGAACCCCAAACATCACGCTTACAAACTTTGCGTGCTTACCACTGCATGGCAGTATTAACTGTAATGGAGTAGATTTTTGATCAATACATATTTCGCGTCGAAGTCTTCTATCTGAGTTAGTATCTTAAAATATATTTACTAAAATGAACGGAATATTCATGAGTGCCAGGTCAACAAAAGCTGTTGGAGGACAGCGCGCTCGACGTTCTTTTGGTCTTGTCAGAGTTACTGGCATTTTTTTTTCTAAAAAAAGAAACATGGAAATTCCACGAAAACCAAATTTTCAAACGAAATGCATTAAAATCAGCACATCAATACAATTTTAAGTAATGGTAAACTCCATATAAGGTATCTTATGTATTAAGTTTTATTCAAATATCTGAATGCCTTCTCAAGTTATTGAGTGGAAACCATTTTTCTATTGTTAGTAACAGTGACCTTGACCCCACCCACCCCATATGCAATCCCACTCGAGTTCTTGATATAAGGTATTTATGTATTAAGTTTTATTAAAGTATCTCAATGTGTTCTCAAGTTATTGAGCGGAAACCATTTTTCTATTTTTAGTAACAGTGACCTTGACCACACCCACCACATATGCAATCCCAAGCGAAACAGTGACCTTGACCTTGACCCCATCCACCCCATATGCAATCCCAAGCGAGGTCTCGATATAAGGTATGTATGTATAAAGTTTCATAAAAATATCTCAATGCGTTCTCAAGTTATTGAGCGGAAACCGTTTTTCTATTTTTAGTCAAAGTGACCTTGACCCCACCCTCTCCATATGCAATCCCAAGCGAAGTCTTGATATAAGGTATATATGCATTAATTTTCGTTAAAATATCACAATGCGCGTTCAAATAATTGAGCGGAAACCATTTTTCTATTTTTAGTAACAGTGACCTTGACCTTTACCCCACCAACCCCATATGCAATCCCAAGTGAGGTCTTGATATAATGTACCTATGTATTACGAATTATTAATATATCTAAATATGTCCTCAAGTTATTGAGCGGAAACTGTTTTTCTATTTTTAGTAACATTGACCTTGACCTTGACCTCACCCACCCCATATGCAATCCCAAGCGAGGTCTTGCTATAATATATCTATGTTTGAAGTTTCATTACAATAGCTTAATCCGTTCTCGAGTTAGAGAGCGGAAACAAAAAGTTGAGAAACTAGCTTACCGAAAAACTGTAACCTGTCCATATAGCTATATGTAAACAATTTAAGTGTAAAAATGCCCATAATTTTGACATATTTCAAACTAGAGTTATCAAAATTGGCCTATGAGTTTTATTTTAATATAGGGAATAAGTGTTGTAAGTTTGAATGAAATCCCTCAAGCCATTCCTGAGAAACCAGCTTACCGAAAAACTTTAACCTGTCCATTTAGTTATATGTAAAATTTCTAAGTGTAAAAAGGCCCATAATTTTGACAAATTTCAAACTAGAGTTACCAAACTTGGCCTATAGGTTCATTTTAATATGGGGAATAAATGCTTTATGTTTGAATGAAATCCCTCAAGCCATTCCTGAGAAACTAGCTTACCGAAAAAATAGCTCGGACGCAGACGCCGACGCCGGGGCGAATAGAATAGCTTGCCTTTTCTTCGAAAAGTCAAGCTAATAAAATCGCACAATAATCAAGAATTCTACTTACATAGCTACTTCTTTGTTTCATTCGGGTCTATATTTTTCGGTAAGACCTGCGAGAACAATACATTCCTCGTGCGTGGGTCTATCTTTGTGCACGTGACCGTCTTTCCAGAGAGATATCAGACTCGTCCACGTGCAAAAAGATAGACCCGCGCACGAGGATTGTATTGTTCACAGAAATACTTGTCCACGACATGTATGTACACATTCATTTTTGCATACTTCTGTTTTTCCATTGCCTCTTATAAAATGCGCAATAATTGTAATAAACATAAAAACCGATATGACAATGTAGAAAGAAAACAATTTTCAATGAAAAAATAATGACAAAACGATGGTGTTTTTTTGTATTGGTACAATGCCATTTAAATTTAATACGATTTTCTTTATAAAAAAACATTTATATAGTGAAATGCACACAGAAAACGCAATGCAAAATATAATTACTATAAACGATATTTATTTTTTTTAGCAATTTAATGATAAAATTTCGTTTAAATAAAATAAAATTGTCTGAAAATGATGCATTTATGTGTATCCGTTTTTATTAATAAACAGTTTATGAATTGTATGTTTATTCCAGCTGATTAAAAGCATATAATTCCTGGACTGGATCTCTCTGTTATTGCCACTGTCTCTCTTAAACATAACTACAGATAAACGACGATTCTACCATAACCTGACAACAAATTCTGTCATTACAATGTGAACTATATTTTACAGTTGGAACAATGTTTTTGAGTTGTTTATTGGCAATCTAACAGCAGAAAAGTTTTTAAGGAAATAAACTGAGAAAACGTACCTCCTAAAGTGGCAGAAAGAACCATCTGTTCGTATTTAATTATGCAGCTGTTGTGTCGTCTTCGGTTATGTAAGTCAGATACTGACCTCGTAGTCGGCCTTTCTGCGTTCCGCGCTCTCGGTTTTCACATGTTGCCCTTGGACAGGTCTTTCCTACACAGAAAGACCTCCTACTCGATCAATATCCTATACATGCTGTCACGCAAAAATGTAAACTGCTACGTAATGCAGTTATTTTACAAGTCCAAATTCGACATTAAATTGCGACAAGTAAAAAGTGTATAAGCCCTTTACGAAAATTACCTGTTTTACGGCAATTTATCGCGCAACCAGGCACGTAAATCCTGAGGTGTATTGTGTTTATGTAAAGAACTTCAGCGGACTTCTGTTGCAAACACGCTTTCCACGTGATTCGTGTACTTAGTGTACACAACGATTTCACACATGGACATATAAAAAACGGAATGTTTCGGGTTTTAATGTTAAATAACTATTATCGCTGTTTCATTTCGATTCCATTTTTATATCAAGCAAATGAAAATTCCACAAAATATGACAATCTAAGTATTCATGAAAGGTTGGATTTCAGTCATTTAGTCCAATAGACTGATAGTGGTTGCATACATGCTAGAAAACAATTAGAGTTATTGTGGAGAATAATCAGTCGTTGGGGAGGAGAGCTAAGTCGTCCCTAGAGAGTTATCGTGGAGAATAATCAGTCGTTGGGGAGGAGAGCTTAGTCGTTGGGGAGGAGAGCTAAGTCGTCCCTAGAAGCTTCGCTCTTACATTGAAACAACTAATGTATGTTTCGCCCATAGATACTTGTTGTACATGTATATTTGATTCCCAGCAAAAAAAACTGGATTACTTTGAGCCCTTACCTTTCTTTCATTCTTCTGTAGTTATGCTTTCATCCAACCCATTTTTTCCTGGTTGTTTAAAGCAAACGAATTGAGGCATTTTAAAGTATCTAATAAGAATAAAAAATATAATAACAAACCAATCGTTATATCTAGCATGATGAGCTTGTTCTCCTGCGTCACTATGTTTTCAAGAGTTGTATGCTGTTGTCTACTGTAAAGAAAATGTTACTAGAACTCGTTTACTAGATTGTGTCATTGTTAAAAATTATATAAAAAATGCAATAAGAGCATATATGATCGAAACAGTACCACATGGTGATAAAGGATGTCTTGCAATAGCAATTTTTAATAATTTGTGCTCTTGTGCAAGTCATATTTTAGTATCGCCTTAATATCCCGAACAGGATTTTTGGCAAAACAATGCATAACTTGCATACAAATGTTACTTATTTAATGATCAATCAATATTAAACATTTCAGGCGTACTGAAAATATTCCGCATAATACACATGAACATGCTTTATCAATAAACGGGTCCATTATGCACACTTGAAAAACACAGGAGCTTATGTTACCAGAATGTTTTATAAGGTGCTAAACATGAAATGATGAACTGCCATGTATTTACTTCACATACTCAAATTGTAGATTTATAGTGCGAAATTATTTACCTGACACTCATGAATATTCCGTATGCAATCGGGTTTTATTTATAGATACCGCGATAAGAATCGAGCGCAGCATAGGGAATAATACAATGTATACAATTGATGTTCATTGGTTTAAATTCGTAAAACGCCAATGCAATAAATGGTGTAGCGGAACTGATGCCGCGCTGGCGTTGCGAATTTTGGAGTTCAAGCCTCGGCGTCGACATTTTGTTTTGCACATTATGTAGTGGAAAAGTAGTTTTCATTACAACCGAATAAAAAAAAGCTTTTGTCATCACTGAGTGGCATAGGCGTTGGTTTCTATAAAATCTCTTCAATATCTTAATTGCAAAAATTAAAGCATCTGGCCTAACGAAACCAATATTATATTAAGAAAAAAAAGAGTAAATTAAAACATTTGCCCTCCTCTGACTCGAAACTGCGACAGTCTTGATAAAAACAGACTGGCGCCTTAACCACTCAGCCATCCAGACTTATAAATATAGAAGTAAATTTTAACGCTATGTAAGTTATACACGAGATTTCCATAACCAAAGGAAAAGCGTTACTAACGCTTTATAATTGTATCTATTTCAAAAGATTATTTTTCTTAAACGTCACAATAATCCCAATCCATGTCTTGTGTTATTTTGCCTGTATAAATATTGTGTATTTTTCTTTTTGAGATCTATGTCAACAAATTTTAACAGGTCCCTGTAAGTTTTATGGTTAGGTCAACGTTTCTAAAAATTATTTGACCTGTATTTTCAGTATTTTCAAACGTTGTATAATTGTTCAGCATGAGGAAATGTATGTGTAAGACAAGTACCACAACAATGTCTTTGATTTTGATTTATGATCATGTAATATCATTGCGAATGATGTTATTTGTAAATAAAATAAAAATAAAAAAGGTAAATGTACATTCAATAATAGATGTCATTCAGATGGTATTATTATTGGTATTGTTGTTTTTTGTACACTGTACATCATTGAACAATTAGAAATACAGTAAAGTATATTACAGATGAGCCGTATGTTGTATTTTTTGTTAAAAGTATATCAAACATATTGAGACCAATGTTGTCATAAAATACTTATTTGCAATGTGTTGATAGCATTAGCTACTTAAAGGGACTATGTCATCGAAAAGGGCCTCAATGAGGCAATTTCTTCCAAAAATCTGAAATTTACATATTAATACTGGCATATAATAACGGTTAAAACAGGGTATATATGATGGGAAAACAGTGTACGCATTCTGAGATAAAATCAATTTATAATATGGGTTGTGTTTGTTTGGCCCTTTTCCTGTTTACATCTTGATGTCAGAGTTTTGAGCATTTTGTATAACCATAGTTTACAAACGACACCTTACCCAGCATGATGGCGCAGTTGGTTAAAGCGCTGTCTACTGTGATTTCTTCGTATGGCTCCTAAGTCGTGAGTTTGATACCCTCTTGGGGTTTTAATTTTTTCAGGCTTTTTTGGTAATTTGTTTTTATCAAATATCTTATTGTGTATTATATTATATGTATTTATTTAATGCGTATGTCTTAGTAAAGCGCATTTCTATGAAATAATCTAATTTATAGTGCAATAGGAAGCCAATTTTTCGTTGACATAGTTCCTTTAAACAGTAAAATAAACATACTTCAGCCAATATTGAAGAAAAGGTTTTGTTTCTTAGTTATTGATAGAAACATTACTTATAATATTTACAGATGTATAGTCCAATCCATTTTTCTGGGCATGTATTTCAGTCTTTTTTCCGGGCATGTATTCTATGTAGTACTTGCACTTATAAAAGCTTAATCACTAGTTTATTTGACTGGTGAAAAATAAATGCATATTATTTCAGAACCAGCCTGTGTGTCCTGTAAGCAACCCAGTACAACAGAAAGCTTGTCACCCGAAGATTAGTAAGATGGTATTTATCATTGTACCAATGTCATTGTGAGGCTATTCAGAGCTTCTTGAGCTTAAGACATCCATCCAAGAAACAGCTCATCTCCATACAATTAATTGTACTTAATGTGTGCAATTAAAAAACAACATATTATGCATCATAATTTCATAATTAACTGTTGTCATTAATTATGTTACTGAAAATGACTCTTTTGGCATTGTGAGTACAGGAACGGACCATTAACTCTAAATAAAGCATTTCCTTATACAAAATGGTAAGGCAGTAACCTGTTATTCTCTGTAGGACTGTATGATGTGTTCCCACCCACCCAAGGCAGTAACCTGTTATTCTCTGTAGGACTGTATGATGTGTTCCCACCCACCCTAGGCAGTAACCTGTTATTCTCTGTAAGACTGTATGATGTGTTCCCACCCACCCTATGGATGTTATTCTCTGTAGGACTGTATGATGTGTTCCCACCCACCCTATGGATGTTATTCTCTGTAGGACTGTATGATGTGTTCCCACCCACCCTATGGATGTTATTCTCTGTAGGACTGTATGATGTGTTCCCACCCACCCTATGGATGTTATTCTCTGTAGGACTGTATGATGTGTTCCCACCCACCCTATGGATGTTATTCTCTGTAGGACTGTATGATGTGTTCCCACCCACCCTATGGATGTTATTCTCTGTAGGACTGTATGATGTGTTCCCACCCACCCTATGGATGTTATTCTCTGTAGGACTGTATGATGTGTTCCCACCCACCCTATGGATGTTATTCTCTGTAGGACTGTATGATGTGTTCTCAGCCACCCTATGGATGTTATTCTCTGTAGGACTGTATGATGTGTTCCCAGCCACCCTATGGATGTTATTCTCTGTAGGACTGTATGATGTGTTCCCACCCACCCTATTGATGTTATTCTCTGTAGGACTGTATGATGTGTTCCCACCCACCCTATGGATGTTATTCTCTGTAGACTGTATGATGTGTTCCCACCCACCCTATGGATGTTATTCTCTGTAGGACTGTATGATGTGTTCCCACCCACCCTATGGTTGTTATTCTCTGTAGGACTGTATGATGTGTTCCCACCGACCCTATGGATGTTATTCTCTGTAGGACTGTATGATGTGTTCCCACCCACCCTATGGATATTATTCTCTGTAGGACTGTATGATGTGTTCCCACCCACCCTATGGATGTTATTCTCTGTAGGACTGTATGATGTGTTCCCAGCCACCCTATGGATGTTATTCTCTGTAGGACTGTATGATGTGTTCCCAGCCACCCTATGGATGTTATTCTCTGTAGGACTGTATGATGTGTTCCCACCCACCCTATGGATGTTATTCTCTGTAGGACTGTATGATGTGTTCCCACCCACCCTATGGATGTTATTCTCTGTAGGACTGTATGATGTGTTCCCACCCACCCTATGGATGTTATTCTCTGTAGGACTGTATGATGTGTTCCCAGCCACCCTATGGATGTTATTCTCTGTAGGACTGTATGATGTGTTCCCACCCACCCTATGGATGTTATTCTCTGTAGGACTGTATGATGTGTTCCCACCCACCCTATGGATGTTATTCTCTGTAGACTGTATGATGTGTTCCCACCCACCCTATGGATGTTATTCTCTGTAGGACTGTATGATGTGTTCCCACCCACCCTATGGATGTTATTCTCTGTAGGACTGTATGATGTGTTCCCACCCACCCTATGGATGTTATTCTCTGTAGGACTGTATGATGTGTTCCCACCCACCCTATGGATGTTATTCTCTGTAGGACTGTATGATGTGTTCCCACCCACCCTATGGATGTTATTCTCTGTAGGACTGTATGATGTGTTCCCACCCACCCTATGGATGTTATTCTCTGTGGGACTGTATGATGTGTTCCCACCCACCCTATGGATGTTATTCTCTGTAGGACTGTATGATGTGTTCCCACCCACCCTGTGGATGAAGATGTTTCTGGTTATGATTCTGGGCCATACGTGGGGACAAGAAGATTTCCACTTCATCATAATGCAGTTCCTCATACAACAAGATGTCAACCTTTCCCAACTAAACCTGAAGCTGTCAAAGGATGTCGAGGAAAACCAAGGACCGGTACTTTTAATAACAAGTATCATTGATGTTGTAAACTTATCAGCAAAGAAGTGTTTTTAGCTCACAGAGTGCTCATGGTGAGCCTTTGTGATCGCCCGTGGTACGTCGTCCGTCCGTGAGTGACTTCTTTCAAAGTTGTTCAAATCTTTCCGGTCCGCTGCATATGTAGGTCACCAGAGCTAAACATAGTTTTAAAAAGTGAAAACTTTAAAAATCTTTTCCTATGAAACGCCAGGCTCCGAGCATTCATATTTGGTATGTGGCATCGGTCTTGTGGTCCTCTACAAAAATTGTTAAAAATATGCCAATAGGGTCAAAACCGGCCACTCCCCAGGGGTCACATGCTTTATATAGAATATATAGCAAAATGACTTTAAAATCTCTTCTAAAACTGTAATGCCCAGAGGTTTTGTATTCGGTTGGTAACATTGTGGTTCTCTGCAAAGATTGTTCAAATTATGCCCCTTGGATCAAAACTACGCCCAGGGTCACATGGTTTATAAGGCCCAGAGATTTCGTATTTCGTATGTATAATCCTATAGTGGTCATCTACAAAGATTGTTCAAATTACCCCCCTGGGGTCAAAACCGGCCACTCCCCAGGGGTCACATGGTTTATATAGAATATATAGCAAAATGACTTTAAAATCTCTTCTAAAACTGTAATGCTCAGAGGTTTTGTATTCGGTTGGTAACATTGTGGTTCTCTGCAAAGATTGTTCAAATTATGCCCCTTGGATCAAAACTACGCCCAGGGTCACATGGTTTATAAGACCCAGAGATTTCGTATTTCGTATGTATAATCCTATAGTGGTCATCTACAAAGATTGTTCAAATTATGCCCCTGGGGTCAAAACGGGCCACGCCCTGGAGGTCATATGGTTTATATAGAATATATAGCAAAACGACTTTAAAAAGCGTCTTCTCTGAAACCACAAGGCCCAGAGGTTTCATATTTGATATTTGACATTTTATAGTGGTCCTCTACAAAGATTGTTGAAATTATGCCCCTTGGGGTCAAAACGGGCCACGCCCCGGAGGTCACATGGTTTATATGGCATATATGGCAAGATGAAATCAAAAATCCTCTTAAACCGCAAGGCCCAGTGGTTTCATATTTGGTATATAAGAGCATATAGTGGTCCTCTACAAAAATTGTTCATTTATGTCCCCGGGGTCTAAACGGGCCTTGCCCCAGGGTCACATGGTTTATATAGACTTAAATAGCAAAATGACTTTATAAATCATCTCCTACTGAAGGGATTGACCTCAAATATCATACATAAATAGATGTTGTTAGGTGGAATGCAGTGTAAAAGAATTATAATCCTATAGTGGTCATCTACAAAGATTGTTCAAATTATGCCCCTGGGGTCAAAATAGGGCCACGCCCTGGAGGTCACATAGAATATATAGCAAAACGACTTTAAAAATCTTCTCCTCTGAAACCATAAGGCCCAAAGGTTTTGTATTTTGTTGGTTACATTGTATCGGGGTCCTCTACAAAGATTGTTCAAATTATGCCCCTAGGGTTAAACAACTGGCCAGGGGGAGGGGGGGGGTATTTTGAATCAGTATGTGTATTAGTTTGTAAGATCTATTCCTGCCACTGGATGTCATGTGAAGAGTTTCCATAGTGTTGGACAGCTAGATGTTCATATAATTTCACATGTTGCTCGTGAGAAAAGATGCCATTAAAGAGGTTGCCACAGCAAAACATACGCCTACCTTCATTCCCTAGAAATACATGCTGTACAACATTTATACGATGCAAGTCTTTCATTAATCATTTTCATAGTAATTGTAGATACATGTATATTAGGGATTAACATTACTTTCCTTTCATGTCTGAACTAAGAAGCTTAACTTATTGAGGCTATTATACCCATCAAATCAAATACATGTATGTGCATTGGTTTCCTATAAAGATACATGTACTGCTATTGGACTCACCCAAGTCCAAAAGCTGTTGAATTAGGGCTACTTGTAACTATTGATATGTTTATATATTAGGGATGGCATCGATATTCAAATATTCGCTTTTTCATTTAATAAAATATTCGAATTGATTCATATTTACTACATTAAGTTGTGTGTACCTTGTGACCCAGCCGACACCATGATAAAACAGTTTTAGTACACTTTATTACTGTATCTTTACTAACAAATTGCAATATCACGTTAATGCGTAAATGGCATCAAGCATAAACCACTGAAGTCCCATGTTAAGTGTTGTTGTTTTTATAAAGAATATTTGCAATAAATCTACAATGCACATGTTTCTTGTCATGTGGGAAACGTGTCGATAAGCATATATGTTTATGGGTGAATTTGAGCAACATTTCTCGGCTATAATGACTGTCAAATGTGTGATCGGACATCAGTAAAAAAAAAAAAATGTCCCCGGCATCTTGATGCGGAGGCATATAGTGATTGTCCTGTCCGTCCGTCCTTCCGTCCGTGACAAGGTTAAGTAGATTTTACCGGTTCGTCTAGCACCATGACCGCTTAATCCAACACTTGGATATTAACACAGTTGTTACTTATGACCTTCCTAATCCACCCATATCACCCAACCTCACTTTGACCTTGACCTAATTTGGACTTAGAATAATTCAAAGGGCTATTTCTTGGTTAACTATATTTTACAGTTTTGTCTAGCACCAGCACCGCTTAAAACAGCACTTGGATACTTACACAGTTGTTGCTGATGACCATTCCCAATCCACCCATATCACCCAACCTCTTTATGACCTTGACCTAATTTGGACTTCTCCTCATCTGTTCCAAAGACTTTCGAGGATTCCCCAATCTTCAAGTACATGCAGCAGGAAGGCATGTTCCCAAGTGGCTCCTTGACCTTGCAGTCCCACTACCAGCACAGCGCCATGGTCCTTAAGCAGCCATCCTACAAGCCTAGCATCACCAGCACCGAGTCTGCTCCAACCACCAGCGCCAGCAGCTTACTGTTTAACCCAAACCAGTCAAGGCCAGTAAAACTGATGCACCAGTCTACTCCAGTAGCATGGCGCCTCACTTGCAGAATAATTCAAATTGGCTGTCCAGCACTCACAGGGGGCATGTGTGTTTTATCAAACACAGAGTCTTGTTTGTTAATCTTTTTACAGGTTTAATTACCTGTTGAATGTTATGGCTTCATAATGTTCAATGTAATTGTGTATTACCGACTATACGATGAGGTGTTGATGGAGAAAACAACATATTAGGTTTTATGTCCAGATTACTTGGTAATTGTTATACTTATAATAGAAAAACAGGACCTATTATGGGAACGATTCTTGCAGTATTCTTGTGACAATAGCACTCTTGTTTTTATTTTGAGACTTCATAAATACAACAACACAAATATTTTATGATACCTTATCTTTTTATACTATTCTTTAATAAAACTGTAATGCGTACATGTTTCATTATCTTTTGAAGATTATTCTTTAATAAAATTGTAATACATACATGTTTCATTATCTTTTGAAGACTATTCTTTAATAAAATTGCAATACATACATGTGTCATGAGCAAAGCCACAACTGGAAAATAATTATAATGCTGTGATATGCCTTCACTACCAATGATATTTTTTATAGCTCATTTGTGCTCAAGGGTGAGCTATTGATGTCACTCACCATCTTGCGTCTGTCTTCAACAATTCACTTCAACACCTTCTCTGGAACCGGTTGGTGGATTTTAACAAAACCTGACAGGAATGTTCCTGGGATGGTCCTTTTACCAAATGCCTTCAATTCAAACGAATTCCTTCAAATAATCAGAATCCACTTGCTGCATTTTTAAATAACTCCTCAGAATGTACCAAATTCCTTCAAATAATTTTGACTTTGTATTTTGTCAATATTTTACTTTAATCGCCTCTGAGGATACTATTACATTTCTACAAGCCACTTTGATTCATGAAACTCAGGTGAGCGGACCCAGGGCCATTTGGCCCTCTTGTTTGAAGAAGCTATGTGTACTTATAACTACTTTTTAATAAATCCACATGTATTTTAATTATTTCTCTTGGCCTTTTACAGCGGTAAAAACTAGAACCACCGTTGTTTGGTTACACATTTGATGTTCCTGAAGGTGTCTGGACATACATGATGTTCGACCAACAAATTGTAACTGTCTGACACAAATCAGACATTTTTTAAATTAGAGGCGTCTAGACAGTCTGCAATTAAAATTGTACTAGTGTAACCTTTCTTTGCACTGGCTAGTTGATGAAATAGAAGTGTTGCCGGTATATCTTCGTTATTTTGAAAGTGGTACTTACCAAGGTTTTATGCAACAGGCTAATTTTAAGTTTATTATAAAATAATGTTTCTATGACTGCATGGAAATATTGCCTTAATAGAGAAAGAGGATTTAAATAATAATGGTCCTAAATATATACCATACATAAAACAATTCATATTAATTCGTACTAATAATTTAGTTGCTATAATGCAATATTTAAGAAATATAACGGATTTTACAATCGCTTTTATGACACTCGTCAACGTAATATAGTTTTAAAAAGTCTTGTTGGCAAGATAACAGGAATCATTATTTTCAACACTACTAGTATATCGTATTGTTGTCTGACTCTTATTTGTTTGAAGAGGGATAAATGCAGCAGCAATTGTGTTGCCAGTTTGTATAATGATTTTGAAGGTACACATTTATTGCTGAGGTCAGGGTGGCATTCATAAAGCACCTTAAGTGCAATATTTTCTCTGTCCTTGAATCTGGAAATTTCTATATTTTGCATTATTACAAACGGAAACGAAGCAGCTCTAATTAATATGTTGAAATGAAATCAATATTAAATGTATATTGTAAAGAATATGGGCAACACACACATATGTTTATTTTCAAATCAAGTATTATACATTAAATGTACAAAAACACGGAGACTGTACTTAATTACTGCACATGTGGTAAAAAACGCGTAAACTAATCTGTGTGTACAAATATGATTGACGATTTTAACTTTGTAAAAACTTTTGTTCTTGACACTTTAAAGAAACTGCAATGGTTCACATTTGGGTAGGCTCGTCGTGCCGTGAACCGGGCAACGGCTAAGTCGTGTAACACCATTGTTGCTTTGGCTTCAGCCGGCAGATACCCTATTATGCATATTTCATTTTCAGCGAAGAACAATGTACACTAGATGATGACACTGGAACAACACCATAACGACAATATTCCGTGCATTTCTCGGAATAAATTTAAAAAAATACATGTTGTTTGTAACTGTAGTATCGCCACTGTGTATTAAGGCCCGTGTCAACAACAACTAACCGCAACTGCACATGTATGTCCGTGTCAACAACGACGCTAATGTACATTAAGGACAATGTCCATGTCGACAACACCGCTACTGTACATGTAGGTAAATGTCAAACACAACGCCGCTACTTTACCTGTAAATACGTGTCGACAACACCGCTAGTGTACAGGTAGGTAAATTTCAACAACAACGCCGCTACTACACATGTAAATACGTGTCGACAACACCGCCACTGTACATGTAGGTAAATGTCAAAAACAACGCCGCTACTTTACCTGTAAATACGTGTCGACAACACCGCTGGTGTACAGGTAGGTAAATTTCAACAACAACGCCGCTACTACACATGTAAATACGTGTCAACAACACCGCTACTGTACAGGTAGGTAAATGTCAAAAACAACGCCGCTACTACACATGTAAATACGTGTCAGCAACACCGCTACTGTACATGTCAATACGTATCAACAACAGTATCGACACTGTGCATTAAAGTTCATGTCAACAACACCGCTACTGTACATGTAGGGTCCCAGTCAACAACAACATCGCTATTATATATTATACAATTATATATTATACAAGGTCCGTGTCAACAACAACATCGGTACTGTACATGCAGATACGTGTCAACTACAACTTACATCCATGGGGTTGCGGGGGTACCCAACTACTAGATGTTCATGTCCGTAAAGTGAGTGTATGCTGAGCGCTCGCAATAACATGGGGTTGCGGGGGTACCGAACTACTAGATGTTCGTGTCTGTAAAGTGATTGTATGCTGAGCGCTCGCAATAACATGGGGTTGCGGGGGTACCCAACTACTAGATGTTCAAGTTCACAAGTAAGTATTTGCTGAGAGCTCGCAATAACATGGGATTGCGGGGGTACCCAACTACTGGATGTCCAAGTCGATAGTAAGTATTTGCTTAAGAGCTCTCAATAACATGGGGTTGCGGGGGTACCCAACTACTAGATGTTTATGTCCGTAAAGTAATGCATGCTAAGCGCTCATAATAACATGGGGTTGCGGGAGTACCCAACGACTAGATGTTCATGTCCGTAAAGTGAGTGTATGCTAAGCGCTCGCAATAACATGGGGGTGCGGGGGTACCCAACTACTAGATGTTCAAGTTCACAAGTAAGTATTTGCTGAGAGCTCGCAATAACATGGGATTGCGGGGGTACCCAACTACTGGATGTCCAAGTCGATAGTAAGTATTTGCTTAAGAGCTCTCAATAACATGGGGTTGCGGGGGTACCCAACTACTAGATGTTCATGTCCGTAAAGTAATGCATGCTAAGCGCTCATAATAACATGGGGTTGCGGGAGTACCCAACGACTAGATGTTCATGTCCGTAAAGTGAGTGTATGCTAAGCGCTCGCAATAACATGGGGGTGCGGGGGTACCCAACTACTAGATGATCCTGTCCGCAAAGTGAGTATTTGCTAAGAGCTTGCAATAACATGTGGTTGCGGGGGTACCCAACTACTAGATGTTCATGTCCGTAAAGAGAGTGTCTGCTAAGCGCTCCTGATAACATGGGGTTGCAGGGGTTCTAAAATTTCTAGATGATCATGTCCGCAAAGTGAGTATTTGCTTAGAGCTCGTAATAACATAGGGTTGCGGGAGTACCCAACTACTAAATGTATATGTCTGTAAAGTGAGTGTATGCTAAGAGCTCGCAATAACATGGGGTTGCAGGGGTACCCAACTACTGGATGCTCAAGTCCACAAAGTAAGTACTAGTATTTGCTTAAAGCTCGCAATAACGTGGAGTTGCGGGGGTACCCAACTACTAGATGATCATGTCCGTAAAGTGAGTGTATGCTTAGCGCTCGCAATAACCTGGGGTTGTGGGTGGACCCAACTACGAGATGATCATGTCCGTAAAGTGAGTAATGCTTAAACGTTCGTTATAACAAGGGGTTTGCTGGCTAATTATGATTGTGTCCGTAAAGTGAGTGTATGTTTAGTGCTTGCAATAACATGGTTGCGGGGATACCCAACTACTAGATGACCATGTCCGTAAAGTGAGTATGTGTTTAGCGCTTGCAATAACATGGTTGCGAGGATACCCAACTTCTAGATAATCAAGTCCGTAAAGTGAGTATATGTTTAGCGCTTGCAATAACATGGTTGCGGGAATACCCAACTACTAGATGATCATGTCCGTAAAGTGAGTATATGCTTAGCGCTTGCAATAACATGGTTGCGGGAATACCCAACTAATAGATGATCATGTCCGTATAAAGTAAGTATATGCTTAGCGCTGCGTGTCCTAAGACATATTTAACGTTTACAACAACAATTGGGCATTATATTTGTATATTATTGTAATTGTTACTACGATATTCGTGTATAAATCCTAAAACAACATTTGTTTAAAACTATCACCTCTATATCTGTTATCAAAGTTTACCAATGCCACCAGCTAATACACCAACTCTAATATTGTAGTTTGTAACAATACTGCCTTTATTTCAATGTATTTTTATTGTTAATAGCATAACATATTTACATATTATCTCAATATAAGTGACCGTTTACACTTGTGTAATCAATATATCAAAATATTTGTCTGGTCACAAATACTAATCACATTATTTACTTAAAATCAAATTTGGTGAAATTTCCAAATATTTCAGTTAGCCGTAGTATCGAATTATTCGAAAAGCTTATTGAACCAATTTTAAGTTATGGCTGTGAAGTTTGGGGATTAAACAATAGCATACAAATTGAAAGAATACACCTACGTTATTGTAAACAGGTGTTGGGTGTCCGACTTCAAACACAAAATAATTTCATTTATGGTGAACTTGGGCGTAAACCCCTTATAAATAAACGGATTGTCTGTGTTTTAAAATATTGGTTAAAAATATTACAATCTGATGATGTTAAATATATTAAAATTGTTTATAATATGTTATTACATGATCTCGATCTTTATCCCGAAAACAATTCTTGGGTAAAATCTGTTAAACATATATTAGATACACTAGGTTTTGGTGAGGCATGGTTTTTTCAGGGAGTAGGAGACGTAAATTGTTTTATATCTATTGTAAAACAACGCATATCTGATATATATGTTCAGAACTGGACAACCGATTTACAACAAACGACAAGGGGTAAAAACTACTGCATTTATGGAAATTTTAAATTTCAGCCTTATCTCCATATTGTAAATTTATCAAAATTTAGAACCGAGTTAACGCGTTTAAGAGTATCTGCTCACAGACTTGAAGTCGAAGCAGGGCGATGGCACAAGCCTGAAAAGACACCGTATCAAAACAGAAAATGTAAGCACTGTAACGTCCTCGAAGATGAGTTTCATTTTTTACTTGAATGTCCATTGTTTAATAGTCTTAGAAAACAATATATACATAGATATTATTGGAATCACACAAATATGATAAAATGTATCGAATTCTTACAAACTGACGACAAAAAGACAATTAAAAATCTTGCCACATTTATTATTAAAGCATTTAAATTAAGAACTGAATTATATTATCAATAGTTTCTCTCCATATAGTACTGTCTGTTTCTTAGTCATAGCACTAATAGCTATATGTATACACATTTTTCGAACATTCATTTTTATTTGAATAGATACTGATTTGTTATTCAATATGCAAATTATATATTTACCTTAAATTAGTATTGGTAAACAGTGTTAAAATGTTAAAAATGGCTGTTTTATTTGAATATGCCTGTTTGTAGGGTTATCAATTCTTTCATTATACATTTTAAATTGGTATTGCTTAAGACAGTATATTTATATGCCTGCATGTCACTGACCACTGTTGACAATATACTGTATTATATGTATGTGTACTCATGGGCTTAAAGCCTAATGTATTCTGAAATAAACCATACTTTAATTAGAAATATATGCATGTAAATATAAACTGTGCAATGTAAATAATAAATTCATTCTGTATTTGTACCAAATGATAACTGCATAATTATATGTCAATATTAACGTAAGATTGCTATATACTTATACTCATATAACAGAAATAATTGCAGCATTATATAAGAGTAGTACAAAATGGTACCACTCAAGTACAAGTGTTAAACTTTTAAATATTTTTGCCTGCTATATTGATATTATATTTCAATTAAGGCAATGGAAACAATTGTTGCATTCTAAATGAGTACAACTGATACCTATATTTCACCTACAATCCTGTTTCTTTATCCTAATTAATCTAGCAGTTCTAGTACATAAATTAATAATTATACTTTTGTTACTTCCCTTTAAACTTATCCAGCACACAAATTATAATTTGCTTTTGCCCCATCAGTCATTTAATGTTAACCCCTCAGATAACGGCATTCTCCATTGTAATCCTGCAATGCAAAGCTGATTAGAGTAATTACCACACACAATAGGTCCTCCATCTTGCCTTTGTGTTCAACATCGACCTCGCGTGCAGGTGCACTCAAGCGTAAATCAGGACAAAAATAACTGCTGTTGACTGAAACCGTTACGAAGCTAGCTCCAGCACCATAAACGCTAACGCACACAGTCTTTCGCAACAACATGTCTTTTAAGTATTGATAATGGAATTAAATTTCTGACGCAAATGTAAACCGTTTAAAACGCGTAGTCGTTTCAATTTCTCAATCCGAAACGCCGCGTGCAAACGAAATACGTCACCGCACAACTATGATCACAAACCACTAATTATTTTTACCAGTGCTAGTATTAAAATGCTCTTATAGAACTGTACTATTATTTGTTTCTTAAATGCCACGATTATGATGATTATGATAACTATGACGATTATCATTATTATGATTATTATGATTAGTATGATGATTTTGAATATGATATGATAATGATTGTGATTTTGATAATTTTATCAAGTTTTTGGTATTTTGATTATAGATCTCACATTATTGCTATTATTATTATTATTATTATTATTATTATTATTATTATTATTATTATTATTATTATCATATGTTCCGACTATGTATCTTATTATTTAAATACCCCCCGTATATCATCTACACAATTGTGTTAACGTAAAAATTATCGGAAGTTACTAATTTACTAACAATTTTGCTTTGTTATATTGCCCTAATTGTATATGTTATATACTTGGGTGAAAATAAAAGTCTTGTTCTGTTCTGTTCTGTTCGGTTTCATCTCGAACATTTCTGGCCAATTTAGTGTAATGTAGCCCACCAAATTATAACTGTCAATATAACTCATGTGTTCGATATATCATACACTTTCTCGATTGATTAACGTTATTATTAAGAGAATAATTCGAATATACTATGTTATTACTTGAGTTAAGTAAATTATTATAATTATTATAGATGCTATTGAGCATGTATTCGAATATAATCAATTTCGGATACCATTATGTTTTGCCTTTAAACAAGGAACAAGCATAAAAAAAAGTGTAAGAATTATATTTAGTAGTGATTATTATACGCAAATGAACAATAGATAAATTGATTGCGTGTTAGCGCGTGTAAAAGAAGAATGGTGCAATAACTATAAATTGCTTTGTTTCAATATTAGTTCATTCACATTTGAATGAAGTATGAAGTATACATTTTCAATTTTTGTTAAAGTGTACCATCCAATAATTATTATTGTTATATAGAAACACATACTATATGCTATTTGTTAAAAGGTAAACATTGTGGTATTGTTCATAATTAAATTCTTGTGTTACGTAAGAGATGTCATGTGAGATTGCATTGCTGTTTTAAAAGCCATACAAAACAATACCAATAATTAGCTGACGGGCCCAGCTAGCTCAAGGTGGTAGAGCGCTGGACTACAATGTTGCTTATGTAAAATTTTAAAATTATTAGTTTGATGCTTAAAAACGATGATTTTGATCATCGGCAATTTTCGTACGCCGCTCGGTAATTTTCGCCGCCATTTTCTTGATAACGTAGTTAAATCCCAACGTTCAATTAATAACTTAGGTCACCATTATTACTTACTAAATTTCTTTAACAAAAATTGGCATTTCAACAATTCTTTTATGACAATATTTTGTTCTTAGGTATTGTAAGTCGTTGTGCTTGCTTTTAACATGTCACAACAACTATTTAAAATGAATTTTATCGTATTTAAACAACGTCTTGCGGGAAGAGTAAATGAGAATTAGCACACGCATCATTTATAAGTAGATTATGCCAAATTGTATTACTTACCTATTCGTTGATCGTCAATCTAGCTTATCCATAATTATTTTGATTCTTTTATATTTCCATACAAGTATAATAATAAAGAAGTAATATTTAATATAGAAAACTCCCATCACTTTTCAGACAGTTCACAATCGTATGTTTGGTGGTTAATCCTCTTTGTCAATCAATCAATTGGAGTTGTTTACCTTCGGGACTTCGGTTAAAAACCATTGCCCGAGCACACTGCTTAACACAAATACTTTGCTTAAATTTGGCAATACATATATAAAACTTTGCAGTGTGGGTGCGGTGCTAATAATAAAAATCTATGCGTAGAAATAGGAATACTTATCAATCTAGTATAATAGCTTACGTGACACATAAAGCACACTGTTCTTGTATAGAGAGACAACTACCAGGTTACACACAGTTTAAAGGGGAGCAATAAGCTTTTATTTGTCAACAGGAGTTACCTCCCTTATACTAATAAATAGTTCAAATATAAAACCATATGTGAATGCAAAAATGACTAGTCTTTTTGTAAATATGTTGGATATTTGGGTAATAGCACTAAATAGGTATAGCGTACTTTGTAACAAGGAGAAAAAATAAAAGATAAACACTGAGTTTGATCTAAACTAACATGAGAACGGGGAAATTGGGAGGAATAGCCCAACTTGAATAAGAATAAAATGGAGGGAACACATAATTTTATGTGATTCACCATTTTTCTAGACCCATTATGCAACAAATGATGCAACGGGATTGTTGGAGTCTTGTGTACTTAGAGATCTGGGCTAGTTCGGGTAACAATCACCATAGCCTATATGTCATATTAAATTAAAAATCAATGTGTGAATACACATGGGATAGTATTTACAATAATGACAACAGGCATTGTTAATTATTGCCAGATCCCTAAGTGGTTCAGCATTGTTTTACAATTTCTGTGTTATTTGCATGTCTTTACATACTAAGACATAGAAAAAAGGTCAAGAGATGCTTTCTAACGTGTATTCATTATATAAGTCAAGTAATATTACTTGGATATACTGTATAAAATGAACTATTTAGTTAATAGGAGGTTAAGTAGTATAAGACTACTGGTGTACCTAGTATCTGCAAGTGTATATTGTTGGTATATAGTGTTTTATTTATTTATTTATTTATTTAATTAGATTGTTATATTTGTTCTAAGGATGGATGTTACAATTGAATGACATGCTTTTAACTAATGCTGAACACTTGTAGACAGGGAATATAACTTATTGCTCCAACCTGAGACCCTGTCCATTGAGATTTATACAAGATTGTTGGGCTATTTATTAGAATGTAACCTTCCCCAGGGTGAGAATTTAAGACCAAGGACAGACATAAAAGTATGAGAATCCTATATACAGTACAATTATGATATATCTTATATTACATCCTTCCGGTACTATCAAACGGCTTACTTTTTAGGGCCTTTAAAAATAACTGAGATAAAACAAGATATAATTAATAAAAAGAACGAACTATGCTGTACAATTATATACAGGTAAAAGGGGAGTCACCCTGGGGGGCACATGTAAGGCAGACTTTGTCTCGTTCGTGATTTTTAAGAGATGGGGGAGCACCGGTGGGGGAAGGGAATATTGGCCGGCAGTGCTAGAAAGGTATTTTGAGCTATTGGGACCAGGGGGGCGCACAGGTTTACATGATTTACATAGATAGTGACACTTAAAAGAGGTAGTTTAACATATTAAAAGCTAAAATGTGAATAATCTCTGCTATGAAAGAGTTATTCATTAAAAGTATGCAGAAAATACTGCATTTAAGAATAACTGCAGAGGATCTCATTATGTAGTATCACTCAGAGTTTATGGAAAGATTGATCATTATTAACAATATGATCAAAATACTTGGCAAACAATTAAGAAGCTTACTACCCATGCGAGTTACAACAATGTATAATACACATTAAAAGATTGACAGCCGGGTCCTCCCCAGTTAATATAAAATCTGCAATAAAATGGGGTTTATTAATACTTGACAATAGTAAATGGGGCAAATTGCTTTACTAAAAAATGACTTAAAATAAGGAATCTTTGGTCAATCAGATTGGCCATGGTTGAGGGAGGGCCCGGCTATCAACAGAGACATATATAATAACATGGTTTTTAAATTAACACATATGTCACTATCTTCCTGTGCGCCCGGCCCAGCACGGCTCATGTAGGACCACGGAGGGAAAGGGGGAGAAAGGAAATGGAATAGGGGCTTTCCTGCAGCTATTAGGACATTGTTTATTATTCCACTGAAAGCACTAATTTACAAGTTAGGTTATTATATGAGCATAGAGTACACAATATATGAGCATAGAATATTAAGAAGTCAGAAATGGAAGCTCTTTAACCATATAACACAGGCAAATATATCTATACAGTTAGGAGCTATTCAGTGATATGAATAAATTATTACCTCAACTTATTCTCCCCAGATATGGGGAAGTGTCTATTGAATTTAAGTTGTTTTTACAGGAGATGTTCATGTTAAGCCGCAGGAACCCTATTTGAATTTATATTTTATCCGTGATCTGGCATTCTACAAGATAAGGCGCCAGAGATTTGTACACTGGCAACTTATTTTTGCCAGTAGGATTTAGAATATTGTTAAGGATAAAATCAATGTTTAATTGGGAAAGAGTAGATTGCAGCTGTTCTCTCTGTGTAGAGAACTGGGGGCACTGTGTCAGCGGGTGGTCGGCTGCAAAGGGGATCCCATATTGAGGACAAAGAGGGTCCAGCTTAAGAATATGCTTCCCCGCACTAGCAGGCAACAGACTGGTCCCCATCCTCAGTCGGCTAATGCATTTGTCTATAATGATATTGGAGGAATATTGATGCGGCCGACTGAGGGTTTTCTGGGCAATTGGGAAAGGGGCTCTATATGGAGTGTTAGCAGGTGGTATTTTATTCCACTCACGCATAACATAGGCCTTGGCCCGGGAGTAAATTTCTGGTTGGGCTAGTGGGACCCCTATATTGACCGACCCCCTTTTGAGGCCCTCCTTAGCCCCCCTGTCTGCCTGATCATTCCCCGGGATGTCGACATGTGCTGGGCACCAAACTAAAGTTACCTGTAAAAATTTGTCTAGGCACTTTTGATTTAGTTCCAAAATTTCATTTAAAATATCAGGCCTAGACCTGCTATTTCTATTTTTGATGGACTCAGGTGATGATAGAGAGTCCGAGAATATAGCAGTCTTAGTTGGCTTGTTAACTAATATCCAGCACATTGCAAAACTAATGGCCAAAAGTTCCGCCGAATATATAGAAAGACTGTTGCTGAGTCTGTATATTCTTATAATTTTTTTGGAGGGAATTACGAATGAATTGGCTACCAAGCCAGAGTCAGGGCATTTGGAGCCGTCTGTATAAATTTTTAAATGCTCATCATACTGAATGTTAATGTGATTAAGAGCTTCTGACCTCACGAGGTGCGGAGAGTCAGATTTCGTTAATATTGTGGATAGATAGTTGTCGACATCCGGGGAGCGCAGCAACCAGGGGGGGGGGGGGTTCGGAGGGATTCAGGTCTGCCACAGCGACCTCCTTGAGACCGGCTTCCTCCACCAGGGTCCGGGTGCTGGCCCCAAATGGGAAGGCAACATGCTTCTTTTTAAGCTCCCGGCCCCTGATGAAGGTGCCTGTCCCAAATAGTTTATTAACGGGGTTTGAGCCGTGTCTGGACTGGGCCCTGGCCCAATATTGGAGGGTTTGTTGTTTACGGCGCAGGTTGAGGGGCAGTACACCGGCCTCCTCCTCCAATGTACAACCCGGTGTACACGGCAGTGCCCGTAGGGCTATCCTGAGGGCCTTGTTTTGTATGGTATCTACCATTTTGAGGGCGTTTGGCATAGCACATGAATAGATTTGGGCCCCATAATCTATCTTTGGACGAATAAGGGACATGTAGAGGAGAAGGAGGCTATATTTATCGGACCCGAAACCTGTGCCTCTCAACATCCTCATTAAATTTAAGTCCCTTTCGCACCTTTCTGCCAAATATTTGAAGTGGTGAATAAATGTTAACCGTTTATCTAGGTACATACCTAGAAATTTCACCACTTTTTCAAAAATGATTTTGGTGCCGCCTAAAGTTAAGTCCAAAGAGTGCTGTTTTTGATTGCCAAACAGGATTCCTACTGTTTTTGTGGGTGAAATTTTGAATCCCCATTCAATGGCCCATTTCCATATAGAGTCCAGCCCTGCTTGGGCCTTTCTTTGCAGGGTTGACATCTTGGACCCCATTAACCAGGTGCCTGAGTCATCGGCATATTGGGAGATAACCATGCCTGATGATTTAACGGTTTCAGGCAGGTCATTGACAATGACGGAGAACAGCAGAGGAGAGATGACAGACCCTTGAGGGGTGCCTCTTTCAGTTATTGCTTCGTCTGAACTCACACCATCGACTCTGACCTTGATCTTACGACCCTCCAGGAAAGCCCTTACATAGTGGAAGCAGTGTCCGGTGATACCGTAATCAGCTAGCTTTGTTAAAATGCCGAAAGTCCAAGTTAAATCGAAGGCAGCTTGAAGGTCCAAAAAGATTGCAAGTACTGACTGCCCTCGGTTTTTAGCCAAAATAATGTCATGTTGTAGCCTAGCTAGCTGGTCTAGGGTAGAACGCCCTTTCCTAAAGCCAGACTGGAAGGGGTTCAAAATATTTTGTGTTTCCAATAAGTGCTCAAGTCTAGTTTTGATCATGATTTCTAATAATTTACCAGCGTGTGAGGTGAGACTTATTGGTCTATAAGATTTTGGATCTGATTTATCTTTTCCAGGTTTTGGTACCGGTATCACTGTAGCCTGCCTCCACTCGGGTGGTATAAGACCCGTCGTGTACACCCTGTTGTACAACTCAAGCCAGAAATATAAAATGTGATCTGACATGTTCTTAAACATCAGATAGGAAAGTTTATCAGGTCCCGCGGCAGAGTCCTTCCTCCCACCAGTAGCTGCTTTTAGTTCCGAAAGAGAAAATGGTTGATTTAGTGGGCAGTTATTATCCCCAGGCTCACTTAAAATGTGTTTATTATGTGATTCAAACAGTTTTTGATGGTCCAGAGTTTCAGAAGGCAGGTTTGAATCACTAGATACAGAATTGAAATGATTAATCCTCTTTGTTGTTTATGTTGCTCATTCATATTATTTTTTTATAAACCGATTGTTATTTAACCGTTCATTTTTCACTTTCAACTATATTCAAGATGTCAGTTTTTACAGTTGATGTGTCATCATGCCTTGAATTAACGGCAGTTTGTATACGATCCCTTATTATGTCATGTGACAAACAGGATGTTGTTTTGATAATTGGATACCTCTCTTACAAATGTGCGAGAACGCTTTCACAGTTTGCTAAGTGTAATGACTATAATTATTGGCATCTACAAAAGAAATATGTACGTGCTGTGAAAGTTTATGAATATGAAGTATTTATGTGTCTTTTTCAATTTGTCATGCACTTTAACTAAAAAACATATCCATTTCATAATGTTTCACATGTATTGTTTTATTTTTCCGCGTTTCTCTACTTTTCAGAAAAATACTTGCTGCAGTTTATCCTAATATTGCTTACAATATATGTTCAGCATATCTATAATCGGGATAGTGAAACATTTTTGGGATAAACTATTTTCTCATATTTAATAAAGTCAATGTTTCAGCAACAGGCTGTATATTATTATATTAACATCGTCCTTTATATTCTTGTAAGACGGGCGTCTGATGTAGCCATAAATCCGAATTATCTAAAACATTTGTAATGAAATAATGCTGTAATAGGGCTTTGAAAAACATTAAAACACTACATGAGAAATGCCGTTGTTTTTTATTATCTTTTGACTACGTTTACAACAAAACGGTGCATTTTTTCTTACTGTTTGATTATAAAGATAGTTGAATTTAAATTGCCAATGCATAAGGCTGAACTACTGCAACAAATCAGATTACGTCTAAGTCAGGTATAATTATGATTCGTAAACCTATCAACCAATCAGAATCAGGATTTGCCATGCCCACAACTTGTCAAACCTTCATATTACTTTTGACACGTTATTGTGTAGGAATACACAGGATATTGTCATCGTTGTTTGTCGGGGCCATTACGTTTATGATCTCGGTTGTGGTGACAGCAGGAAGCCCAGACTACTAAGGATGCATTTCCATTGATCTCAAAGATAAAATATTGTTATCATTTGTCTAGTACTGATAAGTTGATAACACAAAGTGGTACTAAGTACACGATCCCTATAGCATATAGATGAAGAAAGTAAGGACTATGTGTAGTCTATTTTTATCAAATGTAGCCAAATACTTACATTAGCATATGTTTTTATAACCTACATTTATCTGACACATCCACTTAATATAAATTATGTCTTAGGTTAGTGTAATTTAATGAAATAACGCGAGTTTGGAAGTAATTTGTACAGTTTATATATAAAACAATTAACGCGTTGGGAAGAATATACGTCACATTCGGTTTGAAACAAAATGGCGTATCGATAGACAAATGCGCAAAATCATGGTGTCTTTTATGCTATATTTGCTTATAAAAGCGTTATTTATGAAAACTGATACGAGAAGTTATGCTATGGCTAAAACTATGTTTCTAAAGAATAAATTACATTTGTTAGAAGCGTGGCCTTTCACCTTTAATACTAATTTATAAATGTTTATTAATTATTCACCGAAACAACAATTATACATGCAAAAACTACCAAGCTTAAAATAGCACGTAGTGGATGTGGTGTCTCTGTTCCTGCGATGATGGAATAGGCCCATGGTTTGATGCCCAATCAAGGCGGTTGCATAATACTGCACATATATTGCAGTTTGATCCTTCTGTGTTCATTTTACATGAACATACTGAATTAAAACAAAGAAATGCATAACATGATAACATCACATCAATGATCAGGCTTTTATCAAGGTGATTATGTCTTGGCAGACATTAAAAAGTAGATGTATGGATACCTTTATGGCCAAGTATGGGATATGCATGTGGTATCAAAATCTGATTCCAGGTTACTTGTCCGCTTTGAAGTGGTATTTTCCATATGTATCCAAAGTAAATAAAAATGTATAGAGTTAATTCAGCCCAGTTCAGACTTTTCCATACATAAGTACTTTTCAACAAGCTGGGCAATATTTCACCATCTAATGGCATCTATGGTTTAATAAATAAGCCATACAGTCTGGTCAAAGTTTCCAATGCTTGCATTGCCCATACTAAGATGACGATCCTAGTTGTAATCAGATGTTATATGTCTTGACTACAGACTTCATGTGTCATTTTCATATAGGCAAGTAATTTCTCAATGTAAATGGTGCTTTTTATATGCCTAACATTATAGGAATGCCCTTGGCAGATGGCAGGCAACGCCCACACATATTGTTGAATGCATAACTTAATTTTCTAAAGTCTATGTCCTTAATGATCAATATCATGAGATGATGTGTCGCACAAGAACCAAGTGTGTGGTTTAGGTCAGGGCCACTATACAAACAAGAAGACTGTAAAGCCCTAGGTCACTCACCTGAGGGGCTAAGTAAGTTTCATGTTGATTGGGCAACCAATGTTGCTTCTAGAGTGCTCACAAGCTTTTTCTTTCATTTGTCCTAGTTACCTCGATTTTTACCCCACATAACCCAATTCCGAACTAGTCTGAGATATAATTTAACAAGTGTTCTGGGCTAGTTTCGTGAAGATTGGGCAATAATTAGTGTTTGCCCCGATTTTCTAGCCAATCAGATGTCTCAATTTTGTTAAAAAAGATTAATTTCATGAAGAACGCTCTTCTCAGACTTGCCAATTAAGAGTTTGTTCTACCTGCTCAGCTGTAGAACATAGTAATCAGTGCGCAAGCGCGGTTTAACACGCCTTTACAAGAATCACTGGCTCTGCGTTTTGGTATATTTTCTGAAAATGGACGGGTCCATTGCACTGAGTGGAAACGTCTCACAACCTATTGTTACCATTGAAACCAATCTGATTACAATCACATCTTAAAATATGCAACGATTTTAGGAAATGTTTGTTCTTTTGTCAGATTGCATGTTAACAGAGTACCAGTAGCATGTGAACACAAAATAAAGCAATAGCTTTGCACCTCTGCGAAGTAATACTGTACAGTGGTCCATTTCAATGTAAATTAACATGTACCGCGAAAAGTGGATTGACAGGCATGACGAGGAATGGTGAGGAATGACTTTGAGTCTGATGTAATGGGGAGGGGCGAACACTAAATACGTTATAATTTATTAAGAGAATTCTACAGAAATAAGAAGCCCCGTTCGGCACTGCGCTCCTTTACTTAGGGCCTCTTTATTCCTGAAGAATTCTCTTAATAAAATCTAACCTATACATGTTGTCTATAGAGCTTTCACAAGGTAAATGTAGACGACAAATGACAAATAAAGGACAAAAGGCGGAATTTAGTAGTGTTACCCAAGGGCCATTCTGTGAAACAAGTTTGAAATCCAGCATGCGGTTTCTGACAAGATTTTCAAAGTTTTCCATGTAGATATATACGGAAAATGCCACTGCCCCCTGGCAGCCATGATTTTTAATGAATCAAAATGTGTTGAAGGGATTTGGTATTGTTCCTTGATTGACACTACCAAATTCCTTCAGTTTTCCGTCAGATTTGTTTTAAATACGGCAATCGGTTTCTGACAGGAAGATTTTCAAAAATTTCTATATAGCCATATAAGGAAATGTAAGGACCTGTAAGTGGAAATACATTTGATCTACTGACTGACGTACATTTGCAAACCAAATATATTATCAAAACTTCTTGGATGTTGGGCATAATTATAGTCGGCATAAAGCCCTTATTTGACTGAAAGGATTGGTACAATAAGTAAATGATAGAATAAAGAAATACATGTGTATTAATGTATTTCACACTATTTGTGCTGCAAACAATAAGCATTTTTCCTTGTGACTTACTTTCACTGGGAATTGAACCCAGATCTCCCACTTAGTAAGTAGGTATGTTTCCTTACACCACGAAAGTGTGAAAGTTTAAGGAAAATGCTCATGATCAGAAAATCAATACATATTTTTGCAGTATTAAATGTAAATTATGAAAAGAGCTGACAGAGGACAGCACCCTCAACTATTTGAGGTATAGAGATGATATATTTCTTAAGTTGGCACATTGGTTTGACAGTGGGGACAGCAGAAAGAAACCTAGAAACATATATGTGTTTATAAATGAATGTAGTACCTTAACAATAACCTAGTAAAATCTTTCATCATTTTTAGAATAGACAGGTATATACAGTAACTTGTAAGCTTCAATCAATAAAACTACTAGAGCTATCACTAAAGGTACTACATACCCACACATACCACTTGGACACAGATGAAGAGCTTTGGCACAGAATAAGGTATTGACTGAAAAAAATGACTTGCTTAAGAGGAAAAATCGGGCTTGATAAGCAAAAAGAAGAGTACAAGTGGAAACTATTCACATATCTGACCTTGAATTGTGACCTTAACCTTTGACTGACAAGCATTGGACATTGTGCGTGACACATTGTCTAGTCATGTAGGGTAACACTTTTTTTTAATTAATATTAAAATCTGTTTAGGCATTAAGAAGCTATGGAGAGGAACGAATTATAAATACTAAACATTTGACCATCAATTGTGACCTTGACCTTTGACCTACATGTAAGAGTCATGTACGTGATACATAATTTGGTCATGGCGGTAATACTTAAATCCTTCAAGGCAATCAGAAGTTATAGAGCAGAAATAAAATACCACAAGAAGGTACTTTATTTTGACCTTTAACCTCCAAGTGCGACTGTGACCTTTAAGGTAGCCATCTAGTAATTGCGCGCAACACGCTGTCTCACATAAGTGAACATTTGTGTCAAGTTATTTCAAAATCCTTCAATGCATCATGGGGAAGTTAGAGCTCGGTCAAGTGATATTTTAACAATAAAGTGTTTTATTTTGACCTTTGACCTAAAAGCATGACCTTGACCTTAAAGGTAGCCATCTGGTATATGCGCTTGACACGCCGTCTCGCTGAGGTTAACAAGTTATTTCAAAATCCTTCAATGCATAGGGAAGTTAGAGTCCTTACACGTTTCAGGACAGACAGACGGACCAACTGACGGACAAAGATCTGTCTGTCTGCCATTATACAAAACAGAGAAATATGTTTCACTTGATGCTGGAGTTAATGACAAAGGTACATTCCGAGTTTCAAGTGAAAACCTTGTGAAGTTTAGAAGTGAATCTGAAAATCTATGTAAAAAGGAGCATAATGCAAAATACAGATTTATTGGGAACATTGCTCCTGATACTGTAGTTGATGACAAATGTATATTCCAGGTTTCAAGACAATAACTTATGATGTAGTTTGGAAGTTACAAAACTTCTGAATAAAAACTTTAACCAAATTCAGACGCCGACACCGAGGCGAGTAGGAAAGCTCACAGATAGTCGAGCTAAAACTGTCAAGTATATAAATACGTCGATGTTAAGTGCCTTTTGGAAATTAACCAATACATTGATACATGATCCAATGTGCACAATTGGATGTTCTTATAATTGGCAATGGGCACAATTGGATGTTCTTATCATTGGTAGTCCTAGTGACTATTATTATCGATCTTCCTTGTGACTAACAGTTTGCTACTCATTGGACTGTCACTTCCACTGATCTGCACTGTGACCAACAGTTTGCTACTCATTGGAGTTCCACTTCTCCTCCAGGTGATCAGAACTTTCGATGATCTTCCTTGTGACCAGGTAGATGCTACTCATTGAAATGTCAGTTTCATTGTTATTGTCTGTAGAAGGTTACAATGTAATTTCCACTGATATTATACTACATCAGTCATACATTACAAAAGAAGTGTGATTCTCCACCTATACACCTCGCAATCAGCTGTATACTACACAATGGGGTCTTTTGTTCCATAAATACATTACTCGTGACCAGAAACACTTGTTTTGTATGTTCCACAAACTGAAATGCCAACATTGCTGTTTTAAAAGCCATACAAAACAATACCAAAAATTAGCTGACGGGCCCAGCTAGCTCAAGGTGGTAGAGCGCTGGACTACAATGTTGCTTATGTAAAATTTGAAAATTATTAGTTTGATGCTTAAAAACGATGATTTTGATCATCGGCAATTTCCGTACGCCGCTCGGTAATTTTCGCCGCCATTTTCTTGATAACGTAGTTAAATCCCAACGTTCAATTAATAACATAGGTCACCATTATTAGTTACTAAATTTCTTTAACAAAAATTGGCATTTCAACAATTCTTTTATGACAATATTTTGTTCTTAGGTATTGTAAGTCGTTGTGCTTGCTTTTAACATGTCACAACAACTATTTAAAATGAATTTTATCGTATTTAAACAACGTCTTTCGGGAAGAGTAAATGAGAATTAGCACACGCATCATTTATAAGTAGATTATGCCAAATTGTATTACTTACCTTTTCGTTGATCGTCAATCTAGCTTATCCATAATTATTTTTATTCTTATATATTTCCATACAAGTATAATAATAAAGAAGTAATATTTAATATACAAAACTCCCATCACTTTTCAGACAGTTCACAATCGTATGTTTGGTGGTTAATCCTCTTTGTCAATCAATCAATTGGAGTTGTTTACCCTCGGGACTTCGGTTAAAAACCATTGCCCGAGCACACTGCTTAACACAAATACTTTGCTTAAATTTGGCAATACATATATAAAACTTTGCAGTGTGGGTGCGGTGCTAATAATAAAAATCTATGCGTAGAAATAGGAATACTTATCAATCTAGTATAATAGCTTACATGACACATAAAGCACACTGTTCTTGTATAGAGAGACAACTACCAGGTTACACACAGTTTAAAGGGGAGCAATAAGCTTTTATTTGTCAACAGGAGTTACCTCCCTTATACTAATAAATAGTTCAAATATAAAACCATATGTGAATGCAAAAATGACTAGTCTTTTTGTAAATATGTTGGATATTTGGGTAATAGCACTAAATAGGTATAGCGTACTTTGTAACAAGGAGAAAAAATAAAAGATAAACACTGAGTTTGATCTAAACTAACATGAGAACGGGGAAATTGGGAGGAATAGCCCAACTTGAATAAGAATAAAATGGAGGGAACACATAATTTTATGTGATTCACCATTTTTCTAGACCCATTATGCAACAAATGATGCAACGGGATTGTTGGAGTCTTGTGTACTTAGAGATCTGGGCTAGTTCGGGTAACAATCACCATAGCCTATATGTCATATTAAATTAAAAATCAATGTGTGAATACACATGGGATAGTATTTACAATAATGACAACAGGCATTGTTAATTATTGCCAGATCCCTAAGTGGTTCAGCATTGTTTTACAATTTCTGTGTTATTTGCATGTCTTTACATACTAAGACATAGAAAAAAGGTCAAGAGATGCTTTCTAACATGTATTCATTATATAAGTCCAGTAATATTACTTGGATATACTGTATAAAATGAACTATTTAGTTAATAGGAGGTTAAGTAGTATAAGACTACTGGTGTACCTAGTATCTGCAAGTGTATATTGTTGGTATATAGTGTTTTATTTATTTATTTATTTATTTAATTAGATTGTTATATTTGTTCTAAGGATGGATGTTACAATTGAATGACATGCTTTTAACTAATGCTGAACACTTGTAGACAGGGAATATAACTTATTGCTCCAACCTGAGACCCTGTCCATTGAGATTTATACAAGATTGTTGGGCTATTTATTAGAATGTAACCTTCCCCAGGGTGAGAATTTAAGACCAAGGACAGACATAAAAGTATGAGAATCCTATATACAGTACAATTATGATATATCTTATATTACATCCTTCCGGTACTATCAAACGGCTTACTTTTTAGGGCCTTTAAAAATAACAGAGATAAAACAAGATATAATTAATAAAAAGAACTAACTATGCTGTACAATTATATACAGGTAAAAGGGGAGTCACCCTGGGGGGCACATGTAAGGCAGACTTTGTCTCGTTCGTGATTTTTAAGAGATGGGGGAGCACCGGTGGGGGAAGGGAATATTGGCCGGCAGTGCTAGAAAGGTATTTTGAGATATTGGGACCAGGGGGGGCGCACAGGTTTACATGATTTACATAGATAGTGACACTTAAAAGAGGTAGTTTAACATATTAAAAGCTAAAATGTGAATAATCTCTGCTATGAAAGAGTTATTCATTAAAAGTATGCAGAAAATACTGCATTTAAGAATAACTGCAGAGGATCTCAATATGTAGTATCACTCAGAGTTTATGGAAAGATTGATCATTATTAACAATATGATCAAAATACTTGGCAAACAATTAAGAAGCTTACTACCCATGCGAGTTACAACAATGTATAATACACATTAAAAGATTGACAGCCGGGTCCTCCCCAGTTAATATAAAATCTGCAATAAAATGGGGTTTATTAATACTTGACAATAGTAAATGGGGCAAATTGCTTTACTAAAAAATGACTTAAAATAAGGAATCTTTGGTCAATCAGATTGGCCATGGTTGAGGGAGGGCCCGGCTATCAACAGAGACATATATAATAACATGGTTTTTAAATTAAGACATATGTCACTATCTTCCTGTGCGCCCGGCCCAGCACGGCTCATGTAGGACCACGGAGGGAAAGGAGGAGAAAGGAAATGGAATAGGGGCTTTCCTGCAGCTATTAGGACATTGTTTATTATTCCACTGAAAGCACTAATTTACACGTTAGGTTATTATATGAGCATAGAGTACACAATATATGAGCATAGAATATTAAGAAGTCAGAAATGGAAGCTCTTTAACCATATAACACAGGCAAATATATCTATACAGTTAGGAGCTATTCAGTGATATGAATAAATTATTACCTCAACTTATTCTCCCCAGATATGGGGAAGTGTCTATTGAATTTAAGTTGTTTTTACAGGAGATGTTCATATTAAGCCGCAGGAACCCTATTTGAATTTATATTTTATCCGTGATCTGGCATTCTACAAGATAAGTCGCCAGAGATTTGTACACTGGCAACTTATTTTTGCCAGTAGGCTTTAGAATATTGTTAAGGATAAAATCAATGTTTAATTGGGAAAGAGTAGATTGCAGCTGTTCTCTCTGTGCAGAGAACTGGGGGCACTGTGTCAGCGGGTGGTCGGCTGCAAAGGGGATCCCACATTGAGGACAAAGAGGGTCCAGCTTAAGAATATGCTTCCCCGCACTAGCAGGCAACAGACTGGTCCCCATCCTCAGTCGGCTAATGCATTTGTCTATAATGATATTGGAGGAATATTGATGCGGCCGACTGAGGGTTTTCTGGGCAATTGGGAAAGGGGCTCTATATGGAGTGTTAGCAGGTGGTATTTTATTCCACTCACGCATAACATAGGCCTTGGCCCTGGAGTAAATTTCTGTTTGGGCTAGTGGGACCCCTATATTGACCGACCCCCTTTTGAGGCCCTCCTTAGCCCCCATGTCTGCCTGATCATTCCCCGGGATGTCGACATGTGCTGGGCACCAAACTAAAGTTACCTGTAAAGATTTGTCTAGGCACTTTTGATTTAGTTCCAAAATTTCATTTAAAATATCAGGCCTAGACCTGCTATTTCTATTTTTGATGGACTCAGGTGATGATAGAGAGTCCGAGAATATAGCAGTCTTAGTTGGCTTGTTAACTAATATCCAGCACATTGCAAAACTAATGGCCAAAAGTTCCGCCGAATATATAGAAAGACTGTTGCTGAGTCTGTATGTTCTTATAATTTTTTTGGAGGGAATTACGAATGAATTGGCTACCAAGCCAGAGTCAGGGCATTTGGAGCCGTCTGTATAAATTTTTAAATGCTCATCATACTGAATGTTAATGTGATTAAGAGCTTCTGACCTCACGAGGTGCGGAGAGTCAGATTTCGTTAATATTGTGGATAGATAGTTGTCGACATCCGGGGAGCGCAGCAACCGGGGGGGGGGGGGGGGTCGGAGGGATTCAGGTCTGCCACAGCGACCTCCTTGAGACCTGCTTCCTCCACCAGGGTCCGGGTGCTGGCCCCAAATGGGAAGGCAACATGCTTCTTTTTAAGCTCCCGGCCCCTGATGAAGGTGCCTGTCCCAAATAGTTTATTAACGGGGTTTGAGCCGTGTCTGGACTGGGCCCTGGCCCAATATTGGAGGGTTTGTTGTTTACGGCGCAGGTTGAAGGGCAGTACACCGGCCTCCTCCTCCAATGTACAACCCGGTGTACACGGCAGTGCCCGTAGGGCTATCCTGAGGGCCTTGTTTTGTATGGTATCTACCATTTTGAGGGCGTTTGGCATAGCACATGAATAGATTTGGGCCCCATAATCTATCTTTGGACGAATAAGGGACATGTAGAGGAGAAGGAGGCTATATTTATCGGACCCGAAACCTGTGCCTCTCAACATCCTCATTAAATTTAAGTCCCTTTCGCACCTTTCTGCCAAATATTTGAAGTGGTGAATAAATGTTAACCGTTTATCTAGGTACATACCTAGAAATTTCAACACTTTTTCAAAAATGATTTTGGTGCCGCCTAAAGTTAAGTCCAAAGAGTGCTGTTTTTGATTGCCAAACAGGATTCCTACTGTTTTTGTGGGTGAAATTTTGAATCCCCATTCAATGGCCCATTTCCATATAGAGTCCAGCCCTGCTTGGGCCTTTCTTTGCAGGGTTGACATCTTGGACCCCATTAACCAGGTGCCGGAGTCATCGGCATATTGGGAGATAACCATGCCTGATGATTTAACGGTTTCAGGCAGGTCATTGACAATGATGGAGAACAGCAGAGGAGAGATGACAGACCCTTGAGGGGTGCCTCTTTCAGTTATTGCTTCGTCTGAACTCACACCATCGACTCTGACCTTGATCTTACGACCCTCCAGGAAAGCCCTTACATAGTGGAAGCAGTGTCCGGTGATACCGTAATCAGCTAGCTTTGTTAAAATGCCGAAAGTCCAAGTTAAATCGAAGGCAGCTTGAAGGTCCAAAAAGATTGCAAGTACTGACTGCCCTCGGTTTTTAGCCAAAATAATGTCATGTTGTAGCCTAGCTAGCTGGTCTAGGGTAGAACGCCCTTTCCTAAAGCCAGACTGGAAGGGGTTCAAAATATTTTGTGTTTCCAATAAGTGCTCAAGTCTATTTTTGATCATGATTTCTAATAATTTACCAGCGTGTGAGGTGAGACTTATTGGTCTATAAGATTTTGGATCTGATTTATCTTTTCCAGGTTTTGGTACCGGTATCACTGTAGCCTGCCTCCACTCGGGTGGTATAAGACCCGTCGTGTACACCCTGTTGTACAACTCAAGCCAGAAATATAAAATGTGATCTGACATGTTCTTAAACATCAGATAGGAAAGTTTATCAGGTCCCGCGGCAGAGTCCTTCCTGCCACCAGTAGCTGCTTTTAGTTCCGAAAGAGAAAATGGTTGATTTAGTGGGCAGTCATTATCCCCAGGCTCACTTAAAATGTGTTTATTATGTGATTCAAACAGTTTTTGATGGTCCAGAGTTTCAGAAGGCAGGTTTGAATCACTAGATACAGAATTGAAATGATTAATCCTCTTTGTTGTTTATGTTGCTCATTCATATTATTTTTTTATAAACCGATTGTTATTTAACCGTTCATTTTTCACTTTCAACTATATTCAAGATGTCAGTTTTTACAGTTGATGTGTCATCATGCCTTGAATTAACGGCAGTTTGTATACGATCCCTTATTATGTCATGTGACAAACAGGATGTTGTTTTGATAATTGGATACCTCTCTTACAAATGTGCGAGAACGCTTTCACAGTTTGCTAAGTGTAATGACTATAATTATTGGCATCTACAAAAGAAATATGTACGTGCTGTGAAAGTTTATGAATATGAAGTATTTATGTGTCTTTTTCAATTTGTCATGCACTTTAACTAAAAAACATATCCATTTCATAATGTTTCACATAGAAAAAGCATATGCATGTGATATGCTAACTCACATACATCCCAACTATTTATGTATTGTTTTATTTTTCCGCGTTTCTCTACTTTTCAGAAAAATACTTGCTGCAGTTTATCCTAATATTGCTTACAATATATGTTCAGCATATCTATAATCGGGATAGTGAAACATTTTTGGGATAAACTATTTTCTCATATTTAATAAAGTCAATGTTTCAGCAACAGGCTGTATATTATTATATTAACATCGTCCTTTATACTCTTGTAAGACGGGCGTCTGATGTAGCCATAAATCCGAATTATCTAAAACATTTGTAATGAAATAATGCTGTAATAGGGCTTTGAAAAACATTAAAACACTACATGAGAAATGCCGTTGTTTTTTATTATCTTTTGACTACGTTTACAACAAAACGGTGCATTTTGTCTTACTGTTTGATTATAAAGATAGTTGAATTTAAATTGCCAATGCATAAGGCTGAACTACTGCAACAAATCAGATTACGTCTAAGTCAAGTATAATTATGATTCGTAAACCTATCAACCAATCAGAAATCAGGATTTGCCATGCCCACAACTTGTCAAACCTTCATATTACTTTTGACACGTTATTGTGTAGGAATACACAGGATATTTTCATCGTTGTTTGTCGGGGCCATTACGTTTATGATCTCGGTTGTGGTGACAGCAGGAAGCCCAGACTACTAAGGATGCATTTCCATTGATCTCAAAGATAAAATATTGTTATCATTTGTCTAGTACTGATAAGTTGATAACACAAAGTGGTACTAAGTACACGATCCCTATAGCATATAGATGAAGAAAGTAAGGACTATGTGTAGTCTATTTTTATCAAATGTAGCCAAATACTTACATTAGCATATGTTTTTATAACCTACATTTATCTGACACATCCACTTAATATAAATTATGTCTTAGGTTAGTGTAATTTAATGAAATAACGCGAGTTTGGAAGTAATTTGTACAGTTTATATATAAAACAATTAACGCGTTGGGAAGAATATACGTCACATTCGGTTTGAAACAAAATGGCGTATCGATAGACATATGCGCAAAATCATGGTGTCTTTTATGCTATATTCGCTTATAAAAGCGTTATTTATGAAAACTGATACGAGAAGTTATGCTATGGCTAAAACTATGTTTCTAAAGAATAAATTACATTTGTTAGAAGCGTGGCCTTTCACCTTTAATACTAATTTATAAATGTTTATTAATTATTCACCGAAACAACAATTATACATGCAAAAACTACCAAGCTTAAAATAGCACGTAGTGGATGTGGTGTCTCTGTTCCTGCGATGATGGAATAGGCCCATGGTTTGATGCCCAATCAAGGCGGTTGCATAATACTGCACATATATTGCAGTTTGATCCTTCTGTGTTCATTTTACATGAACATACTGAATTAAAACAAAGAAATGCATAACATGATAACATCACATCAATGATCAGGCTTTTATCAAGGTGATTATGTCTTGGCAGACATTAAAAAGTAGATGTATGGATACCTTTATGGCCAAGTATGGGATATGCATGTGGTATCAAAATCTGATTCCAGGTTACTTGTCCGCTTTGAAGTGGTATTTTCCATATGTATCCAAAGTAAATAAAAATGTATAGAGTTAATTCAGCCCAGTTCAGACTTTTCCATACATAAGTACTTTTCAACAAGCTGGGCAATATTTATAATTTATTTCACCATCTAATGGCATCTATGGTTTAATAAATAAGCCATACAGTCTGGTCAAAGTTTCCAATGCTTGCATTGCCCATACTAAGATGACGATCCTAGTTGTAATCAGATGTTATATGTCTTGACTACAGACTTCATGTGTCATTTTCATATAGGCAAGTAATTTCTCAATGTAAATGGTGCTTTTTATATGCCTAACATTATAATGCCCTTGGCAGATGGCAGGCAACGCCCACACATATTGTTGAATGCATAACTTAATTTTCTAAAGTCTATGTCCTTAATGATCAATATCATGAGATGATGTGTCGCACAAGAACCAAGTGTGTGGTTTAGGTCAGGGCCACTATACAAACAAGAAGACTGTAAAGCCCTAGGTCACTCACCTGAGGGGCTAAGCAAGTTTCATGTTGATTGGGCAACCAATGTTGCTTCTAGAGTGCTCACAAGCGTTTTCTTTCATTTGTCCTAGTTACCTCGATTTTTACCCCACATAACCCAATTCCGAACTAGTCTGAGATATAATTTAACAAGTGTTCTGGGCTAGTTTCGTGAAGATTGGGCAATAATTAGTGTTTGCCCCGATTTTCTAGCCAATCAGATGTCTCAATTTTGTTAAAAAAGATTAATTTCATGAAGAACGCTCTTCTCAGACTTACCAATTAAGAGTTTGTTCTACCTGCTCAGCTGTAGAACATAGTAATCAGTGCGCAAGCGCGGTTTAACACGCCTTTACAAGAATCACTGGCTCTGCGTTTTGGTATATTTTCTGAAAATGGACGGGTCCATTGCACTGAGTGGAAACGTCTCACAACCTATTGTTACCATTGAAACCAATCTGATTACAATCACATCTTAAAATATGCAACGATTTTAGGAAATGTTTGTTCTTTTGTCAGATTGCATGTTAACAGAGTACCAGTAGCATGTGAACACAAAATAAAGCAATAGCTTTACACCTCTGCGAAGTAATACTGTACAGTGGTCCATTTCAATGTAAATTAACATGTACCGCGAAAAGTGGATTGACAGGCATGACGAGGAATGGTGAGGAATGACTTTGAGTCTGATGTAATGGGTAGGGGCGAACACTAAATACGTTATAATTTATTAAGAGAATTCTACAGAAATAAGAAGCCCCGTTCGGCGCTGCGCTCCTTTACTTAGGGCCTCTTTATTCCTGAAGAATTCTCTTAATAAAATCTAACCTATACATGTTGTCTATAGAGCTTTCACAAGGTAAATGTAGACGACAAATGACAAATAAAGGACAAAAGGCGGAATTTAGTAGTGTTACCCAAGGGCCATTCTGTGAAACAAGTTTGAAATCCAGCATGCGGTTTCTGACAAGATTTTCAAAGTTTTCCATGTAGATATATACGGAAAATGCCACTGCCCCCTGGCAGCCATGATTTTTAATGAATCAAAATGTGTTGAAGGAATTTGGTATTGTTCCTTGATTGACACTACCAAATTCCTTCAGTTTTCCGTCAGATTTGTTTTAAATACGGCAATCGGTTTCTGACTGGAAGATTTTCAAAAATCTCTATATAGCCATATAAGGAAATGTAAGGACCTGTAAGTGGAAATACATTTGATCTACTGACTGACGTACATTTCAAACCAAATATATTATCAAAACTTCTTGGATGTTGGGCATAATTATAGTCGGCATAAAGCCCTTATTTGACTGAAAGGATTGGTACAATAAGTAAATGATAGAATAAAGAAATACATGTGTATTAATGTATTTCACACTATTTGTGCTGCAAACAATAAGCATTTTTCCTTGTGACTTACTTTCACTGGGAATTGAACCCAGATCTCCCACTTAGTAAGTAGGTATGTTTCCTTACACCACGAAAGTGTGAAAGTTTAAGGAAAATGCTCATGATCAGAAAATCAATACATATTTTTGCAGTATTAAATGTAAATTATGAAAAGAGCTGACAGAGGACAGCACCCTCAACCATTTGAGGTATAGAGATGATATATTTCTTAAGTTGGCACATTGGTTTGACAGTGTGGACAGCAGAAAGAAACCTAGAAACATATATGTGTTTATAAATGAATGTAGTACCTTAACAATAACCTAGTAAAATCTTTCATCATTTTTAGAATAGACAGGTATATACAGTAACTTGTAAGCTTCAATCAATAAAACTACTAGAGCTATCACTAAAGGTACTACATACCCACACATACCACTTGGACACAGATGAAGAGCTTTGGCACAGAATAAGGTATTGACTGAAAAAAATGACTTGCTTAAGAGGAAAAATCGGGCTTGATAAGCAAAAAGAAGAGTACAAGTGGAAACTATTCACATATCTGACCTTGAATTGTGACCTTAACCTTTGACTGACAAGCATTGGACATTGTGCGTGACACATTGTCTAGTCATGTAGGGTAACACTTTTTTTTAATTAATATTAAAATCTGTTTAGGCATTAAGAAGCTATGGAGAGGAACGAATTATAAATACTAAACATTTGACCATCAATTGTGACCTTGACCTTTGACCTACATGTAAGAGTCATGTACGTGATACATAATTTGGTCATGGGGGTAATACTTAAATCCTTCAAGGCAATCAGAAGTTATAGAGCAGAAATAAAATACCACAAGAAGGTACTTTATTTTGACCTTTAACCTCCAAGTGCGACTGTGACCTTTAAGGTAGCCATCTAGTAATTGCGCGCAACACGCTGTCTCACATAAGTGAACATTTGTGTCAAGTTATTTCAAAATCCTTCAATGCATCATGGGGAAGTTAGAGCTCGGTCAAGTGATATTTTAACAATAAAGTGTTTTATTTTGACCTTTGACCTAAAAGCATGACCTTGACCTTAAAGGTAGCCATCTGGTATATGCGCTTGACACGCCGTCTCGCTGAGGTTAACAAGTTATTTCAAAATCCTTCAATGCATAGGGAAGTTAGAGTCCTTACACGTTTCAGGACAGACAGACGGACCAACTGACGGACAAAGATCTGTCTGTCTGCCATTATACAAAACAGAGAAATATGTTTCACTTGATGCTGGAGTTAATGACAAAGGTACATTCCGAGTTTCAAGTGAAAACCTTGTGAAGTTTAGAAGTGAATCTGAAAATCTATGTAAAAAGGAGCATAATGCAAAATACAGATTTATTGGGAACATTGCTCCTGATACTGGAGTTGATGACAAATGTATATTCCAGGTTTCAAGACAATAACTTATGATGTAGTTTGGAAGTTACAAAACTGCTGAATAAAAACTTTAACCAAATTCAGACGCCGACACCGAGGCGAGTAGGAAAGCTCACAAATAGTCGAGCTAAAACTGTCAAGTATATAAATACGTCGATGTTAAGTGCCTTTTGGAAATTAACCAATACATTGATACATGATCCAATGTGCACAATTGGATGTTCTTATCATTGGCAATGGGCACAATTGGATGTTCTTATCATTGGTAGTCCTAGTGACTATTATTATCGATCTTCCTTGTGACTAACAGTTTGCTACTCATTGGACTGTCACTTCCACTGATCTGCACTGTGACCAACAGTTTGCTACTCATTGGAGTTCCACTTCTCCTCCAGGTGATCAGAACTTTCGATGATCTTCCTTGTGAGCAGGTAGATGCTACTCATTGAAATGTCAGTTTCATTGTTATTGTCTGTAGAAGGTTACAATGTAATTTCCACTGATATTATACTACATCAGTCATACATTACACAAGAAGTGTAATTCTCCACCTATACACCTCGCAATCAGCTGTATACTACACAATGGGGTCTTTTGTTCCATAAATACATTACTCGTGACCAGAAACACTTGTTTTGTATGTTCCACAAACTGAAATGCCAACATTGCTGTTTTAAAAGCCATACAAAACAATACCAAAAATTAGCTGACGGGCCCAGCTAGCTCAAGGTGGTAGAGCGCTGGACTACAATGTTGCTTATGTAAAATTTGAAAATTATTAGTTTGATGCTTAAAAACGATGATTTTGATCATCGGCAATTTCCGTACGCCGCTCGGTAATTTTCGCCGCCATTTTCTTGATAACGTAGTTAAATCCCAACGTTCAATTAATAACATAGGTCACCATTATTACTTACTAAATTTCTTTAACAAAAATTGGCATTTCAACAATTCTTTTATGACAATATTTTGTTCTTAGGTATTGTAAGTCGTTGTGCTTGCTTTTAACATGTCACAACAACTATTTAAAATGAATTTTATCGTATTTAAACAACGTCTTTCGGGAAGAGTAAATGAGAATTAGCACACGCATCATTTATAAGTAGATTATGCCAAATTGTATTACTTACCTTTTCGTTGATCGTCAATCTAGCTTATCCATAATTATTTTTATTCTTTTATATTTCCATACAAGTATAATAATAAAGAAGTAATATTTAATATACAAAACTCCCATCACTTTTCAGACAGTTCACAATCGTATGTTTGGTGGTTAATCCTCTTTGTCAATCAATCAATTGGAGTTGTTTACCCTCGGGACTTCGGTTAAAAACCATTGCCCGAGCACACTGCTTAACACAAATACTTTGCTTAAATTTGGCAATACATATATAAAACTTTGCAGTGTGGGTGCGGTGCTAATAATAAAAATCTATGCGTAGAAATAGGAATACTTATCAATCTAGTATAATAGCTTACATGACACATAAAGCACACTGTTCTTGTATAGAGAGACAACTACCAGGTTACACACAGTTTAAAGGGGAGCAATAAGCTTTTATTTGTCAACAGGAGTTACCTCCCTTATACTAATAAATAGTTCAAATATAAAACCATATGTGAATGCAAAAATGACTAGTCTTTTTGTAAATATGTTGGATATTTGGGTAATAGCACTAAATAGGTATAGCGTACTTTGTAACAAGGAGAAAAAATAAAAGATAAACACTGAGTTTGATCTAAACTAACATGAGAACGGGGAAATTGGGAGGAATAGCCCAACTTGAATAAGAATAAAATGGAGGGAACACATAATTTTATGTGATTCACCATTTTTCTAGACCCATTATGCAACAAATGATGCAACGGGATTGTTGGAGTCTTGTGTACTTAGAGATCTGGGCTAGTTCGGGTAACAATCACCATAGCCTATATGTCATATTAAATTAAAAATCAATGTGTGAATACACATGGGATAGTATTTACAATAATGACAACAGGCATTGTTAATTATTGCCAGATCCCTAAGTGGTTCAGCATTGTTTTACAATTTCTGTGTTATTTGCATGTCTTTCATACTAAGACATAGAAAAAAGGTCAAGAGATGCTTTCTAACATGTATTCATTATATAAGTCCAGTAATATTACTTGGATATACTGTATAAAATGAACTATTTAGTTAATAGGAGGTTAAGTAGTATAAGACTACTGGTGTACCTAGTATCTGCAAGTGTATATTGTTGGTATATAGTGTTTTATTTATTTATTTATTTATTTAATTAGATTGTTATATTTGTTCTAAGGATGGATGTTACAATTGAATGACATGCTTTTAACTAATGCTGAACACTTGTAGACAGGGAATATAACTTATTGCTCCAACCTGAGACCCTGTCCATTGAGATTTATACAAGATTGTTGGGCTATTTATTAGAATGTAACCTTCCCCAGGGTGAGAATTTAAGACCAAGGACAGACATAAAAGTATGAGAATCCTATATACAGTACAATTATGATATATCTTATATTACATCCTTCCGGTACTATCAAACGGCTTACTTTTTAGGGCCTTTAAAAATAACTGAGATAAAACAAGATATAATTAATAAAAAGAACTAACTATGCTGTACAATTATATACAGGTAAAAGGGGAGTCACCCTGGGCGGCACATGTAAGGCAGACTTTGTCTCGTTCGTGATTTTTAAGAGATGGGGGAGCACCGGTGGGGGAAGGGAATATTGGCCGGCAGTGCTAGAAAGGTATTTTGAGATATTGGGACCAGGGGGGGCGCACAGGTTTACATGATTTACATAGATAGTGACACTTAAAAGAGGTAGTTTAACATATTAAAAGCTAAAATGTGAATAATCTCTGCTATGAAAGAGTTATTCATTAAAAGTATGCAGAAAATACTGCATTTAAGAATAACTGCAGAGGATCTCATTATGTAGTATCACTCAGAGTTTATGGAAAGATTGATCATTATTAACAATATGATCAAAATACTTGGCAAACAATTAAGAAGCTTACTACCCATGCGAGTTACAACAATGTATAATACACATTAAAAGATTGACAGCCGGGTCCTCCCCAGTTAATATAAAATCTGCAATAAAATGGGGTTTATTAATACTTGACAATAGTAAATGGGGCAAATTGCTTTACTAAAAAATGACTTAAAATAAGGAATCTTTGGTCAATCAGATTGGCCATGGTTGAGGGAGGGCCCGGCTATCAACAGAGACATATATAATAACATGGTTTTTAAATTAAGACATATGTCACTATCTTCCTGTGCGCCCGGCCCAGCACGGCTCATGTAGGACCACGGAGGGAAAGGAGGAGAAAGGAAATGGAATAGGGGCTTTCCCTATTTCTCTCTGTGTAGAGAACTGGGGGCACTGTGTCAGCGGGTGGTCGGCTGCAAAGGGGATCCCACATTGAGGACAAAGAGGGTCCAGCTTAAGAATATGCTTCCCCGCACTAGCAGGCAACAGACTGGTCCCCATCCTCAGTCGGCTAATGCATTTGTCTATAATGATATTGGAGGAATATTGATGCGGCCGACTGAGGGTTTTCTGGGCAATTGGGAAAGGGGCTCTATATGGAGTGTTAGCAGGTGGTATTTTATTCCACTCACGCATAACATAGGCCTTGGCCCTGGAGTAAATTTCTGTTTGGGCTAGTGGGACCCCTATATTGACCGACCCCCTTTTGAGGCCCTCCTTAGCCCCCATGTCTGCCTGATCATTCCCCGGGATGTCGACATGTGCTGGGCACCAAACTAAAGTTACCTGTAAAGATTTGTCTAGGCACTTTTGATTTAGTTCCAAAATTTCATTTAAAATATCAGGCCTAGACCTGCTATTTCTATTTTTGATGGACTCAGGTGATGATAGAGAGTCCGAGAATATAGCAGTCTTAGTTGGCTTGTTAACTAATATCCAGCACATTGCAAAACTAATGGCCAAAAGTTCCGCCGAATATATAGAAAGACTGTTGCTGAGTCTGTATGTTCTTATAATTTTTTTGGAGGGAATTACGAATGAATTGGCTACCAAGCCAGAGTCAGGGCATTTGGAGCCGTCTGTATAAATTTTTAAATGCTCATCATACTGAATGTTAATGTGATTAAGAGCTTCTGACCTCACGAGGTGCGGAGAGTCAGATTTCGTTAATATTGTGGATAGATAGTTGTCGACATCCGGGGAGCGCAGCAACCGGGGGGGGGGGGGGGGTCGGAGGGATTCAGGTCTGCCACAGCGACCTCCTTGAGACCTGCTTCCTCCACCAGGGTCCGGGTGCTGGCCCCAAATGGGAAGGCAACATGCTTCTTTTTAAGCTCCCGGCCCCTGATGAAGGTGCCTGTCCCAAATAGTTTATTAACGGGGGTTTGAGCCGTGTCTGGACTGGGCCCTGGCCCAATATTGGAGGGTTTGTTGTTTACGGCGCAGGTTGAAGGGCAGTACACCGGCCTCCTCCTCCAATGTACAACCCGGTGTACACGGCAGTGCCCGTAGGGCTATCCTGAGGGCCTTGTTTTGTATGGTATCTACCATTTTGAGGGCGTTTGGCATAGCACATGAATAGATTTGGGCCCCATAATCTATCTTTGGACGAATAAGGGACATGTAGAGGAGAAGGAGGCTATATTTATCGGACCCGAAACCTGTGCCTCTCAACATCCTCATTAAATTTAAGTCCCTTTCGCACCTTTCTGCCAAATATTTGAAGTGGTGAATAAATGTTAACCGTTTATCTAGGTACATACCTAGAAATTTCAACACTTTTTCAAAAATGATTTTGGTGCCGCCTAAAGTTAAGTCCAAAGAGTGCTGTTTTTGATTGCCAAACAGGATTCCTACTGTTTTTGTGGGTGAAATTTTGAATCCCCATTCAATGGCCCATTTCCATATAGAGTCCAGCCCTGCTTGGGCCTTTCTTTGCAGGGTTGACATCTTGGACCCCATTAACCAGGTGCCGGAGTCATCGGCATATTGGGAGATAACCATGCCTGATGATTTAACGGTTTCAGGCAGGTCATTGACAATGATGGAGAACAGCAGAGGAGAGATGACAGACCCTTGAGGGGTGCCTCTTTCAGTTATTGCTTCGTCTGAACTCACACCATCGACTCTGACCTTGATCTTACGACCCTCCAGGAAAGCCCTTACATAGTGGAAGCAGTGTCCGGTGATACCGTAATCAGCTAGCTTTGTTAAAATGCCGAAAGTCCAAGTTAAATCGAAGGCAGCTTGAAGGTCCAAAAAGATTGCAAGTACTGACTGCCCTCGGTTTTTAGCCAAAATAATGTCATGTTGTAGCCTAGCTAGCTGGTCTAGGGTAGAACGCCCTTTCCTAAAGCCAGACTGGAAGGGGTTCAAAATATTTTGTGTTTCCAATAAGTGCTCAAGTCTATTTTTGATCATGATTTCTAATAATTTACCAGCGTGTGAGGTGAGACTTATTGGTCTATAAGATTTTGGATCTGATTTATCTTTTCCAGGTTTTGGTACCGGTATCACTGTAGCCTGCCTCCACTCGGGTGGTATAAGACCCGTCGTGTACACCCTGTTGTACAACTCAAGCCAGAAATATAAAATGTGATCTGACATGTTCTTAAACATCAGATAGGAAAGTTTATCAGGTCCCGCGGCAGAGTCCTTCCTGCCACCAGTAGCTGCTTTTAGTTCCGAAAGAGAAAATGGTTGATTTAGTGGGCAGTCATTATCCCCAGGCTCACTTAAAATGTGTTTATTATGTGATTCAAACAGTTTTTGATGGTCCAGAGTTTCAGAAGGCAGGTTTGAATCACTAGATACAGAATTGAAATGATTAATCCTCTTTGTTGTTTATGTTGCTCATTCATATTATTTTTTTATAAACCGATTGTTATTTAACCGTTCATTTTTCACTTTCAACTATATTCAAGATGTCAGTTTTTACAGTTGATGTGTCATCATGCCTTGAATTAACGGCAGTTTGTATACGATCCCTTATTATGTCATGTGACAAACAGGATGTTGTTTTGATAATTGGATACCTCTCTTACAAATGTGCGAGAACGCTTTCACAGTTTGCTAAGTGTAATGACTATAATTATTGGCATCTACAAAAGAAATATGTACGTGCTGTGAAAGTTTATGAATATGAAGTATTTATGTGTCTTTTTCAATTTGTCATGCACTTTAACTAAAAAACATATCCATTTCATAATGTTTCACATAGAAAAAGCATATGCATGTGATATGCTAACTCACATACATCCCAACTATTTATGTATTGTTTTATTTTTCCGCGTTTCTCTACTTTTCAGAAAAATACTTGCTGCAGTTTATCCTAATATTGCTTACAATATATGTTCAGCATATCTATAATCGGGATAGTGAAACATTTTTGGGATAAACTATTTTCTCATATTTAATAAAGTCAATGTTTCAGCAACAGGCTGTATATTATTATATTAACATCGTCCTTTATACTCTTGTAAGACGGGCGTCTGATGTAGCCATAAATCCGAATTATCTAAAACATTTGTAATGAAATAATGCTGTAATAGGGCTTTGAAAAACATTAAAACACTACATGAGAAATGCCGTTGTTTTTTATTATCTTTTGACTACGTTTACAACAAAACGGTGCATTTTTTCTTACTGTTTGATTATAAAGATAGTTGAATTTAAATTGCCAATGCATAAGGCTGAACTACTGCAACAAATCAGATTACGTCTAAGTCAAGTATAATTATGATTCGTAAACCTATCAACCAATCAGAAATCAGGATTTGCCATGCCCACAACTTGTCAAACCTTCATATTACTTTTGACACGTTATTGTGTAGGAATACACAGGATATTGTCATCGTTGTTTGTCGGGGCCATTACGTTTATGATCTCGGTTGTGGTGACAGCAGGAAGCCCAGACTACTAAGGATGCATTTCCATTGATCTCAAAGATAAAATATTGTTATCATTTGTCTAGTACTGATAAGTTGATAACACAAAGTGGTACTAAGTACACGATCCCTATAGCATATAGATGAAGAAAGTAAGGACTATGTGTAGTCTATTTTTATCAAATGTAGCCAAATACTTACATTAGCATATGTTTTTATAACCTACATTTATCTGACACATCCACTTAATATAAATTATGTCTTAGGTTAGTGTAATTTAATGAAATAACGCGAGTTTGGAAGTAATTTGTACAGTTTATATATAAAACAATTAACGCGTTGGGAAGAATATACGTCACATTCGGTTTGAAACAAAATGGCGTATCGATAGACATATGCGCAAAATCATGGTGTCTTTTATGCTATATTCGCTTATAAAAGCGTTATTTATGAAAACTGATACGAGAAGTTATGCTATGGCTAAAACTATGTTTCTAAAGAATAAATTACATTTGTTAGAAGCGTGGCCTTTCACCTTTAATACTAATTTATAAATGTTTATTAATTATTCACCGAAACAACAATTATACATGCAAAAACTACCAAGCTTAAAATAGCACGTAGTGGATGTGGTGTCTCTGTTCCTGCGATGATGGAATAGGCCCATGGTTTGATGCCCAATCAAGGCGGTTGCATAATACTGCACATATATTGCAGTTTGATCCTTCTGTGTTCATTTTACATGAACATACTGAATTAAAACAAAGAAATGCATAACATGATAACATCACATCAATGATCAGGCTTTTATCAAGGTGATTATGTCTTGGCAGACATTAAAAAGTAGATGTATGGATACCTTTATGGCCAAGTATGGGATATGCATGTGGTATCAAAATCTGATTCCAGGTTACTTGTCCGCTTTGAAGTGGTATTTTCCATATGTATCCAAAGTAAATAAAAATGTATAGAGTTAATTCAGCCCAGTTCAGACTTTTCCATACATAAGTACTTTTCAACAAGCTGGGCAATATTTATAATTTATTTCACCATCTAATGGCATCTATGGTTTAATAAATAAGCCATACAGTCTGGTCAAAGTTTCCAATGCTTGCATTGCCCATACTAAGATGACGATCCTAGTTGTAATCAGATGTTATATGTCTTGACTACAGACTTCATGTGTCATTTTCATATAGGCAAGTAATTTCTCAATGTAAATGGTGCTTTTTATATGCCTAACATTATAATGCCCTTGGCAGATGGCAGGCAACGCCCACACATATTGTTGAATGCATAACTTAATTTTCTAAAGTCTATGTCCTTAATGATCAATATCATGAGATGATGTGTCGCACAAGAACCAAGTGTGTGGTTTAGGTCAGGGCCACTATACAAACAAGAAGACTGTAAAGCCCTAGGTCACTCACCTGAGGGGCTAAGCAAGTTTCATGTTGATTGGGCAACCAATGTTGCTTCTAGAGTGCTCACAAGCGTTTTCTTTCATTTGTCCTAGTTACCTCGATTTTTACCCCACATAACCCAATTCCGAACTAGTCTGAGATATAATTTAACAAGTGTTCTGGGCTAGTTTCGTGAAGATTGGGCAATAATTAGTGTTTGCCCCGATTTTCTAGCCAATCAGATGTCTCAATTTTGTTAAAAAAGATTAATTTCATGAAGAACGCTCTTCTCAGACTTACCAATTAAGAGTTTGTTCTACCTGCTCAGCTGTAGAACATAGTAATCAGTGCGCAAGCGCGGTTTAACACGCCTTTACAAGAATCACTGGCTCTGCGTTTTGGTATATTTTCTGAAAATGGACGGGTCCATTGCACTGAGTGGAAACGTCTCACAACCTATTGTTACCATTGAAACCAATCTGATTACAATCACATCTTAAAATATGCAACGATTTTAGGAAATGTTTGTTCTTTTGTCAGATTGCATGTTAACAGAGTACCAGTAGCATGTGAACACAAAATAAAGCAATAGCTTTACACCTCTGCGAAGTAATACTGTACAGTGGTCCATTTCAATGTAAATTAACATGTACCGCGAAAAGTGGATTGACAGGCATGACGAGGAATGGTGAGGAATGACTTTGAGTCTGATGTAATGGGGAGGGGCGAACACTAAATACGTTATAATTTATTAAGAGAATTCTACAGAAATAAGAAGCCCCGTTCGGCGCTGCGCTCCTTTACTTAGGGCCTCTTTATTCCTGAAGAATTCTCTTAATAAAATCTAACCTATACATGTTGTCTATAGAGCTTTCACAAGGTAAATGTAGACGACAAATGACAAATAAAGGACAAAAGGCGGAATTTAGTAGTGTTACCCAAGGGCCATTCTGTGAAACAAGTTTGAAATCCAGCATGCGGTTTCTGACAAGATTTTCAAAGTTTTCCATGTAGATATATACGGAAAATGCCACTGCCCCCTGGCAGCCATGATTTTTAATGAATCAAAATGTGTTGAAGGAATTTGGTATTGTTCCTTGATTGACACTACCAAATTCCTTCAGTTTTCCGTCAGATTTGTTTTAAATACGGCAATCGGTTTCTGACTGGAAGATTTTCAAAAATCTCTATATAGCCATATAAGGAAATGTAAGGACCTGTAAGTGGAAATACATTTGATCTACTGACTGACGTACATTTCAAACCAAATATATTATCAAAACTTCTTGGATGTTGGGCATAATTATAGTCGGCATAAAGCCCTTATTTGACTGAAAGGATTGGTACAATAAGTAAATGATAGAATAAAGAAATACATGTGTATTAATGTATTTCACACTATTTGTGCTGCAAACAATAAGCATTTTTCCTTGTGACTTACTTTCACTGGGAATTGAACCCAGATCTCCCACTTAGTAAGTAGGTATGTTTCCTTACACCACGAAAGTGTGAAAGTTTAAGGAAAATGCTCATGATCAGAAAATCAATACATATTTTTGCAGTATTAAATGTAAATTATGAAAAGAGCTGACAGAGGACAGCACCCTCAACCATTTGAGGTATAGAGATGATATATTTCTTAAGTTGGCACATTGGTTTGACAGTGTGGACAGCAGAAAGAAACCTAGAAACATATATGTGTTTATAAATGAATGTAGTACCTTAACAATAACCTAGTAAAATCTTTCATCATTTTTAGAATAGACAGGTATATACAGTAACGTGTAAGCTTCAATCAATAAAACTACTAGAGCTATCACTAAAGGTACTACATACCCACACATACCACTTGGACACAGATGAAGAGCTTTGGCACAGAATAAGGTATTGACTGAAAAAAATGACTTGCTTAAGAGGAAAAATCGGGCTTGATAAGCAAAAAGAAGAGTACAAGTGGAAACTATTCACATATCTGACCTTGAATTGTGACCTTAACCTTTGACTGACAAGCATTGGACATTGTGCGTGACACATTGTCTAGTCATGTAGGGTAACACTTTTTTTTAATTAATATTAAAATCTGTTTAGGCATTAAGAAGCTATGGAGAGGAACGAATTATAAATACTAAACATTTGACCATCAATTGTGACCTTGACCTTTGACCTACATGTAAGAGTCATGTACGTGATACATAATTTGGTCATGGGGGTAATACTTAAATCCTTCAAGGCAATCAGAAGTTATAGAGCAGAAATAAAATACCACAAGAAGGTACTTTATTTTGACCTTTAACCTCCAAGTGCGACTGTGACCTTTAAGGTAGCCATCTAGTAATTGCGCGCAACACGCTGTCTCACATAAGTGAACATTTGTGTCAAGTTATTTCAAAATCCTTCAATGCATCATGGGGAAGTTAGAGCTCGGTCAAGTGATATTTTAACAATAAAGTGTTTTATTTTGACCTTTGACCTAAAAGCATGACCTTGACCTTAAAGGTAGCCATCTGGTATATGCGCTTGACACGCCGTCTCGCTGAGGTTAACAAGTTATTTCAAAATCCTTCAATGCATAGGGAAGTTAGAGTCCTTACACGTTTCAGGACAGACAGACGGACCAACTGACGGACAAAGATCTGTCTGTCTGCCATTATACAAAACAGAGAAATATGTTTCACTTGATGCTGGAGTTAATGACAAAGGTACATTCCGAGTTTCAAGTGAAACCCTTGTGAAGTTTAGAAGTGAATCTGAAAATCTATGTAAAAAGGAGCATAATGCAAAATACAGATTTATTGGGAACATTGCTCCTGATACTGGAGTTGATGACAAATGTATATTCCAGGTTTCAAGACAATAACTTATGATGTAGTTTGGAAGTTACAAAACTTCTGAATAAAAACTTTAACCAAATTCAGACGCCGACACCGAGGCGAGTAGGAAAGCTCACAAATAGTCGAGCTAAAACTGTCAAGTATATAAATACGTCGATGTTAAGTGCCTTTTGGAAATTAACCAATACATTGATACATGATCCAATGTGCACAATTGGATGTTCTTATAATTGGCAATGGGCACAATTGGATGTTCTTATCATTGGTAGTCCTAGTGACTATTATTATCGATCTTCCTTGTGACTAACAGTTTGCTACTCATTGGACTGTCACTTCCACTGATCTGCACTGTGACCAACAGTTTGCTACTCATTGGAGTTCCACTTCTCCTCCAGGTGATCAGAACTTTCGATGATCTTCCTTGTGACCAGGTAGATGCTACTCATTGAAATGTCAGTTTCATTGTTATTGTCTGTAGAAGGTTACAATGTAATTTCCACTGATATTATACTACATCAGTCATACATTACAAAAGAAGTGTGATTCTCCACCTATACACCTCGCAATCAGCTGTATACTACACAATGGGGTCTTTTGTTCCATAAATACATTACTCGTGACCAGAAACACTTGTTTTGTATGTTCCACAAACTGAAATGCCAACATTGCTGTTTTAAAAGCCATACAAAACAATACCAAAAATTAGCTGACGGGCCCAGCTAGCTCAAGGTGGTAGAGCGCTGGACTACAATGTTGCTTATGTAAAATTTGAAAATTATTAGTTTGATGCTTAAAAACGATGATTTTGATCATCGGCAATTTCCGTACGCCGCTCGGTAATTTTCGCCGCCATTTTCTTGATAACGTAGTTAAATCCCAACGTTCAATTAATAACATAGGTCACCATTATTAGTTACTAAATTTCTTTAACAAAAATTGGCATTTCAACAATTCTTTTATGACAATATTTTGTTCTTAGGTATTGTAAGTCGTTGTGCTTGCTTTTAACATGTCACAACAACTATTTAAAATGAATTTTATCGTATTTAAACAACGTCTTTCGGGAAGAGTAAATGAGAATTAGCACACGCATCATTTATAAGTAGATTATGCCAAATTGTATTACTTACCTTTTCGTTGATCGTCAATCTAGCTTATCCATAATTATTTTTATTCTTATATATTTCCATACAAGTATAATAATAAAGAAGTAATATTTAATATACAAAACTCCCATCACTTTTCAGACAGTTCACAATCGTATGTTTGGTGGTTAATCCTCTTTGTCAATCAATCAATTGGAGTTGTTTACCCTCGGGACTTCGGTTAAAAACCATTGCCCGAGCACACTGCTTAACACAAATACTTTGCTTAAATTTGGCAATACATATATAAAACTTTGCAGTGTGGGTGCGGTGCTAATAATAAAAATCTATGCGTAGAAATAGGAATACTTATCAATCTAGTATAATAGCTTACATGACACATAAAGCACACTGTTCTTGTATAGAGAGACAACTACCAGGTTACACACAGTTTAAAGGGGAGCAATAAGCTTTTATTTGTCAACAGGAGTTACCTCCCTTATACTAATAAATAGTTCAAATATAAAACCATATGTGAATGCAAAAATGACTAGTCTTTTTGTAAATATGTTGGATATTTGGGTAATAGCACTAAATAGGTATAGCGTACTTTGTAACAAGGAGAAAAAATAAAAGATAAACACTGAGTTTGATCTAAACTAACATGAGAACGGGGAAATTGGGAGGAATAGCCCAACTTGAATAAGAATAAAATGGAGGGAACACATAATTTTATGTGATTCACCATTTTTCTAGACCCATTATGCAACAAATGATGCAACGGGATTGTTGGAGTCTTGTGTACTTAGAGATCTGGGCTAGTTCGGGTAACAATCACCATAGCCTATATGTCATATTAAATTAAAAATCAATGTGTGAATACACATGGGATAGTATTTACAATAATGACAACAGGCATTGTTAATTATTGCCAGATCCCTAAGTGGTTCAGCATTGTTTTAAAATTTCTGTGTTATTTGCATGTCTTTCATACTAAGACATAGAAAAAAGGTCAAGAGATGCTTTCTAACATGTATTCATTATATAAGTCCAGTAATATTACTTGGATATACTGTATAAAATGAACTATTTAGTTAATAGGAGGTTAAGTAGTATAAGACTACTGGTGTACCTAGTATCTGCAAGTGTATATTGTTGGTATATAGTGTTTTATTTATTTATTTATTTATTTAATTAGATTGTTATATTTGTTCTAAGGATGGATGTTACAATTGAATGACATGCTTTTAACTAATGCTGAACACTTGTAGACAGGGAATATAACTTATTGCTCCAACCTGAGACCCTGTCCATTGAGATTTATACAAGATTGTTGGGCTATTTATTAGAATGTAACCTTCCCCAGGGTGAGAATTTAAGACCAAGGACAGACATAAAAGTATGAGAATCCTATATACAGTACAATTATGATATATCTTATATTACATCCTTCCGGTACTATCAAACGGCTTACTTTTTAGGGCCTTTAAAAATAACTGAGATAAAACAAGATATAATTAATAAAAAGAACTAACTATGCTGTACAATTATATACAGGTAAAAGGGGAGTCACCCTGGGCGGCACATGTAAGGCAGACTTTGTCTCGTTCGTGATTTTTAAGAGATGGGGGAGCACCGGTGGGGGAAGGGAATATTGGCCGGCAGTGCTAGAAAGGTATTTTGAGATATTGGGACCAGGGGGGCGCACAGGTTTACATGATTTACATAGATAGTGACACTTAAAAGAGGTAGTTTAACATATTAAAAGCTAAAATGTGAATAATCTCTGCTATGAAAGAGTTATTCATTAAAAGTATGCAGAAAATACTGCATTTAAGAATAACTGCAGAGGATCTCATTATGTAGTATCACTCAGAGTTTATGGAAAGATTGATCATTATTAACAATATGATCAAAATACTTGGCAAACAATTAAGAAGCTTACTACCCATGTGAGTTACAACAATGTATAATACACATTAAAAGATTGACAGCCGGGTCCTCCCCAGTTAATATAAAATCTGCAATAAAATGGGGTTTATTAATACTTGACAATAGTAAATGGGGCAAATTGCTTTACTAAAAAATGACTTAAAACAAGGAATCCTTGGTCAATCAGATTGGCCATGGTTGAGCGAGGGCCCGGCTATCAACAGAGACATATATAATAACATGGTTTTTAAATTAAGACATATGTCACTATCTTCCTGTGCGCCCGGCCCAGCACGGCTCATGTAGGACCACGGAGGGAAAGGGGGAGAAAGGAAATGGAATAGGGGCTTTCCTGCAGCTATTAGGACATTGTTTATTATTCCACTGAAAGCACTAATTTACAAGTTAGGTTATTATATGAGCATAGAGACACAATATATGAGCATAGAATATTAAGAAGTCAGAAATGGAAGCTCTTTAACCATATAACACAGGCAAATATATCTATACAGTTAGGAGCTATTCAGTGATATGAATAAATTATTACCTCAACTTATTCTCCCCAGATATGGGGAAGTGTCTATTGAATTTAAGTTGTTATTACAGGAGATGTTCCTATTAAGCCGCAGGAACCCTATTTGAATTTATATTTTATCCGTGATCTGGCATTCTACAAGATAAGTCGCCAGAGATTTGTACACTGGCAACTTATTTTTGCCAGTAGGATTTAGAATATTGTTAAGGATAAAATCAATGTTTAATTGGGAAAGAGTAGATTGCAGCTGTTCTCTCTGTGTAGAGAACTGGGGGCACTGTGTCAGCAGGTGGTCGGCTGTAAAGGGGATCCCACATTGAGGACAAAGAGGGTCCAGCTTAAGAATATGCTTCCCCGCACTAGCAGGCAACAGACTGGTCCCCATCCTCAGTCGGCTAATGCATTTGTCTATAATGATATTGGAGGAATATTGATGCGGCCGACTGAGGGTTTTCTGGGCAATTGGGAAAGGGGCTCTATATGGAGTGTTAGCAGGTGGTATTTTATTCCACTCACGCATGACATAGGCCTTGGCCCGGGAGTAAATTTCTGTAGGGGCTAGTGGGACCCCTATATTGACCGACCCCCTTTTGAGGCCCTCCTTAGCCCCCCTGTCTGCCTGATCATTCCCCGGGATGTCGACATGTGCTGGGCACCAAACTAAAGTTACATGTAAAGATTTGTCTAGGCACTTTTGATTTAGTTCCAAAATTTCATTTAAAATATCAGGCCTAGACCTGCTATTTCTATTTTTGATGGACTCAGGTGATGATAGAGAGTCCGAGAATATAGCAGTCTTAGTTGGCTTGTTAACTAATATCCAGCACATTGCAAAACTAATGGCCAAAAGTTCCGCCGAATATATAGAAAGATTGTTGCTGAGTCTGTATGTTCTTATAAATTTTTTTGGAGGGAATTACGAATGAATTGGCTACCAAGCCAGAGTCAGGGCATTTGGAGCCGTCTGTATACACGAGGTGCGGAGAGTCAGATTTCGTTAATATTGTGGATAGATATTTGTCGACATCCGGGGAGCGAAGCAACCAGGGGGGGGGGTTCGGAGGGATTCAGGTCTGCCACAGCGACCTCCTTGAGACCGGCTTCCTCCACCAGGGTCCGGATGCTGGCCCCAAATGGGAAGGCAACATGCTTCTTTTTAAGTTCCCGGCCCCTGATGAAGGTGCCTGTCCCAAATAGTTTATTAACGGGGTTTGAGCCGTGTCTGGACTGGGCCCTGGCCCAATATTGGAGGGTTTGTTGTTTACGGCGCAGGTTGAGGGGCAGTACACCGGCCTCCTCCTCCAATGTACAACCCGGTGTACACGGCAGTGCCCGTAGGGCTATCCTGAAGGCCTTGTTTTGTATGGTATCTACCATTTTGAGGGCGTTTGGCATAGCACATGAATAGATTTGGGCCCCATAATCTATCTTTGGACGAATAAGGGACTTGTAGAGGAGAAGGAGGCTATATTTATCGGACCCGAAACCTGTGCCTCTCAACATCCTCATTAAATTTAAGTCCCTTTCGCACCTTTCTGCCAAATATTTGAAGTGGTGAATAAATGTTAACCGTTTATCTAGGTACATACCTAGAAATTTCACAACTTTTTCAAAAATGATTTTGGTGCCGCCTAAAGTTAAGTCCAAAGAGTGCTGTTTTTGATTGCCAAACAGGATTCCTACTGTTTTTGTGGGTGAAATTTTGAATCCCCATTCAATGGCCCATTTCCATATAGAGTCCAGCCCTGCTTGGACCTTTTTTTGCAGGGTTGACATCTTGGACCCCATTAACCAGGTGCCGGAGTCATCGGCATATTGGGAGATAACCATGCCTGATGATTTAACGGTTTCAGGCAGGTCATTGACAATGATGGAGAACAGCAGGGGAGAGATGACAGACCCTTGAGGGGTGCCTCTTTCAGTTATTGCTTCGTCTGAACTCACACCATCGACTCTGACCTTGATCTTACGACCCTCCAGGAAAGCCCTTACATAGTGGAAGCAGTGTCCGGTGATACCGTAATCAGCTAGCTTTGTTAAAATGCCGAAAGTCCAAGTTAAATCGAAGGCAGCTTGAAGGTCCAAAAAGATTGCAAGTACTGACTGCCCTCGGTTTTTAGCCAAAATAATGTCATGTTGTAGCCTAGCTAGCTGGTCTAGGGTAGAACGCCCTTTCCTAAAGCCAGACTGGAAGGGGTTCAAAATATTTTGTGTTTCCAATAAGTGCTCAAGTCTATTTTTGATCATGATTTCTAATAATTTACCAGCGTGTGAGGTGAGACTTATTGGTCTATAAGATTTTGGATCTGATTTATCTTTTCCAGGTTTTGGTACCGGTATCACTGTAGCCTGCCTCCACTCGGGTGGTATAAGACCCGTCGTGTACACCCTGTTGTACAACTCAAGCCAGAAATATAAAATGTGATCTGACATGTTCTTAAACATCAGATAGGAAAGTTTATCAGGTCCCGCGGCAGAGTTGGTTGATTTAGTGGGCAGTTATTATCCCCAGGCTCACTTAAAATGTGTTTATTATGTGATTCAAACAGTTTTTGATGGTCCAGAGTTTCAGAAGGCAGGTTTCAATCACTAGATACAGAATTGAAATGATTAATCCTCTTTGTTGTTTATGTTGCTCATTTATATTATTTTTTTATAAACCGATTGTTATTTAACCGTTCATTTTTCACTTTCAACTATATTCAAGATGTCAGTTTTTACAGTCGATGTGTCATCATGCCTTGAATTAAAGGCAGTTTGTATACGATCCCTTATTATGTCATGTGACAAACAGGATGTTGTTTTGATAATTGGATACCTCTCTTACAAATGTGCGAGAACGCTTTCACAGTTTGCTAAGTGTAATGACTATAATTATTAGCATCTACAAAAGAAATATGTACGTGCTGTGAAAGTTTATGAATATGAAGTATTTATGTGTCTTTTTCAACTTGTCATGCACTTTAACTAAAAAACATATCCATTTCATAATGTTTCACATAGAAAAAGCATATGCATGTGATATGCTAACTCACATACATCCCAACTATTTATGTATTGTTTTATTTTTCCGCGTTTCTCTACTTTTCAGAAAAATACTTGCTGCAGTTTATCCTAATATTGCTTACAATATATGTTCATCATATCTATAATCGGGATAGTGAAACATGTTTGGGATAAACTATTTTCTCATATTTAATAAAGTCAATGTTTCAGCATCAGGCTGTATATTATTATATTAACATCGTCCTTTATACTATTGTACAATTTTATTAGACGGGCGTCTGATGTAGCCATAAATCCGAATTATCTAAAACATTTGTAATGAAATAATGCTGTAATAGGGCTTTGAAAAACATTAAAACACTACATGAGAAATGCCGTTGTTTTTTATTATCTTTTGACTACGTTTACAACAAAACGGTGCATTTTTTCTTACTGTTTGATTATAAAGATAGTTGAATTTAAATTGCCAATGCATAAGGCTGAAATACTGCAACAAATCAGATTACGTCTAAGTCAAGTATAATTATGATTCGTAAACCTATCAACCAATCAGAAATCAGGATTTGCCATGCCCACAACTTGTCAAACCTTCATATTACTTTTGACACGTTATTGTGTAGGAATACACAGGATATTGTCATCGTTGTTTGTCGGGGCCATTACGTTTATGATCTCGGTTGTGGTGACAGCAGGAAGCCCAGACTACTAAGGATGCATTTCCATTGATCTCAAAGATAAAATATTGTTATCATTTGTCTAGTACTGATAAGTTGATAACACAAAGTGGTACTAAGTACACGATCCCTATAGCATATAGATGAAGAAAGTAAGGACTATGTGTAGTCTATTTTTATCAAATGTAGCCAAATACTTACATTAGCATATGTTTTTATAACCTACATTTATCTGACACATCCACTTAATATAAATTATGTCTTATATTAGTGTAACTTAATGAAATAACGCGAGTTTTGAAGTAATTTGTACAGTCTATATATAAAACAATTAACGCGTTGGGAAGAATATACGTCACATTCGGTTTGAAACAGAATGGCGTATCGATAGACATATGCGCAAAATCATGGTGTCTTTTATGCTATATTCGCTTATAAAAGCGTTATTTATGAAAACTGATACGAGAAGTTATGCTATGGCTAAAACTATGTTTCTAAAGAATAAATTACATTTGTTAGAAGCGTGGCCTTTCACCTTTAATACTAATTTATAAATGTTTATTAATTATTCACCGAAACAACAATTATACATGCAAAAACTACCAAGCTTAAAATAGCACGTAGTGGATGTGGTGTCTCTGTTCCTGCGATGATGGAATAGGCCCATGGTTTGATGCCCAATCAAGGCGGTTGCATAATACTGCACATATATTGCAGTTTGATCCTTCTGTGTTCATTTTACATGAACATACTGAATGAAAACAAAGAAATGCATAACATGATAACATCACATCAATGATCAGGCTTTTATCAAGGTGATTATGTCTTGGCAGACATTAAAAAGTAGATGTATGGATACCTTTATGGCCAAGTATGGGATATGCATGTGGTATCAAAATCTGATTCCAGGTTACTTGTCCGCTTTGAAGTGGTATTTTCCATATGTATCCAAAGTAAATAAAAATGTATAGAGTTAATTCAGCCCAGTTCTGACTTGTCCATACATAAGTACTTTTCAACAAGCTGGGCAATATTTATAATTTATTTCACCATCTAATGGCATCTATGGTTTAATAAATAAGCCATACAGTCTGGTCAAAGTTTCCAATGCTTGCATTGCCCATACTAAGATGACGATCCTAGTTGTAATCAGATGTTATATGTCTTGACTACAGACTTCATGTGTCATTTTCATATAGGCAAGTAATTTCTCAATGTAAATGGTGCTTTTTATATGCCTAACATTATAGGAATGCCCTTGGCAGATGGCAGGCAACGCCCACACATATTGTTGAATGCATAACTTAATTTTCTAAAGTCTATGTCCTTAATGATCAATATCATGAGATGATGTGTCGCACAAGAACCAAGTGTGTGGTTTAGGTCAGGGCCACTATACAAACAAGAAGACTGTAAAGCCCTAGGTCACTCACCTGAGAGGCTAAGCAAGTTTCATGTTGATTGGGCAACCAATGTTGCTTCTAGAGTGCTCACAAGCTTTTTCTTTCATTTGTCCTAGTTACCTCGATTTTTACCCCACATAACCCAATTCCGAACTAGTCTGAGATATAATTTAACAAGTGTTCTGGGCTAGTTTCGTGAAGATTGGGCAATAATTAGTGTTTGCCCCGATTTTCTAGCCAATCAGATGTCTCAATTTTGTTAAAAAAGATTAATTTCATGAAGAACGCTCTTCTCAGACTTGCCAATTAAGAGTTTGTTCTACCTGCTCAGCTGTAGAACATAGTAATCAGTGCGCAAGCGCGGTTTAACACGCCTTTACAAGAATCACTGGCTCTGCGTTTTGGTATATTTTCTGAAAATGGACGGGTCCATTGCACTGAGTGGAAACGTCTCACAACCTATTGTTACCATTGAAACCAATCTGATTACAATCACATCTTAAAATATGCAACGATTTTAGGAAATGTTTGTTCTTTTGTCAGATTGCATGTTAACAGAGTACCAGTAGCATGTGAACACAAAATAAAGCAATAGCTTTACACCTCTGCGAAGTAATACTGTACAGTGGTCCATTTCAATGTAAATTAACATGTACCGCGAAAAGTGGATTGACAGGCATGACGAGGAATGGTGAGGAATGACTTTGAGTCTGATGTAATGGGGAGGGGCGAACACTAAATACGTTATAATTTATTAAGAGAATTCTACAGAAATAAGAAGCCCCGTTCGGCGCTGCGCTCCTTTACTTAGGGCCTCTTTATTCCTGAAGAATTCTCTTAATAAAATCTAACCTATACATGTTGTCTATAGAGCTTTCACAAGGTAAATGTAGACGACAAATGACAAATAAAGGACAAAAGGCGGAATTTAGTAGTGTTACCCAAGGGCCATTCTGTGAAACAAGTTTGAAATCCAGCATGCGGTTTCTGACAAGATTGTCAAAGTTTTCCATGTAGATATATACGGAAAATGAATCAAAATGTGTTGATGGAATTTGGTATTGTTCCTTGATTGACACTACCAAATTCCTTCAGTTTTCCGTCAGATTTGTTTTAAATACGGCAATCGGTTTCTGACAGGAAGATTTTCAAAGATTTCTATATAGCCATATAAGGAAATGTAAGGACCTGTAAGTGGAAATACATTTGATCTACTGACTGACGTACATTTGCAAACCAAATATATTATCAAAACTTCTTGGATGTTGGGCATAATTATAGTCGGCATAAAGCCCTTATTTGACTGAAAGGATTGGTACAATAAGTAAATGATAGAATAAAGAAATACATGTGTATTAATGTATTTCACACTATTTGTGCTGCAAACGATAAGCATTTTTCCTTGTGACTTACTTTCACTGGGAATTGAACCCAGATCTCCCACTTAGTAAGTAGGTATGTTTCCTTACACCACGAAAGTGTGAAAGTTTAAGGAAAATGCTCATGATCAGAAAATCAATACATATTTTTGCAGTATTAAATGTAAATTATGAAAAGAGCTGACAGAGGACAGCACCCTCAACTATTTGAGGTATAGAGATGATATATTTCTTAAGTTGGCACATTGGTTTGACAGTGTGGACAGCAGAAAGAAACCTAGAAATATATATGTGTTTATAAATGAATGTAGTACCTTAACAATAACCTAGTAAAATCTTTCATCATTTTTAGAATAGACAGGTATATACAGTAACGTGTAAGCTTCAATCAATAAAACTACTAGAGCTATCACTAAAGGTACTACATATACACACATACCACTTGGACACAGATGAAGAGCTTTGGCACAGAATAAGGTATTGACTGAAAAAAATGACTTGCTTAAGAGGAAAAATCGGGCTTCATAAGCAAAAAGAAGAGTACAAGTGGAAACTATTCACATATCTGACCTTGAATTGTGACCTTAACCTTTGACTGACAAGCATTGGACATTGTGCGTGACACATTGTCTAGTCATGTAGGGTAACACTTTTTTTTAATTAATATTAAAATCTGTTTAGGCATTAAGAAGCTATGGAGAGGAACGAATTATAAATACTAAACATTTGACCATCAATTGTGACCTTGACCTTTGACCTACATGTAAGAGTCATGTACGTGATACATAATTTGGTCATGGGGGTAATACTTAAATCCTTCAAGGCAATCAGAAGTTATAGAGCAGAAATAAAATACCACAAGAAGGTACTTTATTTTGACCTTTAACCTCCAAGTGCGACTGTGACCTTTAAGGTAGCCATCTAGTAATTGCGCGCAACACGCTGTCTCACATAAGTGAACATTTGTGTCAAGTTATTTCAAAATCCTTCAATGCATCATGGGGAAGTTAGAGCTCGGTCAAGTGATATTTTAACAATAAAGTGTTTTATTTTGACCTTTGACCTAAAAGCATGACCTTGACCTTAAAGGTAGCCATCTGGTATATGCGCTTGACACGCCGTCTCGCTGAGGTTAACAAGTTATTTCAAAATCCTTCAATGCATAGGGAAGTTAGAGTCCTTACACGTTTCAGGACAGACAGACGGACCAACTGACGGACAACGATCTGTCTGTCTGCCATAATACAAAACAGAGAAATATGTTTCACTTGATGCTGGAGTTAATGACAAAGGTACATTCCGAGTTTCAAGTGAAAACCTTGTGAAGTTTAGAAGTGAATCTGAAAATCTATGTAAAAAGGAGCATAATGCAAAATACAGATTTATTGGGAACATTGCTCCTGATACTGGAGTTGATGACAAATGTATATTCCAGGTTTCAAGACAATGACTTATGATGTAGTTTGGAAGTTACAAAACTTCTGAATAAAAACTTTAACCAAATTCAGACGCCGACACCGAGGCGAGTAGGAAAGCTCACAAATAGTCGAGCTAAAACTGTCAAGTATATAAATACGTCGATGTTAAGTGCCTTTTGGAAATTAACCAATACATTGATACATGACCCAATGTGCACAATTGGATGTTCTTATCATTGGCAATGGGCACAATTGGATGTTCTTATCATTGGTAGTCCTAGTGACTATTATTATCGATCTTCCTTGTGACTAACAGTTTGCTACTCATTGGACTGTCACTTCCACTGATCTGCACTGTGACCAACAGTTTGCTACTCATTGGAGTTCCACTTCTCCTCCAGGTGATCAGAACTTTCGATGATCTTCCTTGTGAGCAGGTAGATGCTACTCATTGAAATGTCAGTTTCATTGTTATTGTCTGTAGAAGGTTACAATGTAATTTCCACTGATATTATACTACATCAGTCATACATTACACAAGAAGTGTGATTCTCCACCTATACACCTCGCAATCAGCTGTATACTACACAATGGGGTCTTTTGTTCCATAAATACATTACTCGTGACCAGAAACACTTGTTTTGTATGTTCCACAAACTGAAATGCCAACATTGCTGTTTTAAAAGCCATACAAAACAATACCAAAAATTAGCTGACGGGCCCAGCTAGCTCAAGGTGGTAGAGCGCTGGACTACAATGTTGCTTATGTAAAATTTGAAAATTATTAGTTTGATGCTTAAAAACGATGATTTTGATCATCGGCAATTTCCGTACGCCGCTCGGTAATTTTCGCCGCCATTTTCTTGATAACGTAGTTAAATCCCAACGTTCAATTAATAACATAGGTCACCATTATTACTTACTAAATTTCTTTAACAAAAATTGGCATTTCAACAATTCTTTTATGACAATATTTTGTTCTTAGGTATTGTAAGTCGTTGTGCTTGCTTTTAACATGTCACAACAACTATTTAAAATGCATTTTATCGTATTTAAACAACGTCTTTCGGGAAGAGTAAATGAGAATTAGCACACGCATCATTTATAAGTAGATTATGCCAAATTGTATTACTTACCTTTTCGTTGATCGTCAATCTAGCTTATCCATAATTATTTTTATTCTTTTATATTTCCATACAAGTATAATAATAAAGAAGTAATATTTAATATACAAAACTCCCATCACTTTTCAGACAGTTCACAATCGTATGTTTGGTGGTTAATCCTCTTTGTCAATCAATCAATTGGAGTTGTTTACCCTCGGGACTTCGGTTAAAAACCATTGCCCGAGCACACTGCTTAACACAAATACTTTGCTTAAATTTGGCAATACATATATAAAACTTTGCAGTGTGGGTGCGGTGCTAATAATAAAAATCTATGCGTAGAAATAGGAATACTTATCAATCTAGTATAATAGCTTACATGACACATAAAGCACACTGTTCTTGTATAGAGAGACAACTACCAGGTTACACACAGTTTAAAGGGGAGCAATAAGCTTTTATTTGTCAACAGGAGTTACCTCCCTTATACTAATAAATAGTTCAAATATAAAACCATATGTGAATGCAAAAATGACTAGTCTTTTTGTAAATATGTTGGATATTTGGGTAATAGCAATAAATAGGTATAGCGTACTTTGTAACAAGGAGAAAAAATAAAAGATAAACACTGAGTTTGATCTAAACTAACATGAGAACGGGGAAATTGGGAGGAATTAACCAGTAGACGGCTCCGCCCACAATTCTAGAACCGATAACCGATTAACCAATGAAAGTCGTCCGTTGACGCGCACCTAGTAAAATTTTACATCCGGGCGTTTTTCTTGGACAACCTAACCGAAAGGAGATATGGTTTATTCTCTTAATAAGTGATAATTGCAACTTATTTTAAATCGCGAAAAATGGTTAAACGGTGCCAGTGGGGGCTGTGTAACAGTGATAGTAGGTATATAGAACGTCTGGAAGGTGGTGTGTTCCATCCGTTCCCGAAACCGGAATATCAGCTTGAGCGATGCAAGCAGTGGATTAAAGCATGCGGTCGGCCCAAACACCAGCTAGATGTAGAGATCGTAAGAGTAAATTGCCTTTACGTCTGCAGTAAGGTTAGAACGTTTTTAATATTGCATGAATGATTAGCCTATTGTTAAACTTAAAAGGCTTATGCTCTTGATCAATACAAACGCTTGAATGTTTTATTTCCATCTATGGTTACGTCATTGTAATTCGATTTATTGACCAATGAAAATTTACTTTATTGCCAACTTCGGTTGTAAAACTCCTTATATGGCACAGTGTAAATACGACTTCTCAGTGATCCAGATCAAAGTTTGTTTATTTTTATGAAAATCTTTTATGATGACAGGTAAAGTCTATATTGTGTTTTACTGTTGTATTCTTGACAGAACATTATCTTATTGAACTTGATATGGAAATGGTTACTTTTTACATTTTGCTATAAGAGAAGCAGCATAAGTATCAGTTTTCTGCATATATCATTGTTATGGTATTTTAGCACTTCCACGATGGAAGGCCAATTGAAGCTTATCCAGACCCAATACCTGCTATGACCCCATATTCAAGACAGGAAATTTCACCAAGACGGCCACCACCTAAGTACCGCTCAGTATCCGCAACTTTGAAAAAATTCCTGATACCACTGTCAAGTCCTGCTGATGGAACAAACAAGTATGTACTTGTTAAATGCATTTTAGTAGTCTTCACAATAACGTTTTTGAAAGGGCTTGTGCATTCGGGCATAAGCCATACAATTTCAACAGAACTTTTCCAAAATGAGGAAATAAAACTCATATATTATTTAAACGTTATAAATGATAGCGATGTTTTCATGTAGTCAGTCATATGGAAAGAAAATAGATAATATATTTTGAGAACAAAATTATGAACATTGTTGTATTATTGATCTTAATTTCAAAATTGTTCATCCTTTTTGTGCATGCTCTTTTGGGCAGGCAGGTCAAAATTTTAACCTGCCGGTATAGAATTTTACTGGTTCCGGGCTTCAGGCCAGTGGGTTATTTCAAATACTTTTTTATATACTGGCTACTGTGATTAATTGAAAAAACAGCCTGCACTTTTATGTAGTCTAGTGAGTTCTACATTATGAAACAAGGAATAACAACAATCATAGATCAATTATCATGCAGTTTATTAATACACCTCTCAAGCCATCAGCAAAAAACAACAACAATACCCTTTGAAACAAAGCCCATTTCCATAACATAATTATGTCTTCACAGGTTTGTCACTTTTTTATGACATAACATATTTGTTTTACTAAATAAATTAGTAAAATCAGAACCATTTAATGCTTCCTGACAACATATCAAACAACCATATCAATAACATTGACATGTTAAAGCTACAAGCTTCTATTATTTGTAAAACATAACAATAATTCTTTCAGCAATAAAGAGAATGTTGCCACGGATGGCCAGATTAATCAAGACGTTTGCAGTCAAGTTCAACCACAAGACAGCTCTATTTCAGGTATACTTTTAAAACTGGAAAGTTTTATACAACATTCTAGCTTTTGTTATTATATCAGACTGGACAGATTTGTCAGAAAAATTCTTTCGACAAGAATTTCACACTTTGTAAAAGTTACCAAAAATCACAAAACTGGGCTCCTGTAGCAAGCAACTGTCCTTGCACTTGAAAGAAGTATGCATGATTTTTTTTAAATTTGATTTTGTTCTCACCCATTTCCAAATGGAATTGAGTGTGACATTTCATGGCAGTGATACCATCCATAATGCTCATGTCCCTGATGGAAAACGGGCACTTTATTTCTAGGATACCCGTTTCCATTGTCTTGGAGTCGCACACTTTCCCATCGGGTGTGGCTCCAATGAATGGGAATGCCGGGTTGACTACAAGCCCGCAGTCATGCACATGATTGCCAGTTTGCTTCTGATACATCTGTCGGGCAACCTTTTCATTTGCAGAGCCATATGACGTGGCGGGTGATTTAAATGGCTTCTGTTTTTGAACAGAATCCACAAATTTCTGTATGAAAGACACGCGTCTGTTCATATAGCGGCCCAAATTGGACGCAGTAATTCTGTGCCTCCGCTGGTCCATCCACAACACACAGCTGTTCTGTTGTCTTGTGTTTTTTTCCAACTGGACAGCCTCCGACAAAGTCAACTCAACTTTTGACCAGTCTTCATCATCAGCCTTGCTCCAGTCAGTGTCTGTAACCACTGGAAAGGCCAGCTGTCCACAAGGAAAAGACTGACCAACAGGGTTGTCTGCTTGTTTAACCAGGGGCAACTGAAATAGATTAATGATACAAAATATGTAGCATGTCCATAAACAATAGCTGTATATAATTACTTTTGTTTCCAGATTCTGGTGTGGCACCATTTCAGCTTTTGGCAATCACAGCTGAAAATGACTCGTTGAAGAGGCAACTAGCTGCACAGATACTGTGTAATGAAGAACTTAGACGTGAAAATTTAAAGTTCAAAAATGTGATAAACAAGGTAGAGAAACAAAGCAGTGACTGCAGATGTTCAATGTCAGTCTTCAAGCAACTGTATTTTTCTGGAAATAAAATATATATGCTGTGGGAATGTAGAACATTGAAAAACAAAACTGATGTATGAATATACTTGCTACCAAAAAATTGTTGTCATAAATGTAATAAATATATTATATGAAATGTGTTGGTGTGAAAAAGAGAGCAAAATACCACTACACAAGTTGGTTACTTTGTACTCAAAGAAATCCATGATTTACTTGTTGCATAAATGTGACTTGCAAAGCTGTGTTAATGTAAAAAATAAATAAATATATTTTACACTTATTGTTAGTTATCCTTAGTCTAATACCAGTAATCTGTTCATGAAAGTATATACCTGTTATCAGTAAAGTCTGCAACAAGTGGTCGCTTCTTTCGTGTAGTATTTGCGGGTTTTGATATCATCATGGTGGCAACTGGTTCTGGCAATATCTTTGCACCGCGTCGATCCCATTGTTGGGGAAGAGACGTGCAGGCTGGGTCTACAGGCACCTCTTTCAAACCGAGCAGAATCCAATCTGTGATCTTGAACACGACTGCCAAGATGTGTGCACACTCGCCAGATGCACTGCAAAAAGCGAAATTGTTTTTACTATTCATCATGACTTTTTTGTCTGAAATGACAAACAAAATCATACATTATATGTTAAATGCACGCCAGTCTCTTGTATGACCAAGGAATCATAGACCTAATTCTCATTCTAATATGATACTCGCTTCTATAGTCAAAGAACAAATTTTTGTTGTTAAAATACACAATAAACAACGAAAAAAGTACTCCAGATTCCTAGTGCAGCTGAGCATAGTAAAATGTATTCCTCATTACAATTGCAAAATAAAAATTTGACAGATCATGTCATAAATTGAATAATTTAACGCCCTTGTGATTTAATTCCTACGCATCATAACTCCATAACATTGTTTATTGACCGATAAACAACGATAAATCGAAAATTATTTCTTAAATGCAATAAAACATTTCCAACGCTGGAGCAAACATTGATACTGTCTATACTGCGTAGAGGTGTACAATATATCAATTATTATAATATAGTACTGTAGAATGTAGATCAAATGTAGTTTAGGCAATTTAATTAACCCAGTTTTTGAACAATAAGAACTTTCGACAATAGCTAATTATGATTAATTGTTTAAATGTTGGTTTTATACAATTTTATTACGAACAAAGAACACGTAAACTTGACATACCCTGCCGTGCAACTGCAAAGTGCATACGAAATCGAATCTCCCCTCCACCGACAAGTTGATTTTATGCGCATCGTCATTACGCCTCTGGCTTCGATAAACCCCGGCTTTAACCAAGATTTCCGTATCCAAACCTTTATAAAAATTCACAAAGGCAACGTACGACTCATTCGCAAACTTTCGCCTTTGAATTCTCTGTCGCAATGACGGCTTATATTGCAAAAAATGTTCGCCAAACGCGCTGGGAATAGCACTCAACGATAGCGTGTCAGCCATTTTGTCGTCGAAAGTTGTCCAAGGGTTTGGTCACGTGATCAGTGGGCGGAGCGATCTCCTCGCTGTCTACTGGTTAATAGCCCAACTTGAATAAGAATAAAATGGAGGGAACACATAATTTTATGTGATTCACCATTTTTCTAGACCCATTATGCAACAAATGATGCAACGGGATTGTTGGAGTCTTGTGTACTTAGAGATCTGGGCTAGTTCGGGTAACAATCACCATAGCCTATATGTCATATTAAATTAAAAATCAATGTGTGAATACACATGGGATAGTATTTACAATAATGACAACAGGCATTGTTAATTATTGCCAGATCCCTACGTGGTTCAGCATTGTTTTACAATTTCTGTGTTATTTGCATGTCTTTACATACTAAGACATAGAAAAAAGGTCAAGAGATGCTTTCTAACATGTATTCATTATATAAGTCAAGTAATATTACTTGGATATACTGTATAAAATGAACTATTTAGTTAATAGGAGGTTAAGTAGTATAAGACTGCTGGTGTACCTAGTATCTGCAAGTGTATATTGTTGGTATATAGTGTTTTATTTATTTATTTATTTATTTAATTAGATTGTTATATTTGTTCTAATGATGGATGTTACAATTGAATGACATGCTTTTAACTAATGCTGAACACTTGTAGACAGGGAATATAACTTATTGCTCCAACCTGAGACCCTGTCCATTGAGATTTATACAAGATTGTTGGGCTATTTATTAGAATGTAACCTTCCCCAGGGTGAGAATTTAAGACCAAGGACAGACATAAAAGTATGAGAATCCTATATACAGTACAATTATGATATATCTTATATTACATCCTTCCGGTACTATCAAACGGCTTACTTTTTAGGGCCTTTAAAAATAACTGAGATAAAACAAGATATAATTAATAAAAAGAACTAACTATGCTGTACAATTATATACAGGTAAAAGGGGAGTCACCCTGGGGGGCACATGTAAGGCAGACTTTGTCTCGTTCGTGATTTTTAAGAGATGGGGGAGCACCGGTGGGGAAGGGAATATTGGCCGGCAGTGCTAGAAAGGTATTTTGAGATATTGGGACCAGGGGGGCGCACAGGTTTACATGATTTACATAGATAGTGACACTTAAAAGAGGTAGTTTAACATATTTAAAGCTAAAATGTGAATAATCTCTGCTATGAAAGAGTTATTCATTAAAAGTATGCAGAAAATACTGCATTTAAGAATAACTGCAGAGGATCTCATTATGTAGTATCACTCAGAGTTTATGGAAAGATTGATCATTATTAACAATATGATCAAAATACTTGGCAAACAATTAAGAAGCTTACTACCCATGTGAGTTACAACAATGTATAATACACATTAAAAGATTGACAGCGTGGTCCTCCCCAGTTAATATAAAATCTGCAATAAAATGGGGTTTATTAATACTTGACAATAGTAAATGTGGCAAATTGCTTTACTAAAAAATGACTTAAAATAAGGAATCCTTGGTCAATCAGATTGGCCATGGTTGAGGGAGGGCCCGGCTATCAACAGAGACATATATAATAACATGGTTTTTAAATTAAGACATATGTCACTATCTTCCTGTGCGCCCGGCCCAGCACGGCTCATGTAGGACCACGGAGGGAAAGGGGGAGAAAGGAAATGGAATAGGGGCTTTCCTGCAGCTATTAGGACATTGTTTATTATTCCACTGCAAGCACTAATTTACAAGTTAGGTTATTATATGAGCATAGAGTACACAATATATGAGCATAGAATATTAAGAAGTCAGAAATGGAAGCTCTTTAACCATATAACACAGGCAAATATATCTATACAGTTAGGAGCTATTCAGTGATATGAATAAATTATTACCTCAACTTATTCTCCCCAGATATGGGGAAGTGTCTATTGAATTTAAGTTGTTATTACAGGAGATGTTCCTATTAAGCCGCAGGAGCCCTATTTGAATTTATATTTTATCCGTGATCTGGCAGTCTACAAGATAAGTCGCCAGAGATTTGTACACTGGCAACTTATTTTTGCCAGTAGGATTTAGAATATTGTTAAGGATAAAATCAATGTTTAATTGGGAAAGAGTAGATTGCAGCTGTTCTCTCTGTGTAGAGAACTGGGGGCACTGTGTCAGCAGGTGGTCGGCTGTAAAGGGGATCCCACATTGAGGACAAAGAGGGTCCAGCTTAAGAATATGCTTCCCCGCACTAGCAGGCAACAGACTGGTCCCCATCCTCAGTCGGCTAATGCATTTGTCTATAATGATATTGGAGGAATATTGATGCGGCCGACTGAGGGTTTTCTGGGCAATTGGGAAAGGGGCTCTATATGGAGTGTTAGCAGGTGGTATTTTATTCCACTCACGCATAACATAGGCCTTGGCCCGGGAGTAAATTTCTGTTGGGGCTAGTGGGACCGCTATATTGACCGACCCCCTTTTGAGGCCCTCCTTAGCCCCCCTGTCTGCCTGATCATTCCCCGGGATGTCGACATGAGCTGGGCACCAAACTAAAGTTACATGTAAAGAGTTGTCTAGGCACTTTTGATTTAGTTCCAAAATTTCATTTAAAATATCAGGCCTAGACCTGCTATTTCTATTTTTGATGGACTCAGGTGATGATAGAGAGTCCGAGAATATAGCAGTCTTAGTTGGCTTGTTAACTAATATCCAGCACATTGCAAAACTAATGGCCAAAAGTTCCGCCGAATATATAGAAAGATTGTTGCTGAGTCTGTATGTTCTTATAATGTTTTTGGAGGGAATTACGAATGAATTGGCTACCAAGCCAGAGTCAGGGCATTTGGAGCCGTCTGTATACATTTTTAAATGGTCATCATACTGAATGTTAATGTGATTAAGAGCTTCTGACCTCACGAGGTGCGGAGAGTCAGATTTCGTTAATATTGTGGATAGATAGTTGTCGACATCCGGGGAGCGCAGCAACCAGGGGGGGGGGGGGTTCGGAGGGATTCAGGTCTGCCACAGCGACCTCCTTGAGACCGGCTTCCTCCACCAGGGTCCGGGTGCTGGCCCCAAATGGGAAGACAACATGCTTCTTTTTAAGCTCCCGGCCCCTGATGAAGGTGCCTGTCCCAAATAGTTTATTAACGGGGGTTGAGCCGTGTCTGGACTGGGCCCTGGCCCAATATTGGAGGGTTTGTTGTTTACGGCGCTGGTTGAGGGGCAGTACACCGGCCTCCTCCTCCAATGTACAACCCGGTGTACACGGCAGTGCCCGTAGGGCTATCCTGAAGGCCTTGTTTTGTATGGTATCTACCATTTTGAGGGCGTTTGGCATAGCACATGAATAGATTTGGGCCCCATAATCTATCTTTGGACGAATAAGTTAAATTTAAGTCCCTTTCGCACCTTTCTGCCAAATATTTGAAGTGGTGAATAAATGTTAACCGTTTATCTAGGTACATACCTAGAAATTTCACAACTTTTTCAAAAATGATTTTGGTGCCGCCTAAAGTTAAGTCCAAAGAGTGCTGTTTTTGATTGCCAAACAGGATTCCTACTGTTTTTGTGGGTGAAATTTTGAATCCCCATTCAATGGCCCATTTCCATATAGAGTCCAGCCCTGCTTGGGCCTTTTTTTGAAGGGTTGACATCTTGGACCCCATTAACCAGGTGCCGGAGTCATCGGCATATTGGGAGATAACCATGCCTGATGATTTAACGGTTTCAGGCAGGTCATTGACAATGATGGAGAACAGCAGGGGAGAAATGACAGACCCTTGAGGGGTGCCTCTTTCAGTTATTGCTTCGTCTGAACTCACACCATCGACTCTGACCTTGATCTTACGACCCTCCAGGAAAGCCCTTACATAGTGGAAGCAGTGTCCGGTGATACCGTAATCAGCTAGCTTTGTTAAAATGCCGAAAGTCCAAGTTAAATCGAAGGCAGCTTGAAGGTCCAAAAAGATTGCAAGTACTGACTGCCCTCGGTTTTTAGCCAAAATAATGTCATGTTGTAGCCTAGCTAGCTGGTCTAGGGTAGAACGCCCTTTCCTAAAGCCAGACTGGAAGGGGTTCAAAATATTTTTTGTTTCCAATAAGTGCTCAAGTCTATTTTTGATCATGATTTCTAATAATTTACCAGCGTGTGATGTGAGACTTATTGGTCTATAAGATTTTGGATCTGATTTATCTTTTCCAGGTTTTGGTACCGGTATCACTGTAGCCTGCCTCCACTCGGGTGGTATAAGACCCGTCGTGTACACCCTGTTGTACAACTCAAGCCAGAAATATAAAATGTGATCTGACATGTTCTTAAACATCAGATAGGAAAGTTTATCAGGTCCCGCGGCAGAGTCCTTCCTGCCACCAGTAGCTGCTTTTATTATCCCCAGGCTCACTTAAAATGTGTTTATTATGTGATTCAAACAGTTTTTGATGGTCCAGAGTTTCAGAAGGCAGGTTTGAATCACTAGATACAGAATTGAAATGATTAATCCTCTTTGTTGTTTATGTTGCTCATTTATATTATTTTTTTATAAACCGATTGTTATTTAACCGTTCATTTTTCACTTTCAACTATATTCAAGATGTCAGTTTTTACAGTCGATGTGTCATCATGCCTTGAATTAACGGCAGTTTGTATACGATCCCTTATTATGTCATGTGACAAACAGGATGTTGTTTTGATAATTGGATACCTCTCTTACAAATGTGCGAGAACGCTTTCACAGTTTGCTAAGTGTAATGACTATAATTATTAGCATCTACAAAAGAAATATGTACGTGCTGTGAAAGTTTATGAATATGAAGTATTTATGTGTCTTTTTCAATTTGTCATGCACTTTAACTAAAAACATATCCATTTCATAATGTTTCACATAGAAAAAGCATATGCATGTGATATGCTAACTCACATACATCCCAACTATTTATGTATTGTTTTATTTTTCCGCGTTTCTCTACTTTTCAGAAAAATACTTGCTGCAGTTTATCCTAATATTGCTTACAATATATGTTCAGCATATCTATAATCGGGATAGTGAAACATTTTTGGGATAAACTATTTTCTCATATTTAATAAAGTCAATGTTTCAGCAACAGGCTGTATATTATTATATTAACATCGTCCTTTATACTCTTGTACAATTTTATTAGACGGGCGTCTGATGTAGCCATAAATCCGAATTATCTAAAACATTTGTAATGAAATAATGCTGTAATAGGGCTTTGAAAAACATTAAAACACTACATGAGAAATGCCGTTGTTTTTTATTATCTTTTGACTACGTTTACAACAAAACGGTGCATTTTTTCTTACTGTTTGATTATAAAGATAGTTGAATTTAAATTGCCAATGCATAAGGCTGAACTACTGCAACAAATCAGATTACGTCTAAGTCAAGTATAATTATGATTCGTAAACCTATCAACCAATCAGAAAGCAGGATTTGCCATGCCCACAACTTGTCAAACCTTCATATTACTTTTGACACGTTATTGTGTAGGAATACACAGGATATTGTCAGCGTTGTTTGTCGGGGCCATTACGTTTATGATCTCGGTTGTGGTGACAGCAGGAAGCCCAGACTACTAAGGATGCATTTCCATTGATCTCAAAGATAAAATATTGTTATCATTTGTCTAGTACTGATAAGTTGATAACACAAAGTGGTACTAAGTACACGATCCCTATAGCATATAGATGAAGAAAGTAAGGACTATGTGTAGTCTATTTTTATCAAATGTAGCCAAATACTTACATTAGCATATGTTTTTATAACCTACATTTATCTGACACATCCACTTAATATAAATTATGTCTTAGGTTAGTGTAACTTAATGAAATAACGCGAGTTTTGAAGTAATTTGTACAGTCTATATATAAAACAATTAACGCGTTGGGAAGAATATACGTCACATTCGGTTTGAAACACAATGGCGTATCGATAGACATATGCGCAAAATCATGGTGTCTTTTATGCTATATTCGCTTATAAAAGCGTTATTTATGAAAACTAATACGAGAAGTTATGCTATGGCTAAAACTATGTTTCTAAAGAATAAATAACATTTGTTAGAAGCGTGGCCTTTCACCTTTAATACTAATTTATAAATGTTTATTAATTATTCACCGAAACAACAATTATACATGCAAAAACTACCAAGCTTAAAATAGCACGTAGTGGATGTGGTGTCTCTGTTCCTGCGATGATGGAATAGGCCCATGGTTTGATGCCCAATCAAGGCGGTTGCATAATACTGCACATATATTGCAGTTTGATCCTTCTGTGTTCATTTTACATGAACATACTGAATGAAAACAAAGAAATGCATAACATGATAACATCACATCAATGATCAGGCTTTTATCAAGGTGATTATGTCTTGGCAGACATTAAAAAGTAGATGTATGGATACCTTTATGGCCAAGTATGGGATATGCATGTGGTATCAAAATCTGATTCCAGGTTACTTGTCCGCTTTGAAGTGGTATTTTCCATATTTAGTAGTGTTACCCAAGGGCCACTCTGTGAAACAAGTTTGAAATCCAGCATGCGGTTTCTGACAAGATTTTCAAAGTTTTCCATGTAGATATATACGGAAAATGCCACTGCCCCCTGGCAGCCATGATTTTTAATGAATCAAAATGTGTTGAAGGAATTTGGTATTGTTCCTTGATTGACACTACCAAATTCCTTCAGTTTTCCGTCAGATTTGTTTTAAATACGGCAATCGGTTTCTGACAGGAAGATTTTCAAAGATTTCTATATAGCCATATAAGGAAATGTAAGGACCAGTAAGTGGAAATACATTTGATCTACTGACTGACGTACATTTGCAAACCAAATATATTATCAAAACTTCTTGGATGTTGGGCATAATTACAGTCGGCATAAAGCCCTTATTTGACTGAAAGGATTGGTACAATAAGTAAATGATAGAATAAAGAAATACATGTGTATTAATGTATTTCACACTATTTGTGCTGCAAACGATAAGCATTTTTCCTTGTGACTTACTTTCACTGGGAATTGAACCCAGATCTCCCACTTAGTAAGTAGGTATGTTTCCTTACACCACGAAAGTGTGAAAATTTAAGGAAAATGCTCATGATCAGAAAATCAATACATATTTTTGCAGTATTAAATGTAAATTATGAAAAGAGCTGACAGAGGACAGCACCCTCAACTATTTGAGGTATAGAGATGATATATTTCTTAAGTTGGCACATTGGTTTGACAGTGTGGACAGCAGAAAGAAACCTAGAAACATATATGTGTTTATAAATGAATGTAGTACCTTAACAATAACCTAGTAAAATCTTTCATCATTTTTAGAATAGACAGGTATATACAGTAACTTGTAAGCTTCAATCAATAAAACTACTAGAGCTATCACTAAAGGTACTACATACCCACACATACCACTTGGACACAGATGAAGAGCTTTGGCACAGAATACGGTATTGACTGAAAAAAATGACTTGCTTAAGAGGAAAAATCGGGCTTCATAAGCAAAAAGAAGAGTGTATTAATGTATTTCACACTATTTGTGCTGCAAACGATTGGCATTTTTCCTTGTGACTTACTTTCACTGGGAATTGAACCCAGATCTCCCACTTAGTAAGTAGGTATGTTTCCTTACACCACGAAAGTGTGAAAGTTTAAGGAAAATGCTCATGATCAGAAAATCAATACATATTTTTGCAGTATTAAATGTAAATTATGAAAAGAGCTGACAGAGGACAGCACCCTCAACTATTTGAGGTATAGAGATGATATATTTCTTAAGTTGGCACATTGGTTTGACAGTGTGGACAGCAGAAAGAAACCTAGAAACATATATGTGTTTATAAATGAATGTAGTACCTTAACAATAACCTAGTAAAATCTTTCATCATTTTTAGAATAGACAGGTATATACAGTAACTTGTAAGCTTCAATCAATAAAACTACTAGAGCTATCACTAAAGGTACTACATATACACACATACCACTTGGACACAGATGAAGAGCTTTGGCACAGAATAAGGTATTGACTGAAAAAAATGACTTGCTTAAGAGGAAAAATCGGGCTTCATAAGCAAAAAGAAGAGTACAAGTGGAAACTATTCACATATCTGACCTTGAATTGTGACCTTAACCTTTGACTGACAAGCATTGGACATTGTGCGTGACACATTGTCTAGTCATGTAGGGTAACACTTTTTTTTAATTAATATTAAAATCTGTTTAGGCATTAAGAAGCTATGGAGAGGAACGAATTATAAATACTAAACATTTGACCATCAATTGTGACCTTGACCTTTGACCTACATGTAAGAGTCATGTACGTGATACATAATTTGGTCATGGGGGTAATACTTAAATCCTTCAAGGCAATCAGAAGTTATAGAGCAGAAATAAAATACCACAAGAAGGTACTTTATTTTGACCTTTAACCTCCAAGTGCGACTGTGACCTTTAAGGTAGCCATCTAGTAATTGCGCGCAACACGCTGTCTCACATAAGTGAACATTTGTGTCAAGTTATTTCAAAATCCTTCAATGCATCATGGGGAAGTTAGAGCTCGGACAAGTGATATTTTAACAATAACGTGTTTTATTTTGACCTTTGACCTAAAAGCATGACCTTGACCTTAAAGGTAGCCATCTGGTATATGCGCTTGACACGCCGTCTCGCTGAGGTTAACAAGTTATTTCAAAATCCTTCAATGCATAGGGAAGTTAGAGTCCTTACACGTTTCAGGAAAGACAGACGGACCAACTGACGGACAAAGATCTGTCTGTCTGCCATAATACAAAACAGAGAAATATGTTTCACTTGATGCTGGAGTTAATGACAAAGGTACATTCCGAGTTTCAAGTGAAACCCTTGTAAAGTTTAGAAGTGAATCTGAAAATCTATGTAAAAAGGAGCATAATGCAAAATACAGATTTATTGGGAACATTGCTCCTGATACTGGAGTTGATGACAAATGTATATTCCAGGTTTCAAGACAATGACTTATGATGTAGTTTGGAAGTTACAAAACTTCTGAATAAAAACTTTAACCAAATTCAGACGCCGACACCGAGGCGAGTAGGAAAGCTCACAAATAGTCGAGCTAAAACTGTCAAGTATATAAATACGTCGATGTTAAGTGCCTTTTGGAAATTAACTAATACATTGATACACATGACCCAATGTGCACAATTGGATGTTCTTATCATTGGCAATGGGCACAATTGGATGTTCTTATCATTGGTAGTCCTAGTGACTATTATTATCGATCTTCCTTGTGACTAACAGTTTGCTACTCATTGGACTGTCACTTCCACTGATCTGCACTGTGACCAACAGTTTGCTACTCATTGGAGTTCCACTTCTCCTCCAGGTGATCAGAACTTTCGATGATCTTCCTTGTGACCAGGTAGATGCTACTCATTGAAATGTCAGTTTCATTGTTATTGTCTGTAGAAGGTTACAATGTAATTTCCACTGATATTATACTACATCAGTCATACATTACACAAGAAGTGTGATTCTCCACCTATACACCTCGCAATCAGCTGTATACTACACAATGGGGTCTTTTGTTCCATAAATACATTACTCGTGACCAGAAACACTTGTTTTGTATGTTCCACAAACTGAAATGCCAACATTGCTGTTTTAAAAGCCATACAAAACAATACCAAAAATTAGCTGACGGGCCCAGCTAGCTCAAGGTGGTAGAGCGCTGGACTACAATGTTGCTTATGTAAAATTTGAAAATTATTAGTTTGATGCTTAAAAACGATGATTTTGATCATCGGCAATTTCCGTACGCCGCTCGGTAATTTTCGCCGCCATTTTCTTGATAACGTAGTTAAATCCCAACGTTCAATTAATAACATAGGTCACCATTATTACTTACTAAATTTCTTTAACAAAAATTGGCATTTCAACACTTCTTTTATGACAATATTTTGTTCTTAGGTATTGTAAGTCGTTGTGCTTGCTTTTAACATGTCACAACAACTATTTAAAATGAATTTTATCGTATTTAAACAACGTCTTTCGGGAAGAGTAAATGAGAATTAGCACACGCATCATTTATAAGTAGATTATGCCAAATTGTATTACTTACCTTTTCATTGATCGTCAATCTAGCTTATCCATAATTATTTTTATTCTTTTATATTTCCATACAAGTATAATAATAAAGAAGTAATATTTAATATAGAAAACTCCCATCACTTTTCAGACAGTTCACAATCGTATGTTTGGTGGTTAATCCTCTTTGTCAATCAATCAATTGGAGTTGTTTACCCTCGGGACTTCGGTTAAAAACCATTGCCCGAGCACACTGCTTAACACAAATACTTTGCTTAAATTTGGCAATACATATATAAAACTTTGCAGTGTGGGTGCGGTGCTAATAATAAAAATCTATGCGTAGAAATAGGAATACTTATCAATCTAGTATAATAGCTTACATGACACATAAAGCACACTGTTCTTGTATAGAGAGACAACTACCAGGTTACACACAGTTTAAAGGGGAGCAATAAGCTTTTATTTGTCAACAGGAGTTACCTCCCTTATACTAATAAATAGTTCAAATATAAAACCATATGTGAATGCAAAAATGACTAGTCTTTTTGTAAATATGTTGGATATTTGGGTAATAGCAATAAATAGGTATAGCGTACTTTGTAACAAGGAGAAAAAATAAAAGATAAACACTGAGTTTGATCTAAACTAACATGAGAACGGGGAAATTGGGAGGAATAGCCCAACTTGAATAAGAATAAAATGGAGGGAACACATAATTTTATGTGATTCACCATTTCTCTAGACCCATTATGCAACAAATGATGCAACGGGATTGTTGGAGTCTTGTGTACTTAGAGATCTGGGCTAGTTCGGGTAACAATCACCATAGCCTATATGTCATATTAAATTAAAAATCAATGTGTGAATACACATGGGATAGTATTTACAATAATGACAACAGGCATTGTTAATTATTGCCAGATCCCTAAGTGGTTCAGCATTGTTTTACAATTTCTGTGTTATTTGCATGTCTTTACATACTAAGACATAGAAAAAAGGTCAAGAGATGCTTTCTAACATGTATTCATTATATAAGTCAAGTAATATTACTTGGATATACTGTATAAAATGAACTATTTAGTTAATAGGAGGTTAAGTAGTATAAGACTGCTGGTGTACCTAGTATCTGCAAGTGTATATTGTTGGTATATAGTGTTTTATTTATTTATTTATTTATTTAATTAGATTGTTATATTTGTTCTAATGATGGATTTTACAATTGAATGACATGCTTTTAACTAATGCTGAACACTTGTAAACAGGGAATATAACTTATTGCTCCAACCTGAGACCCTGTCCATTGAGATTTATACAAGATTGTTGGGCTATTTATTAGAATGTAACCTTCCACAGGGTGAGAATTTAAGACCAAGGACAGACATAAAAGTATGAGAATCCTATATACAGTACAATTATGATATATCTTACATTACATCCTTCCGGTACTATCAAACGGCTTACTTTTTAGGGCCTTTAAAAATAACTGAGATAAAACAAGATATAATTAATAAAAAGAACTAACTATGCTGTACAATTATATACAGGTAAAAGGGGAGTCACCCTGGGGGGCACATGTAAGGCAGACTTTGTCTCGTTCGTGATTTTTAAGAGATGGGGGAGCACCGGTGGGGGAAGGGAATATTGGCCGGCAATGCTAGAAAGGTATTTTGAGATATTGGGACCAGGGGGGCGCACAGGTTTACATGATTTACATAGATAGTGACACTTAAAAGAGGTAGTTTAACATATTAAAAGCTAAAATGTGAATAATCTCTGCTATGAAAGAGTTATTCATTAAAAGTATGCAGAAAATACTGCATTTAAGAATAACTGCAGAGGATCGCAATATGTAGTATCACTCAGAGTTTATGGAAAGATTGATCATTATTAACAATATGATCAAAATACTTGGCAGACAATTAAGAAGCTTACTACCCATGTGAGTTACAACAATGTATAATACACATTAAAAGATTGACAGCCGGGTCCTCCCAAGTTAATATAAAATCTGCAATAAAATGGGGTTTATTAATACTTGACAATAGTAAATGGGGCAAATTGCTTTACTAAAAAATGACTTAAAATAAGGAATCCTTGGTCAATCAGATTGGCCATGGTTGAGGGAGGGCCCGGCTATCAACAGAGACATATATAATAACATGGTTTTTAAATTAAGACATATGTCACTATCTTCCTGTGCGCCCGGCCCAGCACGGCTCATGTAGGACCACGGAGGGAAAGGGGGAGAAAGGAAATGGAATAGGGGCTTTCCTGCAGCTATTAGGACATTGTTTATTATTCCACTGCAAGCACTAATTTACAAGTTAGGTTATTATATGAGCATAGAGTACACAATATATGAGCATAGAATATTAAGAAGTCAGAAATGGAAGCTCTTTAACCATATAACACAGGCAAATATATCTATACAGTTAGGAGCTATTCAGTGATATGAATAAATTATTACCTCAACTTATTCTCCCCAGATATGGGGAAGTGTCTATTGAATTTAAGTTGTTATTACAGGAGATGTTCCTATTAAGCCGCAGGAGCCCTATTTGAATTTATATTTTATCCGTAATCTGGCAGTCTACAAGATAAGTCGCCAGAGATTTGTACACTGGCAACTTATTTTTGCCAGTAGGATTTAGAATATTGTTAAGGATAAAATCAATGTTTAATTGGGAAAGAGTAGATTGCAGCTGTTCTCTCTGTGTAGAGAACTGGGGGCACTGTGTCAGCAGGTGGTCGGCTGTAAAGGGGATCCCACATTGAGGACAAAGATGGTCCAGCTTAAGAATATGCTTCCCCGCACTAGCAGGCAACAGACTGGTCCCCATCCTCAGTCGGCTAATGCATTTGTCTATAATGATATTGGAGGAATATTGATGCGGCCGACTGAGGGTTTTCTGGGCAATTGGGAAAGGGGCTCTATATGGAGTGTTAGCAGGTGGTATTTTATTCCACTCACGCATAACATAGGCCTTGGCCCGGGAGTAAATTGCTGTTGGGGCTAGTGGGACCCCTATATTGACCGACCCCCTTTTGAGGCCCTCCTTAGCCCCCCTGTCTGCCTGATCATTCCCCGGGATGTCGACATGTGCTGGGCACCAAACTAAAGTTACATGTAAAGATTTGTCTAGGCACTTTTGATTTAGTTCCAAAATTTCATTTAAAATATCAGGCCTAGACCTGCTATTTCTATTTTTGATGGACTCAGGTGATGATAGAGAGTCCGAGAATATAGCAGTCTTAGTTGGCTTGTTAACTAATATCCAGCACATTGCAAAACTAATGGCCAAAAGTTCCGCCGAATATATAGAAAGATTGTTGCTGAGTCTGTATGTTCTTATAATGTTTTTGGAGGGAATTACGAATGAATTGGCTACCAAGCCAGAGTCAGGGCATTTGGAGCCGTCTGTATACATTTTTAAATGGTCATCATACTGAATGTTAATGTGATTAAGAGCTTCTGACCTCACGAGGTGCGGAGAGTCAGATTTCGTTAATATTGTGGATAGATAGTTGTCGACATCCGGGGAGCGCAGCAACCAGGGGGGGGGTTTCGGAGGGATTCAGGACTGCCACAGCGACCTCCTTGAGACCGGCTTCCTCCACCAGGGTCCGGGTGCTGGCCCCAAATGGGAAGACAACATGCTTCTTTTTAAGCTCCCGGCCCCTGATGAAGGTGCCTGTCCCAAATAGTTTATTAACGGGGGTTGAGCCGTGTCTGGACTGGGCCCTGGCCCAATATTGGAGGGTTTGTTGTTTACGGCGCTGGTTGAGGGGCAGTACACCGGCCTCCTCCTCCAATGTACAACCCGGTGTACACGGCAGTGCCCGTAGGGCTATCCTGAAGGCCTTGTTTTGTATGGTATCTACCATTTTGAGGGCGTTTGGCATAGCACATGAATAGATTTGGGCCCCATAATCTATCTTTGGACGAATAAGGGACTTGTAGAGGAGAAGGAGGCTATATTTATCGGACCCGAAACCTGTGCCTCTCAACATCCTCATTAAATTTAAGTCCCTTTCGCACCTTTCTGCCAAATATCTGAAGTGGTGAATAAATGTTAACCGTTTATCTAGGTACATACCTAGAAATTTCACCACTTTTTCAAAAATGATTTTGGTGCCGCCTAAAGTTAAGTCCAAAGAGTGCTGTTTTTGATTGCCAAACAGGATTCCTACTGTTTTTGTGGGTGAAATTTTGAATCCCCATTCAATGGCCCATTTCCATATAGAGTCCAGCCCTGCTTGGGCCTTTTTTTGCAGGGTTGACATCTTGGACCCCATTAACCAGGTGCCGGAGTCATCGGCATATTGGGAGATAACCATGCCTGATGATTTAACGGTTTCAGGCAGGTCATTGACAATGATGGAGAACAGCAGGGGAGAGATGACAGACCCTTGAGGGGTGCCTCTTTCAGTTATTGCTTCGTCTGAACTCACACCATCGACTCTGACCTTGATCTTACGACCCTCCAGGAAAGCCCTTACATAGTGGAAGCAGTGTCCGGTGATACCGTAATCAGCTAGCTTTGTTAAAATGCCGAAAGTCCAAGTTAAATCGAAGGCAGCTTGAAGGTCCAAAAAAATTGCAAGTACTGACTGCCCTCGGTTTTTAGCCAAAATAATGTCATGTTGTAGCCTAGCTAGCTGGTCTAGAGTAGAACGCCCTTTCCTAAAGCCAGACTGGAAGGGGTTCAAAATATTTTTTGTTTCCAATAAGTGCTCAAGTCTATTTTTGATCATGATTTCTAATAATTTACCAGCGTGTGATGTGAGACTTATTGGTCTATAAGATTTTGGATCTGATTTATCTTTTCCAGGTTTTGGTACCGGTATCACTGTAGCCTGCCTCCACTCGGGTGGTATAAGACCCGTCGTGTACACCCTGTTGTACAACTCAAGCCAGAAATATAAAATGTGATCTGACATGTTCTTAAACATCAGATAGGAAAGTTTATCAGGTCCCGCGGCAGAGTCCTTCCTGCCACCAGTAGCTGCTTTTAGTTCCGAAAGAGAAAATGGTTGATTTAGTGGGCAGTTATTATCCCCAGGCTCACTTAAAATGTGTTTATTATGTGATTCAAACAGTTTTTGATGGTCCAGAGTTTCAGAAGGCAGGTTTGAATCACTAAATACAGAATTGAAATGATTAATCCTCTTTGTTGTTTATGTTGCTTATTTATATTATTTTTTTATAAACCGATTGTTATTTAACCGTTCATTTTTCACTTTCAACTATATTCAAGATGTCAGTTTTTACAGTCGATGTGTCATCATGCCTTGAATTAACGGCAGTTTGTATACGATCCCTTATTATGTCATGTGACAAACAGGATGTTGTTTTGATAATTGGATACCTCTCTTACAAATGTGCGAGAACGCTTTCACAGTTTGCTAAGTGTAATGACTATAATTATTAGCATCTACAAAAGAAATATGTACGTGCTGTGAAAGTTTATGAATATGAAGTATTTATGTGTCTTTTTCAATTTGTCATGCACTTTAACTAAAAAACATATCCATTTCATAATGTTTCACATAGAAAAAGCATATGCATGTGATATGCTAACTCACATACATCCCAACTATTTATGTATTGTTTTATTTTTCCGCGTTTCTCTACTTTTCAGAAAAATACTTGCTGCAGTTTATCCTAATATTGCTTACAATATATGTTCAGCATATCTATAATCGGGATAGTGAAACATTTTTGGGATAAACTATTTTCTCATATTTAATAAAGTCAATGTTTCAGCAACAGGCTGTATATTATTATATTAACATCGTCCTTTATACTCTTGTACAATTTTATTAGACGGGCGTCTGATGTAGCCATAAATCCGAATTATCTAAAACATTTGTAATGAAATAATGCTGTAATAGGGCTTTGAAAAACATTAAAACACTACATGAGAAATGCCGTTGTTTTTTATTATCTTTTGACTACGTTTACAACAAAACGGTGCATTTTTTCTTACTGTTTGATTATAAAGATAGTTGAATTTAAATTGCCAATGCATAAGGCTGAACTACTGCAACAAATCAGATTACGTCTAAGTCAAGTATAATTATGATTCGTAAACCTATCAACCAATCAGAAAGCAGGATTTGCCATGCCCACAACTTGTCAAACCTTCATATTACTTTTGACACGTTATTGTGTAGGAATACACAGGATATTGTCAGCGTTGTTTGTCGGGGCCATTACGTTTATGATCTCGGTTGTGGTGACAGCAGGAAGCCCAGACTACTAAGGATGCATTTCCATTGATCTCAAAGATAAAATATTGTTATCATTTGTCTAGTACTGATAAGTTGATAACACAAAGTGGTACTAAGTACACGATCCCTATAGCATATAGATGAAGAAAGTAAGGACTATGTGTAGTCTATTTTTATCAAATGTAGCCAAATACTTACATTAGCATATGTTTTTATAACCTACATTTATCTGACACATCCACTTAATATAAATTATGTCTTAGGTTAGTGTAACTTAATGAAATAACGCGAGTTTTGAAGTAATTTGTACAGTCTATATATAAAACAATTAACGCGTTGGGAAGAATATACGTCACATTCGGTTTGAAACACAATGGCGTATCGATAGACATATGCGCAAAATCATGGTGTCTTTTATGCTATATTCGCTTATAAAAGCGTTATTTATGAAAACTGATACGAGAAGTTATGCTATGGCTAAAACTATGTTTCTAAAGAATAAATAACATTTGTTAGAAGCGTGGCCTTTCACCTTTAATACTAATTTATAAATGTTTATTAATTATTCACCGAAACAACAATTATACATGCAAAAACTACCAAGCTTAAAATAGCACGTAGTGGATGTGGTGTCTCTGTTCCTGCGATGATGGAATAGGCCCATGGTTTGATGCCCAATCAAGGCGGTTGCATAATACTGCACATATATTGCAGTTTGATCCTTCTGTGTTCATTTTACATGAACATACTGAATGAAAACAAAGAAATGCATAACATGATAACATCACATCAATGATCAGGCTTTTATCAAGGTGATTATGTCTTGGCAGACATTAAAAAGTAGATGTATGGATACCTTTATGGCCAAGTATGGGATATGCATGTGGTATCAAAATCTGATTCCAGGTTACTTGTCCGCTTTGAAGTGGTATTTTCCATATGTATCCAAAGTAAATAAAAATGTATAGAGTTAATTCAGCCCAGTTCAGACTTGTCCATACATCAGTACTTTTCAACAAGCTGGGCAATATTTATAATTTATTTCACCATCTAATGGCATCTATGGTTTAATAAATAAGCCATACAGTCTGGTCAAAGTTTCCAATGCTTGCATTGCCCATACTAAGATGACGATCCTAGTTGTAATCAGATGTTATATGTCTTGACTACAGACTTCATGTGTCATTTTCATATAGGCAAGTAATTTCTCAATGTAAATGGTGCTTTTTATATGCCTAACATTATAGGAATGCCCTTGGCAGATGGCAGGCAACGCCCACACATATTGTTGAATGCCCTTAATGATCAATATCATGAGATGATGTGTCGCACAAGAACCAAGTGTGTGGTTTAGGTCAGGGCCACTATACAAACAAGAAGACTGTAAAGCCCTAGGTCACTCACCTGAGGGGCTAAGCAAGTTTCATGCTGATTGGGCAACCAATGTTGCTTCTAGAGTGCTCACAAGCTTTTTCTTTCATTTGTCCTAGTTACCTCGATTTTTACCCCACATAACCCAATTCCGAACTAGTCTGAGATATAATTTAACAAGTGTTCTGGGCTAATTTCGTGAAGATTGGGCAATAATTAGTGTTTGCCCCGATTTTCTAGCCAATCAGATGTCTCAATTTTGTTAAAAAAGATTAATTTCATGAAGAACGCTCTTCTCAGACTTACCAATTAAGAGTTTGTTCTACCTGCTCAGCTGTAGAACATAGTAATCAGTGCGCAAGCGCGGTTTAACACGCCTTTACAAGAATCACTGGCTCTGCGTTTTGGTATATTTTCTGAAAATGGACGGGTCCATTGCACTGAGTGGAAACGTCTCACAACCTATTGTTACCATTGAAACCAATCTGATTACAATCACATCTTAAAATATGCAACGATTTTAGGAAATGTTTGTTCTTTTGTCAGATTGCATGTTAACAGAGTACCAGTAGCATGTGAACACAAAATAAAGCAATAGCTTTACACCTCTGCGAAGTAATACTGTACAGTCGTCCATTTCAATGTAAATTAACATGTACCGCGAAAAGTGGATTGACATGCATGACGAGGAATGGTGAGGAATGACTTTGAGTCTGATGTAATGGGGAGGGGCGAACACTAAATACGTTATAATTTATTAATAGAATTCTACAGAAATAAGAAGCCCCGTTCGGCGCTGCGCTCCTTTACTTAGGGCCTCTTTATTCCTGAAGAATTCTCTTAATAAAATCTAACCTATACATGTTGTCTATAGAGCTTTCACAATGTAAATGTAGACGACAAATGACAAATAAAGGACAAAAGGCGGAATTTAGTAGTGTTACCCAAGGGCCATTCTGTGAAACAAGTTTGAAATCCAGCATGCGGTTTATGACAAGATTTTCAAAGTTTTCCATGTAGATATATAAGGAAAATGAATCAAAATGTGTTGAAGGAATTTGGTATTGTTCCTTGATTGACACTACCAAATTCCTTCAGTTTTCCGTCAGATTTGTTTTAAATACGGCAATCGGTTTCTGACAGGAAGATTTTCAAAGATTTCTATATAGCCATATAAGGAAATGTAAGGACCTGTAAGTGGAAATACATTTGATCTACTGACTGACGTACATTTGCAAACCAAATATATTATCAAAACTTCTTGGATGTTGGGCATAATTATAGTCGGCATAAAGCCCTTATTTGACTGAAAGGATTGGTACAATAAGTAAATGATAGAATAAAGAAATACATGTGTATTAATGTATTTCACACTATTTGTGATGCAAACGATAAGCATTTTTCCTTGTGACTTACTTTCACTGGGAATTGAACCCAGATCTCCCACTTAGTAAGTAGGTATGTTTCCTTACACCACGAAAGTGTGAAAGTTTAAGGAAAATGCTCATGATCAGAAAATCAATACATATTTTTGCAGTATTAAATGTAAATTATGAAAAGAGCTGACAGAGGACAGCACCCTCAACTATTTGAGGTATAGAGATGATATATTTCTTAAGTTGGCACATTGGTTTGACAGTGTGGACAGCAGAAAGAAACCTAGAAACATATATGTGTTTATAAATGAATGTAGTACCTTAACAATAACCTAGTAAAATCTTTCATCATTTTTAGAATAGACAGGTATATACAGTAACTTGTAAGCTTCAATCAATAAAACTACTAGAGCTATCACTAAAGGTACTACATATACACACATACCACTTGGACACAGATGAAGAGCTTTGGCACAGAATAAGGTATTGACTGAAAAAAATGACTTGCTTAAGAGGAAAAATCGGGCTTCATAAGCAAAAAGAAGAGTACAAGTGGAAACTATTCACATATCTGACCTTGAATTGTGACCTTAACCTTTGACTGACAAGCATTGGACATTGTGCGTGACACATTGTCTAGTCATGTAGGGTAACACTTTTTTTTAATTAATATTAAAATCTGTTTAGGCATTAAGAAGCTATGGAGAGGAACGAATTATAAATACTAAACATTTGACCATCAATTGTGACCTTGACCTTTGACCTACATGTAAGAGTCATGTACGTGATACATAATTTGGTCATGGGGGTAATACTTAAATCCTTCAAGGCAATCAGAAGTTATAGAGCAGAAATAAAATACCACAAGAAGGTACTTTATTTTGACCTTTAACCTCCAAGTGCGACTGTGACCTTTAAGGTAGCCATCTAGTAATTGCGCGCAACACGCTGTCTCACATAAGTGAACATTTGTGTCAAGTTATTTCAAAATCCTTCAATGCATCATGGGGAAGTTAGAGCTCGGACAAGTGATATTTTAACAATAAAGTGTTTTATTTTGACCTTTGACCTAAAAGCATGACCTTGACCTTAAAGGTAGCCATCTGGTATATGCGCTTGACACGCCGTCTCGCTGAGGTTAACAAGTTATTTCAAAATCCTTCAATGCATAGGGAAGTTAGAGTCCTTACACGTTTCAGGAAAGACAGACGGACCAACTGACGGACAAAGATCTGTCTGTCTGCCATAATACAAAACAGAGAAATATGTTTCACTTGATGCTGGAGTTAATGACAAAGGTACATTCCGAGTTTCAAGTGAAACCCTTGTGAAGTTTAGAAGTGAATCTGAAAATCTATGTAAAAAGGAGCATAATGCAAAATACAGATTTATTGGGAACATTGCTCCTGATACTGGAGTTGATGACAAATGTATATTCCAGGTTTCAAGACAATGACTTATGATGTAGTTTGGAAGTTACAAAACTTCTGAATAAAAACTTTAACCAAATTCAGACGCCGACACCGAGGCGAGTAGGAAAGCTCACAAATAGTCGAGCTAAAACTGTCAAGTATATAAATACGTCGATGTTAAGTGCCTTTTGGAAATTAACTAATACATTGATACACATGACCCAATGTGCACAATTGGATGTTCTTATCATTGGCAATGGGCACAATTGGATGTTCTTATCATTGGTAGTCCTAGTGACTATTATTATCGATCTTCCTTGTGACTAACAGTTTGCTACTCATTGGACTGTCACTTCCACTGATCTGCACTGTGACCAACAGTTTGCTACTCATTGGAGTTCCACTTCTCCTCCAGGTGATCAGAACTTTCGATGATCTTCCTTGTGACCAGGTAGATGCTACTCATTGAAATGTCAGTTTCATTGTTATTGTCTGTAGAAGGTTACAATGTAATTTCCACTGATATTATACTACATCAGTCATACATTACACAAGAAGTGTGATTCTCCACCTATACACCTCGCAATCAGCTGTATACTACACAATGGGGTCTTTTGTTCCATAAATACATTACTCGTGACCAGAAACACTTGTTTTGTATGTTCCACAAACTGAAATGCCAACATTGCTGTTTTAAAAGCCATACAAAACAATACCAAAAATTAGCTGACGGGCCCAGCTAGCTCAAGGTGGTAGAGCGCTGGACTACAATGTTGCTTATGTAAAATTTGAAAATTATTAGTTTGATGCTTAAAAACGATGATTTTGATCATCGGCAATTTCCGTACGCCGCTCGGTAATTTTCGCCGCCATTTTCTTGATAACGTAGTTAAATCCCAACGTTCAATTAATAACATAGGTCACCATTATTACTTACTAAATTTCTTTAACAAAAATTGGCATTTCAACACTTCTTTTATGACAATATTTTGTTCTTAGGTATTGTAAGTCGTTGTGCTTGCTTTTAACATGTCACAACAACTATTTAAAATGAATTTTATCGTATTTAAACAACGTCTTTCGGGAAGAGTAAATGAGAATTAGCACACGCATCATTTATAAGTAGATTATGCCAAATTGTATTACTTACCTTTTCATTGATCGTCAATCTAGCTTATCCATAATTATTTTTATTCTTTTATATTTCCATACAAGTATAATAATAAAGAAGTAATATTTAATATAGAAAACTCCCATCACTTTTCAGACAGTTCACAATCGTATGTTTGGTGGTTAATCCTCTTTGTCAATCAATCAATTGGAGTTGTTTACCCTCGGGACTTCGGTTAAAAACCATTGCCCGAGCACACTGCTTAACACAAATACTTTGCTTAAATTTGGCAATACATATATAAAACTTTGCAGTGTGGGTGCGGTGCTAATAATAAAAATCTATGCGTAGAAATAGGAATACTTATCAATCTAGTATAATAGCTTACATGACACATAAAGCACACTGTTCTTGTATAGAGAGACAACTACCAGGTTACACACAGTTTAAAGGGGAGCAATAAGCTTTTATTTGTCAACAGGAGTTACCTCCCTTATACTAATAAATAGTTCAAATATAAAACCATATGTGAATGCAAAAATGACTAGTCTTTTTGTAAATATGTTGGATATTTGGGTAATAGCAATAAATAGGTATAGCGTACTTTGTAACAAGGAGAAAAAATAAAAGATAAACACTGAGTTTGATCTAAACTAACATGAGAACGGGGAAATTGGGAGGAATAGCCCAACTTGAATAAGAATAAAATGGAGGGAACACATAATTTTATGTGATTCACCATTTCTCTAGACCCATTATGCAACAAATGATGCAACGGGATTGTTGGAGTCTTGTGTACTTAGAGATCTGGGCTAGTTTGGGTAACAATCACCATAGCCTATATGTCATATTAAATTAAAAATCAATGTGTGAATACACATGGGATAGTATTTACAATAATGACAACAGGCATTGTTAATTATTGCCAGATCCCTAAGTGGTTCAGCATTGTTTTACAATTTCTGTGTTATTTGCATGTCTTTACATACTAAGACATAGAAAAAAGGTCAAGAGATGCTTTCTAACATGTATTCATTATATAAGTCAAGTAATATTACTTGGATATACTGTATAAAATGAACTATTTAGTTAATAGGAGGTTAAGTAGTATAAGACTGCTGGTGTACCTAGTATCTGCAAGTGTATATTGTTGGTATATAGTGTTTTATTTATTTATTTATTTATTTAATTAGATTGTTATATTTGTTCTAATGATGGATGTTACAATTGAATGACATGCTTTTAACTAATGCTGAACACTTGTAGACAGGGAATATAACTTATTGCTCCAACCTGAGACCCTGTCCATTGAGATTTATACAAGATTGTTGGGCTATTTATTAGAATGTAACCTTCCCCAGGGTGAGAATTTAAGACCAAGGACAGACATAAAAGTATGAGAATCCTATATACAGTACAATTATGATATATCTTATATTACATCCTTCCGGTACTATCAAACGGCTTACTTTTTAGGGCCTTTAAAAATAACTGAAATAAAACAAGATATAATTAATAAAAAGAACTAACTATGCTGTACAATTATATACAGGTAAAAGGGGAGTCACCCTGGGGGGCACATGTAAGGCAGACTGTCTCGTTCGTGATTTTTAAGAGATGGGGGAGCACCGGTGGGGGAAGGGAATATTGGCCGGCAGTGCTAGAAAGGTATTTTGAGATATTGGGACCAGGGGGGCGCACAGGTTTACATGATTTACATAGATAGTGACACTTAAAAGAGGTAGTTTAACATATTAAAAGCTAAAATGTGAATAATCTCTGCTATGAAAGAGTTATTCATTAAAAGTATGCAGAAAATACTGCATTTAAGAATAACTGCAGAGGATCGCAATATGTAGTATCACTCAGAGTTTATGGAAAGATTGATCATTATTAACAATATGATCAAAATACTTGGCAAACAATTAAGAAGCTTACTACCCATGTGAGTTACAACAATGTATAATACACATTAAAAGATTGACAGCCGGGTCCTCCCCAGTTAATATAAAATCTGCAATAAAATGGGGTTTATTAATACTTGACAATAGTAAATGGGGCAAATTGCTTTACTAAAAAATGACTTAAAATAAGGAATCCTTGGTCAATCAGATTGGCCATGGTTGAGGGAGGGCCCGGCTATCAACAGAGACATATATAATAACATGGTTTTTAAATTAAGACATATGTCACTATCTTCCTGTGCGCCCGGCCCAGCACGGCTCATGTAGGACCACGGAGGGAAAGGGGGAGAAAGGAAATGGAATAGGGGCTTTCCTGCAGCTATTAGGACATTGTTTATTATTCCACTGCAAGCACTAATTTACAAGTTAGGTTATTATATGAGCATAGAGTACACAATATATGAGCATAGAATATTAAGAAGTCAGAAATGGAAGCTCTTTAACCATATAACACAGGCAAATATATCTATACAGTTAGGAGCTATTCAGTGATATGAATAAATTATTACCTCAACTTATTCTCCCCAGATATGGGGAAGTGTCTATTGAATTTAAGTTGTTATTACAGGAGATGTTCCTATTAAGCCGCAGGAGCCCTATTTGAATTTATATTTTATCCGTAATCTGGCAGTCTACAAGATAAGTCGCCAGAGATTTGTACACTGGCAACTTATTTTTGCCAGTAGGATTTAGAATATTGTTAAGGATAAAATCAATGTTTAATTGGGAAAGAGTAGATTGCAGCTGTTCTCTCTGTGTAGAGAACTGGGGGCACTGTGTCAGCAGGTGGTCGGCTGTAAAGGGGATCCCACATTGAGGACAAAGATGGTCCAGCTTAAGAATATGCTTCCCCGCACTAGCAGGCAACAGACTGGTCCCCATCCTCAGTCGGCTAATGCATTTGTCTATAATGATATTGGAGGAATATTGATGCGGCCGACTGAGGGTTTTCTGGGCAATTGGGAAAGGGGCTCTATATGGAGTGTTAGCAGGTGGTATTTTATTCCACTCACGCATAACATAGGCCTTGGCCCGGGAGTAAATTGCTGTTGGGGCTAGTGGGACCCCTATATTGACCGACCCCCTTTTGAGGCCCTCCTTAGCCCCCCTGTCTGCCTGATCATTCCCCGGGATGTCGACATGTGCTGGGCACCAAACTAAAGTTACATGTAAAGATTTGTCTAGGCACTTTTGATTTAGTTCCAAAATTTCATTTAAAATATCAGGCCTAGACCTGCTATTTCTATTTTTGATGGACTCAGGTGATGATAGAGAGTCCGAGAATATAGCAGTCTTAGTTGGCTTGTTAACTAATATCCAGCACATTGCAAAACTAATGGCCAAAAGTTCCGCCGAATATATAGAAAGATTGTTGCTGAGTCTGTATGTTCTTATAATGTTTTTGGAGGGAATTACGAATGAATTGGCTACCAAGCCAGAGTCAGGGCATTTGGAGCCGTCTGTATACATTTTTAAATGGTCATCATACTGAATGTTAATGTGATTAAGAGCTTCTGACCTCACGAGGTGCGGAGAGTCAGATTTCGTTAATATTGTGGATAGATAGTTGTCGACATCCGGGGAGCGCAGCAACCAGGGGGGGGGGTTTCGGAGGGATTCAGGTCTGCCACAGCGACCTCCTTGAGACCGGCTTCCTCCACCAGGGTCCGGGTGCTGGCCCCAAATGGGAAGACAACATGCTTCTTTTTAAGCTCCCGGCCCCTGATGAAGGTGCCTGTCCCAAATAGTTTATTAACGGGGGTTGAGCCGTGTCTGGACTGGGCCCTGGCCCAATATTGGAGGGTTTGTTGTTTACGGCGCTGGTTGAGGGGCAGTACACCGGCCTCCTCCTCCAATGTACAACCAGGTGTACACGGCAGTGCCCGTAGGGCTATCCTGAAGGCCTTGTTTTGTATGGTATCTACCATTTTGAGGGCGTTTGGCATAGCACATGAATAGATTTGGGCCCCATAATCTATCTTTGGACGAATAAGGGACTTGTAGAGGAGAAGGAGGCTATATTTATCGGACCCGAAACCTGTGCCTCTCAACATCCTCATTAAATTTAAGTCCCTTTCGCACCTTTCTGCCAAATATTTGAAGTGGTGAATAAATGTTAACCGTTTATCTAGGTACATACCTAGAAATTTCACCACTTTTTCAAAAATGATTTTGGTGCCGCCTAAAGTTAAGTCCCAAGAGTGCTGTTTTTGATTGCCAAACAGGATTCCTACTGTTTTTGTGGGTGAAATTTTGAATCCCCATTCAATGGCCCATTTCCATATAGAGTCCAGCCCTGCTTGGGCCTTTTTTTGCAGGGTTGACATCTTGGACCCCATTAACCAGGTGCCGGAGTCATCGGCATATTGGGAGATAACCATGCCTGATGATTTAACGGTTTCAGGCAGGTCATTGACAATGATGGAGAACAGCAGGGGAGAGATGACAGACCCTTGAGGGGTGCCTCTTTCAGTTATTGCTTCGTCTGAACTCACACCATCGACTCTGACCTTGATCTTACGACCCTCCAGGAAAGCCCTTACATAGTGGAAGCAGTGTCCGGTGATACCGTAATCAGCTAGCTTTGTTAAAATGCCGAAAGTCCAAGTTAAATCGAAGGCAGCTTGAAGGTCCAAAAAGATTGCAAGTACTGACTGCCCTCGGTTTTTAGCCAAAATAATGTCATGTTGTAGCCTAGCTAGCTGGTCTAGGGTAGAACGCCCTTTCCTAAAGCCAGACTGGAAGGGGTTCAAAATATTTTTTGTTTCCAATAAGTGCTCAAGTCTATTTTTGATCATGATTTCTAATAATTTACCAGCGTGTGATGTGAGACTTATTGGTCTATAAGATTTTGGATCTGATTTATCTTTTCCAGGTTTTGGTACCGGTATCACTGTAGCCTGCCTCCACTCGGGTGGTATAAGACCCGTCGTGTACACCCTGTTGTACAACTCAAGCCAGAAATATAAAATGTGATCTGACATGTTCTTAAACATCAGATAGGAAAGTTTATCAGGTCCCGCGGCAGAGTCCTTCCTGCCACCAGTAGCTGCTTTTAGTTCCGAAATAGAAAATGGTTGATTTAGTGGGCAGTTATTATCCCCAGGCTCACTTAAAATGTGTTTATTATGTGATTCAAACAGTTTTTGATGGTCCAGAGTTTCAGAAGGCAGGTTTGAATCACTAGATACAGAATTGAAATGATTAATCCTCTTTGTTGTTTATGTTGCTTATTTATATTATTTTTTTATAAACCGATTGTTATTTAACCGTTCATTTTTCACTTTCAACTATATTCAAGATGTCAGTTTTTACAGTCGATGTGTCATCATGCCTTGAATTAACGGCAGTTTGTATACGATCCCTTATTATGTCATGTGACAAACAGGATGTTGTTTTGATAATTGGATACCTCTCTTACAAATGTGCGAGAACGCTTTCACAGTTTGCTAAGTGTAATGACTATAATTATTAGCATCTACAAAAGAAATATGTACGTGCTGTGAAAGTTTATGAATATGAAGTATTTATGTGTCTTTTTCAATTTGTCATGCACTTTAACTAAAAAACATATCCATTTCATAATGTTTCACATAGAAAAAGCATATGCATGTGATATGCTAACTCACATACATCCCAACTATTTATGTATTGTTTTATTTTTCCGCGTTTCTCTACTTTTCAGAAAAATACTTGCTGCAGTTTATCCTAATATTGCTTACAATATATGTTCAGCATATCTATAATCGGGATAGTGAAACATTTTTGGGATAAACTATTTTCTCATATTTAATAAAGTCAATGTTTCAGCAACAGGCTGTATATTATTATATTAACATCGTCCTTTATACTCTTGTACAATTTTATTAGACGGGCGTCTGATGTAGCCATAAATCCGAATTATCTAAAACATTTGTAATGAAATAATGCTGTAATAGGGCTTTGAAAAACATTAAAACACTACATGAGAAATGCCGTTGTTTTTTATTATCTTTTGACTACGTTTACAACAAAACGGTGCATTTTTTCTTACTGTTTGATTATAAAGATAGTTGAATTTAAATTGCCAATGCATAAGGCTGAACTACTGCAACAAATCAGATTACGTCTAAGTCAAGTATAATTATGATTCGTAAACCTATCAACCAATCAGAAAGCAGGATTTGCCATGCCCACAACTTGTCAAACCTTCATATTACTTTTGACACGTTATTGTGTAGGAATACACAGGATATTGTCAGCGTTGTTTGTCGGGGCCATTACGTTTATGATCTCGGTTGTGGTGACAGCAGGAAGCCCAGACTACTAAGGATGCATTTCCATTGATCTCAAAGATAAAATATTGTTATCATTTGTCTAGTACTGATAAGTTGATAACACAAAGTGGTACTAAGTACACGATCCCTATAGCATATAGATGAAGAAAGTAAGGACTATGTGTAGTCTATTTTTATCAAATGTAGCCAAATACTTACATTAGCATATGTTTTTATAACCTACATTTATCTGACACATCCACTTAATATAAATTATGTCTTAGGTTAGTGTAACTTAATGAAATAACGCGAGTTTTGAAGTAATTTGTACAGTCTATATATAAAACAATTAACGCGTTGGGAAGAATATACGTCACATTCGGTTTGAAACAGAATGGCGTATCGATAGACATATGCGCAAAATCATGGTGTCTTTTATGCTATATTCGCTTATAAAAGCGTTATTTATGAAAACTGATACGAGAAGTTATGCTATGGCTAAAACTATGTTTCTAAAGAATAAATAACATTTGTTAGAAGCGTGGCCTTTCACCTTTAATACTAATTTATAAATGTTTATTAATTATTCACCGAAACAACAATTATACATGCAAAAACTACCAAGCTTAAAATAGCACGTAGTGGATGTGGTGTCTCTGTTCCTGCGATGATGGAATAGGCCCATGGTTTGATGCCCAATCAAGGCGGTTGCATAATACTGCACATATATTGCAGTTTGATCCTTCTGTGTTCATTTTACATGAACATACTGAATGAAAACAAAGAAATGCATAACATGATAACATCACATCAATGATCAGGCTTTTATCAAGGTGATTATGTCTTGGCAGACATTAAAAAGTAGATGTATGGATACCTTTATGGCCAAGTATGGGATATGCATGTGGTATCAAAATCTGATTCCAGGTTACTTGTCCGCTTTGAAGTGGTATTTTCCATATGTATCCAAAGTAAATAAAAATGTATAGAGTTAATTCAGCCCAGTTCAGACTTGTCCATACATAAGTACTTTTCAACAAGCTGGGCAATATTTATAATTTATTTCACCATCTAATGGCATCTATGGTTTAATAAATAAGCCATACAGTCTGGTCAAAGTTTCCAATGCTTGCATTGCCCATACTAAGATGACGATCCTAGTTGTAATCAGATGTTATATGTCTTGACTACAGACTTCATGTGTCATTTTCATATAGGCAAGTAATTTCTCAATGTAAATGGTGCTTTGTATATGCCTAACATTATAGGAATGCCCTTGGCAGATGGCAGGCAACGCCCACACATATTGTTGAATGCATAACTTAATTTTCTAAAGTCTATGTCCTTAATGATCAATATCATGAGATGATGTGTCGCACAAGAACCAAGTGTGTGGTTTAGGTCAGGGCCACTATACAAACAAGAAGACTGTAAAGCCCTAGGTCACTCACCTGAGGGGCTAAGCAAGTTTCATGTTGATTGGGCAACCAATGTTGCTTCTAGAGTGCTCACAAGCTTTTTCTTTCATTTGTCCTAGTTACCTCGATTTTTACCCCACATAACCCAATTTCGAACTAGTCTGAGATATAATTTAACAAGTGTTCTGGGTTAGTTTCGTGAAGATTGGACAATACTTAGTGTTTGCCCCGATTTTCTAGCCAATCAGATGTCTCAGTTTTGTTAAAAAAGATTAATTTCATGAAGAACGCTCTTCTCAGACTTACCAATTAAGAGTTTGTTCACCTGCTCAGCTGTAGAACATAGTAATCAGTGCGCAAGCGCGGTTTAACACGCCTTTACAAGAATCACTGGCTCTGCGTTTTGGTATATTTTCTGAAAATGGACGGGTCCATTGCACTGAGTGGAAACGTCTCACAACCTATTGTTACCATTGAAACCAATCTGATTACAATCACATCTTAAAATATGCAACGATTTTATACTGTATAAAATGAACTATTTAGTTAATAGGAGGTTAAGTAGTATAAGACTGCTGGTGTACCTAGTATCTGCAAGTGTATATTGTTGGTATATAGTGTTTTATTTATTTATTTATTTATTTAATTAGATTGTTATATTTGTTCTAATGATGGATGTTACAATTGAATGACATGCTTTTAACTAATGCTGAACACTTGTAGACAGGGAATATAACTTATTGCTCCAACCTGAGACCCTGTCCATTGAGATTTATACAAGATTGTTGGGCTATTTATTAGAATGTAACCTTCCCCAGGGTGAGAATTTAAGACCAAGGACAGACATAAAAGTATGAGAATCCTATATACAGTACAATTATGATATATCTTATATTACATCCTTCCGGTACTATCAAACGGCTTACTTTTTAGGGCCTTTAAAAATAACTGAGATAAAACAAGATATAATTAATAAAAAGAACTAACTATGCTGTACAATTATATACAGGTAAAAGGGGAGTCACCCTGGGGGGCACATGTAAGGCAGACTTTGTCTCGTTCGTGATTTTTAAGAGATGGGGGAGCACCGGTGGGGGAAGGGAATATTGGCCGGCAGTGCTAGAAAGGTATTTTGAGATATTGGGACCAGGGGGGCGCACAGGTTTACATGATTTACATAGATAGTGACACTTAAAAGAGGTAGTTTAACATATTAAAAGCTAAAATGTGAATAATCTCTGCTATGAAAGAGTTATTCATTAAAAGTATGCAGAAAATACTGCATTTAAGAATAACTGCAGAGGATCGCAATATGTAGTATCACTCAGAGTTTATGGAAAGATTGATCATTATTAACAATATGATCAAAATACTTGGCAGACAATTAAGAAGCTTACTACCCATGTGAGTTACAACAATGTATAATACACATTAAAAGATTGACAGCCGGGTCCTCCCCAGTTAATATAAAATCTGCAATAAAATGGGGTTTATTAATACTTGACAATAGTAAATGGGGCAAATTGCTTTACTAAAAAATGACTTAAAATAAGGAATCCTTGGTCAATCAGATTGGCCATGGTTGAGGGAGGGCCCGGCTATCAACAGAGACATATATAATAACATGGTTTTTAAATTAAGACATATGTCACTATCTTCCTGTGCGCCCGGCCCAGCACGGCTCATGTAGGACCACGGAGGGAAAGGGGGAGAAAGGAAATGGAATAGGGGCTTTCCTGCAGCTATTAGGACATTGTTTATTATTCCACTGCAAGCACTAATTTACAAGTTAGGTTATTATATGAGCATAGAGTACACAATATATGAGCATAGAATATTAAGAAGTCAGAAATGGAAGCTCTTTAACCATATAACACAGGCAAATATATCTATACAGTTAGGAGCTATTCAGTGATATGAATAAATTATTACCTCAACTTATTCTCCCCAGATATGGGGAAGTGTCTATTGAATTTAAGTTGTTATTACAGGAGATGTTCCTATTAAGCCGCAGGAGCCCTATTTGAATTTATATTTTATCCGTGATCTGGCAGTCTACAAGATAAGTCGCCAGAGATTTGTATACTGGCAACTTATTTTTGCCAGTAGGATTTTAGAATATTGTTAAGGATAAAATCAATGTTTAATTGGGAAAGAGTAGATTGCAGCTGTTCTCTCTGTGTAGAGAACTGGGGGCACTGTGTCAGCAGGTGGTCGGCTGTAAAGGGGATCCCACATTGAGGACAAAGAGGGTCCAGCTTAAGAATATGCTTCCCCGCACTAGCAGGCAACAGACTGGTCCCCATCCTCAGTCGGCTAATGCATTTGTCTATAATGATATTGGAGGAATATTGATGCGGCCGACTGAGGGTTTTCTGGGCAATTGGGAAAGGGGCTCTATATGGAGTGTTAGCAGGTGGTATTTTATTCCACTCACGCATAACATATGCCTTGGCCCGGGAGTAAATTGCTGTTGGGGCTAGTGGGACCCCTATATTGACCGACCCCCTTTTGAGGCCCTCCTTAGCCCCCCTGTCTGCCTGATCATTCCACGGGATGTCGACATGTGCTGGGCACCAAACTAAAGTTACATGTAAAGATTTGTCTAGGCACTTTTGATTTAGTTCCAAAATTTCATTTAAAATATCAGGCCTAGACCTGCTATTTCTATTTTTGATGGACTCAGGTGATGATAGAGAGTCCGAGAATATAGCAGTCTTAGTTGGCTTGTTAACTAATATCCAGCACATTGCAAAACTAATGGCCAAAAGTTCCGCCGAATATATAGAAAGATTGTTGCTGAGTCTGTATGTTCTTATCATGTTTTTGGAGGGAATTACGAATGAATTGGCTACCAAGCCAGAGTCAGGGCATTTGGAGCCGTCTGTATACATTTTTAAATGGTCATCATACTGAATGTTAATGTGATTAAGAGCTTCTGACCTCACGAGGTGCGGAGAGTCAGATTTCGTTAATATTGTGGATAGATAGTTGTCGACATCCGGGGAGCGCAGCAACCAGGAGGGGGTTTCGGAGGGATTCAGGTCTGCCACAGCGACCTCCTTGAGACCGGCTTCCTCCACCAGGGTCCGGGTGCTGGCCCCAAATGGGAAGACAACATGCTTCTTTTTAAGCTCCCGGCCCCTGATGAAGGTGCCTGTCCCAAATAGTTTATTAACGGGGGTTGAGCCGTGTCTGGACTGGGCCCTGGCCCAATATTGGAGGGTTTGTTGTTTACGGCGCTGGTTGAGGGGCAGTACACCGGCCTCCTCCTCCAATGTACAACCAGGTGTACACGGCAGTGCCCGTAGGGCTATCCTGAAGGCCTTGTTTTGTATGGTATCTACCATTTTGAGGGCGTTTGGCATAGCACATGAATAGATTTGGGCCCCATAATCTATCTTTGGACGAATAAGGGACTTGTAGAGGAGAAGGAGGCTATATTTATCGGACACGAAACCTGTGCCTCTCAACATCCTCATTAAATTTAAGTCCCTTTCGCACCTTTCTGCCAAATATTTGAAGTGGTGAATAAATGTTAACCGTTTATCTAGGTACATACCTAGAAATTTCACCACTTTTTCAAAAATGATTTTGGTGCCGCCTAAAGTTAAGTCCCAAGAGTGCTGTTTTTGATTGCCAAACAGGATTCCTACTGTTTTTGTGGGTGAAATTTTGAATCCCCATTCAATGGCCCATTTCCATATAGAGTCCAGCCCTGCTTGGGCCTTTTTTTGCAGGGTTGACATCTTGGACCCCATTAACCAGGTGCCGGAGTCATCGGCATATTGGGAGATAACCATGCCTGATGATTTAACGGTTTCAGGCAGGTCATTGACAATGATGGAGAACAGCAGGGGAGAGATGACAGACCCTTGAGGGGTGCCTCTTTCAGTTATTGCTTCGTCTGAACTCACACCATCGACTCTGACCTTGATCTTACGACCCTCCAGGAAAGCCCTTACATAGTGGAAGCAGTGTCCGGTGATACCGTAATCAGCTAGCTTTGTTAAAATGCCGAAAGTCCAAGTTAAATCGAAGGCAGCTTGAAGGTCCAAAAAGATTGCAAGTACTGACTGCCCTCGGTTTTTAGCCAAAATAATGTCATGTTGTAGCCTAGCTAGCTGGTCTAGGGTAGAACGCCCTTTCCTAAAGCCAGACTGGAAGGGGTTCAAAATATTTTTTGTTTCCAATAAGTGCTCAAGTCTATTTTTGATCATGATTTCTAATAATTTACCAGCGTGTGATGTGAGACTTATTGGTCTATAAGATTTTGGATCTGATTTATCTTTTCCAGGTTTTGGTACCGGTATCACTGTAGCCTGCCTCCACTCGGGTGGTATAAGACCCGTCGTGTACACCCTGTTGTACAACTCAAGCCAGAAATATAAAATGTGATCTGACATGTTCTTAAACATCAGATAGGAAAGTTTATCAGGTCCCGCGGCAGAGTCCTTCCTGCCACCAGTAGCTGCTTTTAGTTCCGAAAGAGAAAATGGTTGATTTAGTGGGCAGTTATTATCCCCAGGCTCACTTAAAATGTGTTTATTATGTGATTCAAACAGTTTTTGATGGTCCAGAGTTTCAGAAGGCAGGTTTGAATCACTAGATACAGAATTGAAATGATTAATCCTCTTTGTTGTTTATGTTGCTCATTTATATTATTTTTTTATAAACCGATTGTTATTTAACCGTTCATTTTTCACTTTCAACTATATTCAAGATGTCAGTTTTTACAGTCGATGTGTCATCATGCCTTGAATTAACGGCAGTTTGTATACGATCCCTTATTATGTCATGTGACAAACAGGATGTTGTTTTGATAATTGGATACCTCTCTTACAAATGTGCGAGAACGCTTTCACAGTTTGCTAAGTGTAATGACTATAATTATTAGCATCTACAAAAGAAATATGTACGTGCTGTGAAAGTTTATGAATATGAAGTATTTATGTGTCTTTTTCAATTTGTCATGCACTTTAACTAAAAAACATATCCATTTCATAATGTTTCACATAGAAAAAGCATATGCATGTGATATGCTAACTCACATACATCCCAACTATTTATGTATTGTTTTATTTTTCCGCGTTTCTCTACTTTTCAGAAAAATACTTGCTGCAGTTTATCCTAATATTGCTTACAATATATGTTCAGCATATCTATAATCGGGATAGTGAAACATTTTTGGGATAAACTATTTTCTCATATTTAATAAAGTCAATGTTTCAGCAACAGGCTGTATATTATTATATTAACATCGTCCTTTATACTCTTGTACAATTTTATTAGACGGGCGTCTGATGTAGCCATAAATCCGAATTATCTAAAACATTTGTAATGAAATAATGCTGTAATAGGGCTTTGAAAAACATTAAAACACTACATGAGAAATGCCGTTGTTTTTTATTATCTTTTGACTACGTTTACAACAAAACGGTGCATTTTTTCTTACTGTTTGATTATAAAGACAGTTGAATTTAAATTGCCAATGCATAAGGCTGAACTACTGCAACAAATCAGATTACGTCTAAGTCAAGTATAATTATGATTCGTAAACCTATCAACCAATCAGAAAGCAGGATTTGCCATGCCCACAACTTGTCAAACCTTCATATTACTTTTGACACGTTATTGTGTAGGAATACACAGGATATTGTCAGCGTTGTTTGTCGGGGCCATTACGTTTATGATCTCGGTTGTGGTGACAGCAGGAAGCCCAGACTACTAAGGATGCATTTCCATTGATCTCAAAGATAAAATATTGTTATCATTTGTCTAGTACTGATAAGTTGATAACACAAAGTGGTACTAAGTACACGATCCCTATAGCATATAGATGAAGAAAGTAAGGACTATGTGTAGTCTATTTTTATCAAATGTAGCCAAATACTTACATTAGCATATGTTTTTATAACCTACATTTATCTGACACATCCACTTAATATAAATTATGTCTTAGGTTAGTGTAACTTAATGAAATAACGCGAGTTTTGAAGTAATTTGTACAGTCTATATATAAAACAATTAACGCGTTGGGAAGAATATACGTCACATTCGGTTTGAAACAGAATGGCGTATCGATAGACATATGCGCAAAATCATGGTGTCTTTTATGCTATATTCGCTTATAAAAGCGTTATTTATGAAAACTGATACGAGAAGTTATGCTATGGCTAAAACTATGTTTCTAAAGAATAAATTACATTTGTTAGAAGCGTGGCCTTTCACCTTTAATACTAATTTATAAATGTTTATTAATTATTCACCGAAACAACAATTATACATGCAAAAACTACCAAGCTTAAAATAGCACGTAGTGGATGTGGTGTCTCTGTTCCTGCGATGATGGAATAGGCCCATGGTTTGATGCCCAATCAAGGCGGTTGCATAATACTGCACATATATTGCAGTTTGATCCTTCTGTGTTCATTTTACATGAACATACTGAATGAAAACAAAGAAATGCATAACATGATAACATCACATCAATGATCAGGCTTTTATCAAGGTGATTATGTCTTGGCAGACATTAAAAAGTAGATGTATGGATACCTTTATGGCCAAGTATGGGATATGCATGTGGTATCAAAATCTGATTCCAGGTTACTTGTCCGCTTTGAAGTGGTATTTTCCATATGTATCCAAAGTAAATAAAAATGTATAGAGTTAATTCAGCCCAGTTCAGACTTGTCCATACATAAGTACTTTTCAACAAGCTGGGCAATATTTATAATTTATTTCACCATCTAATGGCATCTATGGTTTAATAAATAAGCCATACAGTCTGGTCAAAGTTTCCAATGCTTGCATTGCCCATACTAAGATGACGATCCTAGTTGTAATCAGATGTTATATGTCTTGACTACAGACTTCATGTGTCATTTTCATATAGGCAAGTAATTTCTCAATGTAAATGGTGCTTTGTATATGCCTAACATTATAGGAATGCCCTTGGCAGATGGCAGGCAACGCCCACACATATTGTTGAATGCATAACTTAATTTTCTAAAGTCTATGTCCTTAATGATCAATATCATGAGATGATGTGTCGCACAAGAACCAAGTGTGTGGTTTAGGTCAGGGCCACTATACAAACAAGAAGACTGTAAAGCCCTAGGTCACTCACCTGAGGGGCTAAGCAAGTTTCATGTTGATTGGGCAACCAATGTTGCTTCTAGAGTGCTCACAAGCTTTTTCTTTCATTTGTCCTAGTTACCTCGATTTTTACCCCACATAACCCAATTTCGAACTAGTCTGAGATATAATTTAACAAGTGTTCTGGGTTAGTTTCGTGAAGATTGGACAATACTTAGTGTTTGCCCCGATTTTCTAGCCAATCAGATGTCTCAGTTTTGTTAAAAAAGATTAATTTCATGAAGAACGCTCTTCTCAGACTTACCAATTAAGAGTTTGTTCACCTGCTCAGCTGTAGAACATAGTAATCAGTGCGCAAGCGCGGTTTAACACGCCTTTACAAGAATCACTGGCTCTGCGTTTTGGTATATTTTCTGAAAATGGACGGGTCCATTGCACTGAGTGGAAACGTCTCACAACCTATTGTTACCATTGAAACCAATCTGATTACAATCACATCTTAAAATATGCAACGATTTTATACTGTATAAAATGAACTATTTAGTTAATAGGAGGTTAAGTAGTATAAGACTGCTGGTGTACCTAGTATCTGCAAGTGTATATTGTTGGTATATAGTGTTTTATTTATTTATTTATTTATTTAATTAGATTGTTATATTTGTTCTAATGATGGATGTTACAATTGAATGACATGCTTTTAACTAATGCTGAACACTTGTAGACAGGGAATATAACTTATTGCTCCAACCTGAGACCCTGTCCATTGAGATTTATACAAGATTGTTGGGCTATTTATTAGAATGTAACCTTCCCCAGGGTGAGAATTTAAGACCAAGGACAGACATAAAAGTATGAGAATCCTATATACAGTACAATTATGATATATCTTATATTACATCCTTCCGGTACTATCAAACGGCTTACTTTTTAGGGCCTTTAAAAATAACTGAGATAAAACAAGATATAATTAATAAAAAGAACTAACTATGCTGTACAATTATATACAGGTAAAAGGGGAGTCACCCTGGGGGGCACATGTAAGGCAGACTTTGTCTCGTTCGTGATTTTTAAGAGATGGGGGAGCACCGGTGGGGGAAGGGAATATTGGCCGGCAGTGCTAGAAAGGTATTTTGAGATATTGGGACCAGGGGGGCGCACAGGTTTACATGATTTACATAGATAGTGACACTTAAAAGAGGTAGTTTAACATATTAAAAGCTAAAATGTGAATAATCTCTGCTATGAAAGAGTTATTCATTAAAAGTATGCAGAAAATACTGCATTTAAGAATAACTGCAGAGGATCGCAATATGTAGTATCACTCAGAGTTTATGGAAAGATTGATCATTATTAACAATATGATCAAAATACTTGGCAGACAATTAAGAAGCTTACTACCCATGTGAGTTACAACAATGTATAATACACATTAAAAGATTGACAGCCGGGTCCTCCCCAGTTAATATAAAATCTGCAATAAAATGGGGTTTATTAATACTTGACAATAGTAAATGGGGCAAATTGCTTTACTAAAAAATGACTTAAAATAAGGAATCCTTGGTCAATCAGATTGGCCATGGTTGAGGGAGGGCCCGGCTATCAACAGAGACATATATAATAACATGGTTTTTAAATTAAGACATATGTCACTATCTTCCTGTGCGCCCGGCCCAGCACGGCTCATGTAGGACCACGGAGGGAAAGGGGGAGAAAGGAAATGGAATAGGGGCTTTCCTGCAGCTATTAGGACATTGTTTATTATTCCACTGCAAGCACTAATTTACAAGTTAGGTTATTATATGAGCATAGAGTACACAATATATGAGCATAGAATATTAAGAAGTCAGAAATGGAAGCTCTTTAACCATATAACACAGGCAAATATATCTATACAGTTAGGAGCTATTCAGTGATATGAATAAATTATTACCTCAACTTATTCTCCCCAGATATGGGGAAGTGTCTATTGAATTTAAGTTGTTATTACAGGAGATGTTCCTATTAAGCCGCAGGAGCCCTATTTGAATTTATATTTTATCCGTGATCTGGCAGTCTACAAGATAAGTCGCCAGAGATTTGTATACTGGCAACTTATTTTTGCCAGTAGGATTTTAGAATATTGTTAAGGATAAAATCAATGTTTAATTGGGAAAGAGTAGATTGCAGCTGTTCTCTCTGTGTAGAGAACTGGGGGCACTGTGTCAGCAGGTGGTCGGCTGTAAAGGGGATCCCACATTGAGGACAAAGAGGGTCCAGCTTAAGAATATGCTTCCCCGCACTAGCAGGCAACAGACTGGTCCCCATCCTCAGTCGGCTAATGCATTTGTCTATAATGATATTGGAGGAATATTGATGCGGCCGACTGAGGGTTTTCTGGGCAATTGGGAAAGGGGCTCTATATGGAGTGTTAGCAGGTGGTATTTTATTCCACTCACGCATAACATATGCCTTGGCCCGGGAGTAAATTGCTGTTGGGGCTAGTGGGACCCCTATATTGACCGACCCCCTTTTGAGGCCCTCCTTAGCCCCCCTGTCTGCCTGATCATTCCACGGGATGTCGACATGTGCTGGGCACCAAACTAAAGTTACATGTAAAGATTTGTCTAGGCACTTTTGATTTAGTTCCAAAATTTCATTTAAAATATCAGGCCTAGACCTGCTATTTCTATTTTTGATGGACTCAGGTGATGATAGAGAGTCCGAGAATATAGCAGTCTTAGTTGGCTTGTTAACTAATATCCAGCACATTGCAAAACTAATGGCCAAAAGTTCCGCCGAATATATAGAAAGATTGTTGCTGAGTCTGTATGTTCTTATCATGTTTTTGGAGGGAATTACGAATGAATTGGCTACCAAGCCAGAGTCAGGGCATTTGGAGCCGTCTGTATACATTTTTAAATGGTCATCATACTGAATGTTAATGTGATTAAGAGCTTCTGACCTCACGAGGTGCGGAGAGTCAGATTTCGTTAATATTGTGGATAGATAGTTGTCGACATCCGGGGAGCGCAGCAACCAGGAGGGGGTTTCGGAGGGATTCAGGTCTGCCACAGCGACCTCCTTGAGACCGGCTTCCTCCACCAGGGTCCGGGTGCTGGCCCCAAATGGGAAGACAACATGCTTCTTTTTAAGCTCCCGGCCCCTGATGAAGGTGCCTGTCCCAAATAGTTTATTAACGGGGGTTGAGCCGTGTCTGGACTGGGCCCTGGCCCAATATTGGAGGGTTTGTTGTTTACGGCGCTGGTTGAGGGGCAGTACACCGGCCTCCTCCTCCAATGTACAACCAGGTGTACACGGCAGTGCCCGTAGGGCTATCCTGAAGGCCTTGTTTTGTATGGTATCTACCATTTTGAGGGCGTTTGGCATAGCACATGAATAGATTTGGGCCCCATAATCTATCTTTGGACGAATAAGGGACTTGTAGAGGAGAAGGAGGCTATATTTATCGGACACGAAACCTGTGCCTCTCAACATCCTCATTAAATTTAAGTCCCTTTCGCACCTTTCTGCCAAATATTTGAAGTGGTGAATAAATGTTAACCGTTTATCTAGGTACATACCTAGAAATTTCACCACTTTTTCAAAAATGATTTTGGTGCCGCCTAAAGTTAAGTCCCAAGAGTGCTGTTTTTGATTGCCAAACAGGATTCCTACTGTTTTTGTGGGTGAAATTTTGAATCCCCATTCAATGGCCCATTTCCATATAGAGTCCAGCCCTGCTTGGGCCTTTTTTTGCAGGGTTGACATCTTGGACCCCATTAACCAGGTGCCGGAGTCATCGGCATATTGGGAGATAACCATGCCTGATGATTTAACGGTTTCAGGCAGGTCATTGACAATGATGGAGAACAGCAGGGGAGAGATGACAGACCCTTGAGGGGTGCCTCTTTCAGTTATTGCTTCGTCTGAACTCACACCATCGACTCTGACCTTGATCTTACGACCCTCCAGGAAAGCCCTTACATAGTGGAAGCAGTGTCCGGTGATACCGTAATCAGCTAGCTTTGTTAAAATGCCGAAAGTCCAAGTTAAATCGAAGGCAGCTTGAAGGTCCAAAAAGATTGCAAGTACTGACTGCCCTCGGTTTTTAGCCAAAATAATGTCATGTTGTAGCCTAGCTAGCTGGTCTAGGGTAGAACGCCCTTTCCTAAAGCCAGACTGGAAGGGGTTCAAAATATTTTTTGTTTCCAATAAGTGCTCAAGTCTATTTTTGATCATGATTTCTAATAATTTACCAGCGTGTGATGTGAGACTTATTGGTCTATAAGATTTTGGATCTGATTTATCTTTTCCAGGTTTTGGTACCGGTATCACTGTAGCCTGCCTCCACTCGGGTGGTATAAGACCCGTCGTGTACACCCTGTTGTACAACTCAAGCCAGAAATATAAAATGTGATCTGACATGTTCTTAAACATCAGATAGGAAAGTTTATCAGGTCCCGCGGCAGAGTCCTTCCTGCCACCAGTAGCTGCTTTTAGTTCCGAAAGAGAAAATGGTTGATTTAGTGGGCAGTTATTATCCCCAGGCTCACTTAAAATGTGTTTATTATGTGATTCAAACAGTTTTTGATGGTCCAGAGTTTCAGAAGGCAGGTTTGAATCACTAGATACAGAATTGAAATGATTAATCCTCTTTGTTGTTTATGTTGCTCATTTATATTATTTTTTTATAAACCGATTGTTATTTAACCGTTCATTTTTCACTTTCAACTATATTCAAGATGTCAGTTTTTACAGTCGATGTGTCATCATGCCTTGAATTAACGGCAGTTTGTATACGATCCCTTATTATGTCATGTGACAAACAGGATGTTGTTTTGATAATTGGATACCTCTCTTACAAATGTGCGAGAACGCTTTCACAGTTTGCTAAGTGTAATGACTATAATTATTAGCATCTACAAAAGAAATATGTACGTGCTGTGAAAGTTTATGAATATGAAGTATTTATGTGTCTTTTTCAATTTGTCATGCACTTTAACTAAAAAACATATCCATTTCATAATGTTTCACATAGAAAAAGCATATGCATGTGATATGCTAACTCACATACATCCCAACTATTTATGTATTGTTTTATTTTTCCGCGTTTCTCTACTTTTCAGAAAAATACTTGCTGCAGTTTATCCTAATATTGCTTACAATATATGTTCAGCATATCTATAATCGGGATAGTGAAACATTTTTGGGATAAACTATTTTCTCATATTTAATAAAGTCAATGTTTCAGCAACAGGCTGTATATTATTATATTAACATCGTCCTTTATACTCTTGTACAATTTTATTAGACGGGCGTCTGATGTAGCCATAAATCCGAATTATCTAAAACATTTGTAATGAAATAATGCTGTAATAGGGCTTTGAAAAACATTAAAACACTACATGAGAAATGCCGTTGTTTTTTATTATCTTTTGACTACGTTTACAACAAAACGGTGCATTTTTTCTTACTGTTTGATTATAAAGACAGTTGAATTTAAATTGCCAATGCATAAGGCTGAACTACTGCAACAAATCAGATTACGTCTAAGTCAAGTATAATTATGATTCGTAAACCTATCAACCAATCAGAAAGCAGGATTTGCCATGCCCACAACTTGTCAAACCTTCATATTACTTTTGACACGTTATTGTGTAGGAATACACAGGATATTGTCAGCGTTGTTTGTCGGGGCCATTACGTTTATGATCTCGGTTGTGGTGACAGCAGGAAGCCCAGACTACTAAGGATGCATTTCCATTGATCTCAAAGATAAAATATTGTTATCATTTGTCTAGTACTGATAAGTTGATAACACAAAGTGGTACTAAGTACACGATCCCTATAGCATATAGATGAAGAAAGTAAGGACTATGTGTAGTCTATTTTTATCAAATGTAGCCAAATACTTACATTAGCATATGTTTTTATAACCTACATTTATCTGACACATCCACTTAATATAAATTATGTCTTAGGTTAGTGTAACTTAATGAAATAACGCGAGTTTTGAAGTAATTTGTACAGTCTATATATAAAACAATTAACGCGTTGGGAAGAATATACGTCACATTCGGTTTGAAACAGAATGGCGTATCGATAGACATATGCGCAAAATCATGGTGTCTTTTATGCTATATTCGCTTATAAAAGCGTTATTTATGAAAACTGATACGAGAAGTTATGCTATGGCTAAAACTATGTTTCTAAAGAATAAATTACATTTGTTAGAAGCGTGGCCTTTCACCTTTAATACTAATTTATAAATGTTTATTAATTATTCACCGAAACAACAATTATACATGCAAAAACTACCAAGCTTAAAATAGCACGTAGTGGATGTGGTGTCTCTGTTCCTGCGATGATGGAATAGGCCCATGGTTTGATGCCCAATCAAGGCGGTTGCATAATACTGCACATATATTGCAGTTTGATCCTTCTGTGTTCATTTTACATGAACATACTGAATGAAAACAAAGAAATGCATAACATGATAACATCACATCAATGATCAGGCTTTTATCAAGGTGATTATGTCTTGGCAGACATTAAAAAGTAGATGTATGGATACCTTTATGGCCAAGTATGGGATATGCATGTGGTATCAAAATCTGATTCCAGGTTACTTGTCCGCTTTGAAGTGGTATTTTCCATATGTATCCAAAGTAAATAAAAATGTATAGAGTTAATTCAGCCCAGTTCAGACTTGTCCATACATAAGTACTTTTCAACAAGCTGGGCAATATTTATAATTTATTTCACCATCTAATGGCATCTATGGTTTAATAAATAAGCCATACAGTCTGGTCAAAGTTTCCAATGCTTGCATTGCCCATACTAAGATGACGATCCTAGTTGTAATCAGATGTTATATGTCTTGACTACAGACTTCATGTGTCATTTTCATATAGGCAAGTAATTTCTCAATGTAAATGGTGCTTTGTATATGCCTAACATTATAGGAATGCCCTTGGCAGATGGCAGGCAACGCCCACACATATTGTTGAATGCATAACTTAATTTTCTAAAGTCTATGTCCTTAATGATCAATATCATGAGATGATGTGTCGCACAAGAACCAAGTGTGTGGTTTAGGTCAGGGCCACTATACAAACAAGAAGACTGTAAAGCCCTAGGTCACTCACCTGAGGGGCTAAGCAAGTTTCATGTTGATTGGGCAACCAATGTTGCTTCTAGAGTGCTCACAAGCTTTTTCTTTCATTTGTCCTAGTTACCTCGATTTTTACCCCACATAACCCAATTTCGAACTAGTCTGAGATATAATTTAACAAGTGTTCTGGGTTAGTTTCGTGAAGATTGGACAATACTTAGTGTTTGCCCCGATTTTCTAGCCAATCAGATGTCTCAGTTTTGTTAAAAAAGATTAATTTCATGAAGAACGCTCTTCTCAGACTTACCAATTAAGAGTTTGTTCACCTGCTCAGCTGTAGAACATAGTAATCAGTGCGCAAGCGCGGTTTAACACGCCTTTACAAGAATCACTGGCTCTGCGTTTTGGTATATTTTCTGAAAATGGACGGGTCCATTGCACTGAGTGGAAACGTCTCACAACCTATTGTTACCATTGAAACCAATCTGATTACAATCACATCTTAAAATATGCAACGATTTTATACTGTATAAAATGAACTATTTAGTTAATAGGAGGTTAAGTAGTATAAGACTGCTGGTGTACCTAGTATCTGCAAGTGTATATTGTTGGTATATAGTGTTTTATTTATTTATTTATTTATTTAATTAGATTGTTATATTTGTTCTAATGATGGATGTTACAATTGAATGACATGCTTTTAACTAATGCTGAACACTTGTAGACAGGGAATATAACTTATTGCTCCAACCTGAGACCCTGTCCATTGAGATTTATACAAGATTGTTGGGCTATTTATTAGAATGTAACCTTCCCCAGGGTGAGAATTTAAGACCAAGGACAGACATAAAAGTATGAGAATCCTATATACAGTACAATTATGATATATCTTATATTACATCCTTCCGGTACTATCAAACGGCTTACTTTTTAGGGCCTTTAAAAATAACTGAGATAAAACAAGATATAATTAATAAAAAGAACTAACTATGCTGTACAATTATATACAGGTAAAAGGGGAGTCACCCTGGGGGGCACATGTAAGGCAGACTTTGTCTCGTTCGTGATTTTTAAGAGATGGGGGAGCACCGGTGGGGGAAGGGAATATTGGCCGGCAGTGCTAGAAAGGTATTTTGAGATATTGGGACCAGGGGGGCGCACAGGTTTACATGATTTACATAGATAGTGACACTTAAAAGAGGTAGTTTAACATATTAAAAGCTAAAATGTGAATAATCTCTGCTATGAAAGAGTTATTCATTAAAAGTATGCAGAAAATACTGCATTTAAGAATAACTGCAGAGGATCGCAATATGTAGTATCACTCAGAGTTTATGGAAAGATTGATCATTATTAACAATATGATCAAAATACTTGGCAGACAATTAAGAAGCTTACTACCCATGTGAGTTACAACAATGTATAATACACATTAAAAGATTGACAGCCGGGTCCTCCCCAGTTAATATAAAATCTGCAATAAAATGGGGTTTATTAATACTTGACAATAGTAAATGGGGCAAATTGCTTTACTAAAAAATGACTTAAAATAAGGAATCCTTGGTCAATCAGATTGGCCATGGTTGAGGGAGGGCCCGGCTATCAACAGAGACATATATAATAACATGGTTTTTAAATTAAGACATATGTCACTATCTTCCTGTGCGCCCGGCCCAGCACGGCTCATGTAGGACCACGGAGGGAAAGGGGGAGAAAGGAAATGGAATAGGGGCTTTCCTGCAGCTATTAGGACATTGTTTATTATTCCACTGCAAGCACTAATTTACAAGTTAGGTTATTATATGAGCATAGAGTACACAATATATGAGCATAGAATATTAAGAAGTCAGAAATGGAAGCTCTTTAACCATATAACACAGGCAAATATATCTATACAGTTAGGAGCTATTCAGTGATATGAATAAATTATTACCTCAACTTATTCTCCCCAGATATGGGGAAGTGTCTATTGAATTTAAGTTGTTATTACAGGAGATGTTCCTATTAAGCCGCAGGAGCCCTATTTGAATTTATATTTTATCCGTGATCTGGCAGTCTACAAGATAAGTCGCCAGAGATTTGTATACTGGCAACTTATTTTTGCCAGTAGGATTTAGAATATTGTTAAGGATAAAATCAATGTTTAATTGGGAAAGAGTAGATTGCAGCTGTTCTCTCTGTGTAGAGAACTGGGGGCACTGTGTCAGCAGGTGGTCGGCTGTAAAGGGGATCCCACATTGAGGACAAAGAGGGTCCAGCTTAAGAATATGCTTCCCCGCACTAGCAGGCAACAGACTGGTCCCCATCCTCAGTCGGCTAATGCATTTGTCTATAATGATATTGGAGGAATATTGATGCGGCCGACTGAGGGTTTTCTGGGCAATTGGGAAAGGGGCTCTATATGGAGTGTTAGCAGGTGGTATTTTATTCCACTCACGCATAACATATGCCTTGGCCCGGGAGTAAATTGCTGTTGGGGCTAGTGGGACCCCTATATTGACCGACCCCCTTTTGAGGCCCTCCTTAGCCCCCCTGTCTGCCTGATCATTCCACGGGATGTCGACATGTGCTGGGCACCAAACTAAAGTTACATGTAAAGATTTGTCTAGGCACTTTTGATTTAGTTCCAAAATTTCATTTAAAATATCAGGCCTAGACCTGCTATTTCTATTTTTGATGGACTCAGGTGATGATAGAGAGTCCGAGAATATAGCAGTCTTAGTTGGCTTGTTAACTAATATCCAGCACATTGCAAAACTAATGGCCAAAAGTTCCGCCGAATATATAGAAAGATTGTTGCTGAGTCTGTATGTTCTTATAATGTTTTTGGAGGGAATTACGAATGAATTGGCTACCAAGCCAGAGTCAGGGCATTTGGAGCCGTCTGTATACATTTTTAAATGGTCATCATACTGAATGTTAATGTGATTAAGAGCTTCTGACCTCACGAGGTGCGGAGAGTCAGATTTCGTTAATATTGTGGATAGATAGTTGTCGACATCCGGGGAGCGCAGCAACCAGGGGGGGGGGGGTTTCGGAGGGATTCAGGTCTGCCACAGCGACCTCCTTGAGACCGGCTTCCTCCACCAGGGTCCGGGTGCTGGCCCCAAATGGGAAGACAACATGCTTCTTTTTAAGCTCCCGGCCCCTGATGAAGGTGCCTGTCCCAAATAGTTTATTAACGGGGGTTGAGCCGTGTCTGGACTGGGCCCTGGCCCAATATTGGAGGGTTTGTTGTTTACGGCGCTGGTTGAGGGGCAGTACACCGGCCTCCTCCTCCAATGTACAACCCGGTGTACACGGCAGTGCCCGTAGGGCTATCCTGAAGGCCTTGTTTTGTATGGTATCTACCATTTTGAGGGCGTTTGGCATAGCACATGAATAGATTTGGGCCCCATAATCTATCTTTGGACGAATAAGGGACTTGTAGAGGAGAAGGAGGCTATATTTATCGGACCCGAAACCTATGCCTCTCAACATCCTCATTAAATTTAAGTCCCTTTCGCACCTTTCTGCCAAATATTTGAAGTGGTGAATAAATGTTAACCGTTTATCTAGGTACATACCTAGAAATTTCACCACTTTTTCAAAAATGATTTTGGTGCCGCCTAAAGTTAAGTCCCAAGAGTGCTGTTTTTGATTGCCAAACAGGATTCCTACTGTTTTTGTGGGTGAAATTTTGAATCCCCATTCAATGGCCCATTTCCATATAGAGTCCAGCCCTGCTTGGGCCTTTTTTTGCAGGGTTGACATCTTGGACCCCATTAACCAGGTGCCGGAGTCATCGGCATATTGGGAGATAACCATGCCTGATGATTTAACGGTTTCAGGCAGGTCATTGACAATGATGGAGAACAGCAGGGGAGAGATGACAGACCCTTGAGGGGTGCCTCTTTCAGTTATTGCTTCGTCTGAACTCACACCATCGACTCTGACCTTGATCTTACGACCCTCCAGGAAAGCCTTTACATAGTGGAAGCAGTGTCCGGTGATACCGTAATCAGCTAGCTTTGTTAAAATGCCGAAAGTCCAAGTTAAATCGAAGGCAGCTTGAAGGTCCAAAAAGATTGCAAGTACTGACTGCCCTCGGTTTTTAGCCAAAATAATGTCATGTTGTAGCCTAGCTAGCTGGTCTAGGGTAGAACGCCCTTTCCTAAAGCCAGACTGGAAGGGGTTCAAAATATTTTTTGTTTCCAATAAGTGCTCAAGTCTATTTTTGATCATGATTTCTAATAATTTACCAGCGTGTGATGTGAGACTTATTGGTCTATAAGATTTTGGATCTGATTTATCTTTTCCAGGTTTTGGTACCGGTATCACTGTAGCCTGCCTCCACTCGGGTGGTATAAGACCCGTCGTGTACACCCTGTTGTACAACTCAAGCCAGAAATATAAAATGTGATCTGACATGTTCTTAAACATCAGATAGGAAAGTTTATCAGGTCCCGCGGCAGAGTCCTTCCTGCCACCAGTAGCTGCTTTTAGTTCCGAAAGAGAAAATGGTTGATTTAGTGGGCAGTTATTATCCCCAGGCTCACTTAAAATGTGTTTATTATGTGATTCAAACAGTTTTTGATGGTCCAGAGTTTCAGAAGGCAGGTTTGAATCACTAGATACAGAATTGAAATGATTAATCCTCTTTGTTGTTTATGTTGCTCATTTATATTATTTTTTTATAAACCGATTGTTATTTAACCGTTCATTTTTCACTTTCAACTATATTCAAGATGTCAGTTTTTACAGTCGATGTGTCATCATGCCTTGAATTAACGGCAGTTTGTATACGATCCCTTATTATGTCATGTGACAAACAGGATGTTGTTTTGATAATTGGATACCTCTCTTACAAATGTGCGAGAACGCTTTCACAGTTTGCTAAGTGTAATGACTATAATTATTAGCATCTACAAAAGAAATATGTACGTGCTGTGAAAGTTTATGAATATGAAGTATTTATGTGTCTTTTTCAATTTGTCATGCACTTTAACTAAAAAACATATCCATTTCATAATGTTTCACATAGAAAAAGCATATGCATGTGATATGCTAACTCACATACATCCCAACTATTTATGTATTGTTTTATTTTTCCGCGTTTCTCTACTTTTCAGAAAAATACTTGCTGCAGTTTATCCTAATATTGCTTACAATATATGTTCAGCATATCTATAATCGGGATAGTGAAACATTTTTGGGATAAACTATTTTCTCATATTTAATAAAGTCAATGTTTCAGCAACAGGCTGTATATTATTATATTAACATCGTCCTTTATACTCTTGTACAATTTTATTAGACGGGCGTCTGATGTAGCCATAAATCCGAATTATCTAAAACATTTGTAATGAAATAATGCTGTAATAGGGCTTTGAAAAACATTAAAACACTACATGAGAAATGCCGTTGTTTTTTATTATCTTTTGACTACGTTTACAACAAAACGGTGCATTTTTTCTTACTGTTTGATTATAAAGACAGTTGAATTTAAATTGCCAATGCATAAGGCTGAACTACTGCAACAAATCAGATTACGTCTAAGTCAAGTATAATTATGATTCGTAAACCTATCAACCAATCAGAAAGCAGGATTTGCCATGCCCACAACTTGTCAAACCTTCATATTACTTTTGACACGTTATTGTGTAGGAATACACAGGATATTGTCAGCGTTGTTTGTCGGGGCCATTACGTTTATGATCTCGGTTGTGGTGACAGCAGGAAGCCCAGACTACTAAGGATGCATTTCCATTGATCTCAAAGATAAAATATTGTTATCATTTGTCTAGTACTGATAAGTTGATAACACAAAGTGGTACTAAGTACACGATCCCTATAGCATATAGATGAAGAAAGTAAGGACTATGTGTAGTCTATTTTTATCAAATGTAGCCAAATACTTACATTAGCATATGTTTTTATAACCTACATTTATCTGACACATCCACTTAATATAAATTATGTCTTAGGTTAGTGTAACTTAATGAAATAACGCGAGTTTTGAAGTAATTTGTACAGTCTATATATAAAACAATTAACGCGTTGGGAAGAATATACGTCACATTCGGTTTGAAACAGAATGGCGTATCGATAGACATATGCGCAAAATCATGGTGTCTTTTATGCTATATTCGCTTATAAAAGCGTTATTTATGAAAACTGATACGAGAAGTTATGCTATGGCTAAAACTATGTTTCTAAAGAATAAATAACATTTGTTAGAAGCGTGGCCTTTCACCTTTAATACTAATTTATAAATGTTTATTAATTATTCACCGAAACAACAATTATACATGCAAAAACTACCAAGCTTAAAATAGCACGTAGTGGATGTGGTGTCTCTGTTCCTGCGATGATGGAATAGGCCCATGGTTTGATGCCCAATCAAGGCGGTTGCATAATACTGCACATATATTGCAGTTTGATCCTTCTGTGTTCATTTTACATGAACATACTGAATGAAAACAAAGAAATGCATAACATGATAACATCACATCAATGATCAGGCTTTTATCAAGGTGATTATGTCTTGGCAGACATTAAAAAGTAGATGTATGGATACCTTTATGGCCAAGTATGGGATATGCATGTGGTATCAAAATCTGATTCCAGGTTACTTGTCCGCTTTGAAGTGGTATTTTCCGTATGTATCCAAAGTAAATAAAAATGTATAGAGTTAATTCAGCCCAGTTCAGACTTGTCCATACATAAGTACTTTTCAACAAGCTGGGCAATATTTATAATTTATTTCACCATCTAATGGCATCTATGGTTTAATAAATAAGCCATACAGTCTGGTCAAAGTTTCCAATGCTTGCATTGCCCATACTAAGATGACGATCCTAGTTGTAATCAGATGTTATATGTCTTGACTACAGACTTCATGTGTCATTTTCATATAGGCAAGTAATTTCTCAATGTAAATGGTGCTTTTTATATGCCTAACATTATAGGAATGCCCTTGGCAGATGGCAGGCAACGCCCACACATATTGTTGAATGCATAACTTAATTTTCTAAAGTCTATGTCCTTAATGATCAATATCATGAGATGATGTGTCGCACAAGAACCAAGTGTGTGGTTTAGGTCAGGGCCACTATACAAACAAGAAGACTGTAAAGCCCTAGGTCACTCACCTGAGGGGCTAAGCAAGTTTCATGTTGATTGGGCAACCAATGTTGCTTCTAGAGTGCTCACAAGCTTTTTCTTTCATTTGTCCTAGTTACCTCGATTTTTACCCCACATAACCCAATTTCGAACTAGTCTGAGATATAATTTAACAAGTGTTCTGGGTTAGTTTCGTGAAGATTGGACAATACTTAGTGTTTGCCCCGATTTTCTAGCCAATCAGATGTCTCAGTTTTGTTAAAAAAGATTAATTTCATGAAGAACGCTCTTCTCAGACTTACCAATTAAGAGTTTGTTCACCTGCTCAGCTGTAGAACATAGTAATCAGTGCGCAAGCGCGGTTTAACACGCCTTTACAAGAATCACTGGCTCTGCGTTTTGGTATATTTTCTGAAAATGGACGGGTCCATTGCACTGAGTGGAAACGTCTCACAACCTATTGTTACCATTGAAACCAATCTGATTACAATCACATCTTAAAATATGCAACGATTTTAGGAAATGTTTGTTCTTTTGTCAGATTGCATGTTAACAGAGTACCAGTAGCATGTGAATACAAAATAAAGCAACAGCTTTACACCTCTGCGAAGTAATACTCTACAGTCGTCCATTTCAATGTAAATTAACATGTACCGCGAAAAGTGGATTGACAGGCATGATGAGGAATGGTGAGGAATGACTTTGAGTCTGATGTATTGGGGAGGGGCGAACACTAAATACGTTATAATTTATTAAGAGAACTCTACAGAAATAAGAAGCCCCGTTCGGCGCTGCGCTCCTTTACTTAGGGCCTCTTTATTCCTGAAGAATTCTCTTAATAAAATCTAACCTATACATGTTGTCTATAGAGCTTTCACAAGGTAAATGTAGACGACAAATGACAAATAAAGGACAAAAGGCGGAATTTAGTAGTGTTACCCAAGGGCCATTCTGTGAAACAAGTTTGAAATCCAGCATGCGGTTTCTGACAAGATTTTCAAAGTTTTCCATGTAGATATATACGGAAAATGCCACTGCCCCCTGGCAGCCATGATTTTTAATGAATCAAAATGTGTTGAAGGAATTTGGTATTGTTCCTTGATTGACACTACCAAATTCCTTCAGTTTTCCGTCAGATTTGTTTTAAATACGGCAATCGGTTTCTGACAGGAAGATTTTCAAAGATTTCTATATAGCCATATAAGGAAATGTAAGGACCTGTACTGACTGACGTACATTTGCAAACCAAATATATTATCAAAACTTCTTGGATGTTGGGCATAATTATAGTCGGCATAAAGCCCTTATTTGACTGAAAGGATTGGTACAATAAGTAAATGATAGAATAAAGAAATACATGTGTATTAATGTATTTCACACTATTTGTGCTGCAAACGATAAGCATTTTTCCTTGTGACTTACTTTCACTGGGAATTGAACCCAGATCTCCCACTTAGTAAGTAGGTATGTTTCCTTACACCACGAAAGTGTGAAAGGTTAAGGAAAATGCTCATGATCAGAAAATCAATACATATTTTTGCAGTATTAAATGTAAATTATGAAAAGAGCTGACAGAGGACAGCACCCTCAACTATTTGAGGTATAGAGATGATATATTTCTTAAGTTGGCACATTGGTTTGACAGTGTGGACAGCAGAAAGAAACCTAGAAACATATATGTGTTTATAAATGAATGTAGTACCTTAACAATAACCTAGTAAAATCTTTCATCATTTTTAGAATAGACAGGTATATACAGTAACTTGTAAGCTTCAATCAATAAAACTACTAGAGCTATCACTAAAGGTACTACATACACACACATACCACTTGGACACAGATGAAGAGCTTTGGCACAGAATAAGGTATTGACTGAAAAAAAATGACTTGCTTAAGAGGAAAAATCGGGCTTGATAAGCAAAAAGAAGAGTACAAGTGGAAACTATTCACATATCTGACCTTGAATTGTGACCTTAACCTTTGACTGACAAGCATTGGGCATTGTGCGTGACACATTGTCTAGTCATGTAGGGTAACACTTTTTTTTAAGTAATATTAAAATCTGTTTAGGCATTAAGAAGCTATGGAGAGGAACGAATTATAAATACTAAACATTTGACCATCAATTGTGACCTTGACCTTTGACCTACATGTAAGAGTCATGTACGTGATACATAATTTGGTCATGGGGGTAATACTTAAATCCTTCAAGGCAATCAGAAGTTATAGAGCAGAAATAAAATACCACAAGAAGGTACTTTATTTTGACCTTTAACCTCCAAGTGCGACTGTGACCTTTAAGGTAGCCATCTAGTAATTGCGCGCAACACGCTGTCTCACATAAGTGAACATTTGTGTCAAGTTGTTTCAAAATCCTTCAATGCATCATGGGGAAGTTAGAGCTCGGTCAAGTGATATTTTAACAATAAAGTGTTTTATTTTGACCTTTGACCTAAAAGCATGACCTTGACCTTAAAGGTAGCCATCTGGTATATGCGCTTGACACGCCGTCTCGCTGAGGTTAACAAGTTATTTCAAAATCCTTCAATGCATAGGGAAGTTAGAGTCCTTACACGTTTCAGGAAAGACAGACGGACCAACTGACGGACAAAGATCTGTCTGTCTGCCATAATACAAAACAGAGAAATATGTTTCACTTGATGCTGGAGTTAATGACAAAGGTACATTCCGAGTTTCAAGTGAAACCCTTGTGAAGTTTAGAAGTGAATCTGAAAATCTATGTAAAAAGGAGCATAATGCAAAATACAGATTTATTGGGAACATTGCTCCTGATACTGGAGTTGATGACAAATGTATATTCCAGGTTTCAAGACAATGACTTATGATGTAGTTTGGAAGTTACAAAACTTCTGAATAAAAACTTTAACCAAATTCAGACGCCGACACCGAGGCGAGTAGGAAAGCTCACAAATAGTCGAGCTAAAACTGTCAAGTATATAAATACGTCGATGTTAAGTGCCTTTTGGAAATTAACTAATACATTGATACATGACCCAATGTGCACAATTGGATGTTCTTATCATTGGCAATGGGCACAATTGGATGTTCTTATCATTGGTAGTCCTAGTGACTATTATTATCGATCTTCCTTGTGACTAACAGTTTGCTACTCATTGGACTGTCACTTCCACTGATCTGCACTGTGACCAACAGTTTGCTACTCATTGGAGTTCCACTTCTCCTCCAGGTGATCAGAACTTTCGATGATCTTCCTTGTGACCAGGTAGATGCTACTCATTGAAATGTCAGTTTCATTGTTATTGTCTGTAGAAGGTTACAATGTAATTTCCACTGATATTATACTACATCAGTCATACATTACACAAGAAGTGTGATTCTCCACCTATACACCTCGCAATCAGCTGTATACTACACAATGGGGTCTTTTGTTCCATAAATACATTACTCGTGACCAGAAACACTTGTTTTGTATGTTCCACAAACTGAAATGCCAACAAAGAGGTCAATGTTAAACTTCTTATACAGCAAACCTTCAAACATGCAAGCCATTATCATAAAATATTTCTTAGTTTGAAGCCATGCAAACTACATAGCTCTTGATCAGTAATCACAACCTTTTCACATTAAGTAAAATATTGTAAAACAAGGATATCAGTGAACTGATGGATGCTCCCCAAGGCGTTTTGCTAAGTAATGGGAATGCAATCAGAAGAACTGAGATATTAAAATAACTAAAAGCAATAGAGCTGCAGTTTGAAACTGGACACAAATTGTGCACTAAATACTTAAAGAAATTCAGAAGTCCTATAACTCTGAGAAAAATCACCCTGGTTCAGTGCACATCGACACTTGGTAAGAATCCTATAAAGCTTCCCATGAAGTTTCATTGAATTATGGCCAGTAGTTGCTGAGAAATACTTCCAACACGAAAACGGGACGGAAGGACGGACTGATGGAAAACGCGGCAACTATATGCTCCATTCCATCCCCCGAATATAACTTGACTGTTATGAAAAGATTTCAACTTGTTATTGAGTAATAGAACAGAAACTGTTGTTCTAGTAACAGTGACCTTGACCTTGAAACCACCTATCCCACCCCAAATGCAGTCCAAAGTTAAGTATTGCTTAAGGGTATCTATGTATGAAGAGTCACTCTTGAGTTAGAGAATGGAAAACAAAAGTTGACACCACCTGTGGGAATGTAAAATGTGTAAGTGTGACAAGGTCGATAATTAAGACAAATTTCAAACTAGAGTTATCAAAGTTGGCCTATGGGTTCATTTGGTTATTGGAAATAAGTGTTTTAAGTTTCAATGGAATCCCTCAAGCCATTGCTGAGAAACTTGCTTACCGAAAAACTACCCAAATAGGTAGCACTATAATTTTTTAAGTGTAAAACGGCATATAATTATGACAAATTTCAAACTAGAGTTACCAAACTTGGCCTATGGGTTCATATTAATATGAGGCATGAATGTTTCTAGTTTGAATAAAATCCCTCAAGCCATTCCTGAGATACAAGCTAACACTTTAAACCAAACCAAATAGTTTATACCACGAACATAAGTGTGCGGTTACTTTCGGTTTCGATTTCTGATATATCTATTGGTTTGCATTATTCGAACATGTATAAAATATTATTATTTTATAAAGAAAGAATTTGCTTATATTAAAGATAAGACGTGTTAGACAACACACAGAATGAAACATGCATTGAACTGAGTAACGAAATTTACCGACAGTTACCGACATCGGCCGATTTTAGAAAACATACACGGGAAATGATGACGTCACAGTTGGGAAAACAATTCGTTCCCGACCCGACCTTTCTGTGTTATATTTAGGCCGGATAACAGATAAGAAAAAATAGTGCGAAAAAAAACTATTTTGTGGAAATATTGAGGATAATTTGCAACATTTCTGGTCAAAATATGTTATATTATTTACTTAAGTAGGTATATACACACACACACACAAATATCTGTCGGATTCTTATGCTATTGCAATTTTACGTCTCAACCGCTTTTCGAGAGCAACAACAACAACAACGATGACGAAATATTTTGGGTTCCATATGTATATCCAAAAACTGATACGTATAAGCGGTCAACGCCCGCCGCTTCGCGGCGGTCTATGCCCGTAATATCCACTTTTTGTTGTAATTATAAGAATTGAATAATACTTTTCTGCATTTCACCGGTGTATGAACTGTCGGGAAAATTACGCCTAATTTGCATAAACGCCGACAGTTTATTAAAATATCTGTCAGATACTGTCATTTGTAAAATTATTGATATTGACTGTCACATTGACACCGTAAAGAGACACAATGTTCTGCACGTTTGGTCTAGTAATGTTTCTTCTTAACCACAAGTTGATTATTTGTTGTATAAACTGCAAAGTGACAAGTTGCTACTACGTATATTCGTACTACGTGCTTATGGTGAGCTTTTGTGATCAAATTTCGTCCGTCGTCCGTCGTCAACATTTACCTTGTGAACACTCTAGAGGCCTGATCTATTGCCCAATCTTCATGAAACTTGCTCAGAATATTTACCTCAGAACATTTAATCTCGGACATTTTTGAAAACACACTAGAAGTCACATTTTTTGCCCAATCAACATGAACATTGCTTAAGACATTCGTCCTTATGATATCTCGGGTGGGAGAAAACGATGCCGCTCCGCTGCAAAACATGGCCGCCAGATGGTGGGGCAGTTTTCCTTATATGCTATATTGAAAACTTTAAGAAGCTTGTGAACACTCTAGATTTCATGCCCAATCTTCATAAAGCTTTTTTTGTTATTCCAAATTTATTTATTTCCATAGACATATTTGATCATAACAACATACAACATATGTAGCGATACATAAGTATGTCTAGAAAACAAAGTTTTGGTTTTGTTTTAACAGGGAGAGAAATATGAGAAAAAAACGATTGTTTAAAAATAATGAACTGGCTAAACCTAACACATTTTTGCAAATAATATAAAATTTAAACACCTAATTGTTAATTTAAGAAAATATAGTATAAAATGAAATAAACAGTAACATATTTAATTTGTTGTTTATGTAAAACAAATAATAATTTTTTATAGATAAATTAAATAGTATAATAAACAAATGCAATTATATCATAATTGGTAAGTTACAGGAATGTAGCTTTTAATAGCTAAAAAGCTGGTTGAAAAGAGATAGTAACCGTTTATTCGAATGATTAAACTCAGCAGTTAATTATAGATTCCAGAGCGCGTGTGAATCGCGGTAGTTGTTGGTGACCAGTTATTATGAGAAATCTATGTCATATTAACCAAGCAACTTTTATATGTCTTAGATTATTTTAGTATATAAAATAAGCATAAACATGCAGTGTAAACAACCAGCGACTCGCACATTGAGAATAGAGACACGTCATTAGTAGCTTAATAACAATTAAGCAAAATGAAATTTCAGCTGCATCAGCACGAGAGAACTCTTATTACCAGCACACGGTCCTTTATTTAATTCAAGTGACCAATTGCCTTGGAAAACACAGCACAAGACATAAACACACAACAAACACAAAACACAACTCGTATGAATAAAACTGGCGTCAACGCATTGGAACGGTCTATAAACCGGGACTTTAAACCGGTTTACGGGCTTCCGAACCTCACAGTTTGCCCAGAATTATTCATAATACATGTACATGTCAATTAAGAATAACCTCATAGCATCGCAATGACTGCTATTTGTAGACTCAACTCTTCTTCAGCAATTTTAATGTTAATATGTTAAAGAAATGAGTAATACACAGGCGTATGAAATAAATAATGTATGCATAACTTGCTACATTATGATAATGTGATAAAAACCAATAAAGAAAACTACTTTAAAAAAGAAAATCCAGAGTGGGTATCGAACTCACGCCGACGGAGTCGTAAGAACAAACGAAGTAGACAGAGCTTTAACCAACCGCGCTATACCGACTTGTGAAAATGCATGTGCATTCTATGGTTATATACGAAACCCACACATATGACGTCAAAGTGTAAAGAAGAAAAGGGCCAAACAAACACAACCTAAATAATATAATGATTTTTTTTCTCAGAATGCAAAACTTCTTTTTCCATTATATGTACACTATTTTAACCTTAATACCAATATTAATATTTTATTTTAATATTTTAATTTTGGCAGAAGTATGGCCCTTTGTCTTTCTTTCACTATATATTTGAAAACATCTGTTTGTCCAAAGCATGTGTCGAGGGGGCTTCCTTGTCTGTGACACATCTAGCTGTACCTCTGTCAATGTTGTTGGTTGTTGTACCACTTTCAATATTGTTTGTTTGTGTACCTCTTTGAATGTTATTTGTGTTTGTACCTCTTTAAATGTTGTTTGTTTTTGTACATCTGTCAATGCTATTTGTTTTTCTACCTCTTTCAATGTTGTTTGTATTTGTACCTCTTTCAGTGTTGTTTGTTTTTGTACCTCTGTCAATGTTGTTTGTTTTTGTATTTGTTTTAATGTTGTTTGTTTTGTACCTCTTTTAATGTTGTTGCACAACTTTCAATGCTGTTTGTTGTTGTACCACCTTCAATATTGTTTCTTTTTGGACCTATTTAAATGTTGTTTGATGTAGTACCACTTTCAATGTTGTTTGTTGTAATACCACGCTCAATGTTTGTTTTTCTTCCTCAGTCGATGTCGTTTGTTGTTGTACTACTTTCAATGTTGTTTGTTTTTGTTCCACTTTCAATGTTGTTTGTTGTTGTACTACTTTCAATATTGTTTGTTTTTGGACCTCTTCCAATGTTGTTTGTTGTTGTACCTATGTCAGTGTTGTTTGTTTTAGTACCCATGTCAGTGTTGTTTTTTTTACCTATGTCAATATTGTTTGTTTTTGTACATATGTCAATGTTGTTTGTTTTTGTACCTATATCAATATTGTTTGTTTCACAGAGTGGCCAAGGTATTGGTAGAGCTGGTAGAGAAAGAAGACAACACCGTGGCTGTGGTCACAGTGGATTTGACATTCGGGATCGTCTACCGCTTTACCAAACATCCCTACAAACTGTAGAACAAAGGCTTCGTTGAGAGCACGTAGTCATAACGCTTCAAAGAATTGGTTTTAACTAAACTGAGGTGAACAATTACATTGAATACATTTGCAATTTTAACTAAAATGGAGCGAATAAGTCGATTGATGTGAAATTGAATAACTGGTCTACACAGGGTGTTGAAAAGAACAACAAATTACAGTTTTATGTAACATATTATAGAGGAAATGAAATATACACCTACGTACAGATATAATTAATAAATTTATTTTAGGTTACACAGCACTGGCGTTTTTGTTTGCTATCAAGTTATTTTGACTTGTTCATCTTCCTATTTGAAAAAATAAAATTTATGAACGATCGTACATGTAAACTGTAATGTTTCTTATGCGAAGACAAATAATGTTCGGTTAATACATTTTATTTAATGCTTTCCAGTAATTTATAGGGAAATTTCAGTGAAATAAAATTGATAAATCACTGTTTACAGCAGCGAAAATTACCTTTTTGATAATTTTCGCTGTTTCATACTAGTTCCCGATTTAAAATAGTAAATGAAACGGACCGTCAACGATGCTGGACTTAAAATTGTAAAATGAGTCCCGCGATATTTTACAATAAAACCCACCAATTAAGACGAAAAATCGGTGAAAATGATAAAATGAAAAAGAACATGTGTTGGTTTCGGTAAAATATCTAAATTTCTATGATCACTTGTGAATTAAAATTGATATTTTACCGAAACCAACAAATATCCACTTTTTAATCCTCTCAGATACAGACTCCAACTAACTACATACTACGGTGGATATATATCGAATCAGTGTACCGGTAATATGCATCAGGCTATCAGCATAGCTGATATTAGGACACTACATTCCCGCTTTACTTTAGATTGAAACAATATCATAATGAAATACATATGTTATTAAAATTTGCATTTTAAATACGTCGATTATTTTTATTAACCAAAATCCCTTTAAAAGTGATATTTTTCGCAGCAGTCCAAGTATTCAGATCTGGTATTTCCCAGGATTTGTTATCAGATGTAAAGTTCAAACAGAGTTTATCTGTTAATTGGGGTGATCCTGGAATATGAATATCATATAGCACAAAACATAATACGAACATATCAAGAACAAAGACGATAAAAGACGTGAGAACATAATTTCAAGTAATTAAGAACATTAGAATGGTAACCAGATAAACACCATATTTCTCATAGCATATTTCAGAGAGTTTTCATTGTTTTGAGGTATTCAATAACTGTGATATCAGATCGGTAAATGGTGGGCGGAACCTAATATGCAAGCTTACCGTGCAATAAGTAGCGTGCGGTATAATGAAAGTTAGCTGTTATTTATACACACGCTACTTATGGCACTGAACGATTGCACTGAGTGGAGACATTGCGCCGAGCTAAATTTGGAAATGACACGCATGCCAAGCATGTCAGACATCACGTGACGTCTAAAAACTGCCAATTGGGATCGGCATCTTAGAAAGTTGCGATGCGATTGGTAAATATGGCATAAAAAACTTGTATCACCCTTTGACCTCAACATGTTAATTATTTGATCTCGCCCTACGGGCTCGTTAAATAACATATTCCGGTCAAAGTGTACTACAACTATTACTTTGACTGGCATACCTTAAGATATACGTGTACTTATTTAGCTGGAATTATTATGCCCTGACACACACGTATTTACACAATAATGTCTGAATGTTCATTAATTTATTCACGGAAACGCGTTGGTTTCTTGATTTGTCTGTCGTCTGGTATGTCCATTCTTTTTAGATGCGGGTGTTGCAGTTGCATTTCCTTTTTGCGTATTCGCAATCGTTTCGCTGACAGCGGTTTGAAATGTGACACATGCCTAGAGACATTGCGCCTGTTGTATTCAACAGTTACTGAATACCCTGTCTTCTGTAGTACCTTCCCTGGTAGAGGATTGAATGGACTAATTAACTTTTCTATTTCTTCTGTTTCACAAGAACATTCACCTACTTGAAGCTTAGGTGTGTCAGTTTTAATCCGCTTGTCATAGAACTCTTTATTCTTCTGCCTGTATTTATTGTCGTGTTCCCTTATACATGTATCCTCACTTTTGGGTTAAAATTCTGGTAATTTGGCTTTGCAGTTTCAGACCGAACATCAGCTGAATCTCCCGTAACTGCATGAAGGGCTGCACGATAGTTTCGTAACATGGTGTTTAATTCTTGCTTCATGTTGCGATTTTCAACGTGCGCTGTTGTCACTGTATTTGAGACAACCTTTCGCAGATTCCGTTGCTCTCTGGATGAAGCGGCGTTATACGTTTATGCCTTACCCCATTTGCTATGTAAACTTTGCAAACTCCTCCCCATTAAATGGAGGTCGGTTGTCGATTCGGCACACACCCTGAATGCCAAAAATAGAGAATATGTTATCCAAAAGAGGAATAACAGTCTTTGAAGTAATTGACAATGACGCAGACAATATGGCATAATTGTTCTCACCATATTAATGAATGATAATTTTGAATCATTTATGACGTCAGAATATACAAAGTTGAGATGCAAGTCAATATAAGCAATGAAATTGTCCCTGAACCAGCTTTCAATGAGGAAATAGACGGTTGAAATTGTCTTATTGTTGCATGAACGTTTTTTAGTGTCTTGTTTAACTACTAGACGATCCACTAAATAAACCATTTTATAACCGTTTAGGTTTTGTCGCAATGACGGTTTCAAACAATATCGTATAAATAAACTATGCACTCTGTTTTCAAAATTCAATTAAAATACGACTTTTATGTTGACTTTTCAGTCTGCAGTAGAATTAGAATCATTATAAAAGGCACTATTTCACAGACTATTAAATTATTTGCAAAACCTGTCGAAAAAATAATATGGAAACATAAAATAATCCATTCCAGTCAACCCAATTATTCTATCACGAAAAGTATGAAAAGTATGCCTCTGGTGGGGTTCGAACCTCAAAACGACATATCAAAAGTGTATTATGCTAAATACTAGGCCAAAGCGAATAGTGAAAATATAATACATAAACGTGTCTCTTAACACTTTATACGTGACTCTCGTGTTTTCAAAAATATCAACGGAAAGCATTATAAATGCTTGGTAACGTCAATCAATTTAACTGATGTATTTTGTCACAAATGACACGCCTTTTCCAATATGTTTCTATGTCAGAAGTGTATTTTCTCTTGTATATGTAACATACTTTTCATTTGGCATATGTGAAACCATTTTGGAAATTTGCTAATATGTGTATATGTACGCAATGGCTGCTAAATCTTTCTCTCTTGAACTTTGTAATATCGAACTTGTTTGAGTTAAAGTTTAGGATGTATCGAAGTGAATAATAACTGCACAATTTAATTATTTCAAATGTTATATACAATTATTCTGTTATTGAAATTGTCGGTTCGAAGTGATTTCCTGTCTCAGCTAGTATTTCCACGCGTACGTGTTTGTCTAGTATTGACGCCAGTGACAAGAGGTATTCGGACACGGTCCAAGAATACAACATATCTGTCCAGTTCATAGTGTTTAAGTATTCATTTTAATTCGGTTAATGATTCTTGGTTTGCAGTCTACTATTGCTCTAACATTGTATGGTTTATCAATCATGTGAACCCAATAATTGTATTGAGTGTGATTTTAATAAAAGTCGAACTTCAGATAGGTAATAATTATTTCGATTTCAACTTGACTTCGATATAACAACGTTCAGCTCAACGCGTGTTGTTGTTTTTATTTTCTGCAGCAGATACTGCAAAGTGTAACCTGTTTAAGACAGGTTATTATTTTTAAAATAACTTTGAACACAGTGTTAGAATAATAATAATATAGGCGGGGATATTATATTTGTGGCTATAATGCGTTAATATAATTATGCGACACTAGTGCTCTTAAGTTTGGCATCATCTTCCATGATATCAGGTCTTACTCTACTGGTACAGTACGTAAATTTGGACACTTTGCTAGTTTTTAGATGATTTGCATCAAATGAAAATAAAAAGTTAAACATAATAACTAGGTTTGAAGCTCCAGCTTTGGTAAGAAAAAACTGTTATACTATTATATAAAAAGGTAACAAATCGATGTGTTTTAAAATAGCCGGTAACACGTATCGAAATACGAATGGCGAGTACCTAAATCCGGACACTTTTTTAATACGTTTAATTTCAAAAAAATAATTTAAAATACACATTAAAAATACATGTTCTTCATCAGATTTCTTGTTACTCTTTTTTTGTTAACCTCGTCCACGTGTTGCATTCAAAATCTTCTGTGATACGCTATATTTCTCGCCTATGCTGTTTTGTTCTATTTTTAGTCTAAATACATGTATATATATAGCATGTCTATATTCTTAAACATTTATACGGAGGCCCTGTCGCTATTTGTAATTGTGTGTTTTAAAAACAAGCATTTCGATTTATCCATTTCATCCAGTTTATAGAAACATATTTTAAAATGAATAACACTATTTATGTTTCATATATAAACAGGCTAAAATATTGCAAAAAATACAAATAAAAAGAACGATTAATTAAGAGCAATATTCAAAGTTTTTTAATGTTTTATGTTATTGGCTTTTCTTTAAATAAGTATAGGTAAGGAACCATTTTCGCAACACTTAAATTTAACAGGCACATTAACATTCAATAAAAAAAAATAAAAAAATAATTCATTAGGTTTATTATATGCTAAAATTATAAATACGTGTGTTTCTGATATTTTAAAATATAACTTTGGAATAGATCATGCCGTACAATGTAATAATAACTACATATGATAAGCAGTATGATGATACTTTATGCTCTCAAACATACTTTATTTTGCTTCCATTGAATAATTAATAATCATGATGATGTAAAATGTGTCGTACAACAAAGTTAATATGGCCACTCCTCATGCGATGTTGGGTGACACGCCTTATACAACTAATCACTCCCATCATTCAGACTTGTGCTTATTGAATACACTTTACTCACACTCAAACAATCTCCGTGAAATCAACGATCGCATCCATTACATCCATACTAAAACACACCATTTATTTCATCAACAACTCGCCCGCGAACACTGCATACATCACACATGTATATTTGAGCACGAAACGCTGCCCACTCGTGGCTAGTTCTGCGGGCTCTGGTTTCTTTCCTCTTTCGTTTCCTCTCTTTTTTTCCTTCTGCATCCCTCTTTCGTTTCTCCATCCATGCTATCTTTTCCATCTCAGTAGCTTCTCGTTTGGCCAACATCTACTGCTCTTTCAACTCCTTCTTTTCACGCGCCTCTTCCTTGCGTTTTACTTTTTGTTGTCGGCGAATTTTGTCTGCTTTCTTTTTCTCCTGCAATGTATAAAACAAATCAGTTTTGTTTTATATGATCCCCTTTTAAATTTGTGAAGCTGTACAACCGAGTCCATCATATTTAACTGTCTATTTGTTATTGTCTTTGTATCGTATTGCGAAGCTTTTGCTGTGTTGAACGTGACCACATTCTTGTCTGCTGGAAGTGTGATGAAATAAATTTATAATTATTGAAAAATAAATATGGGCGACTAACAACAAGCGCATAATTTTTATTGTGGTTTTTTTTGCATTAACCTCAAGCTCTGGCAACATCACTGGAGTACCTATTACTCGGCCGGCCTTATTCAACGCGTCTTTTATTGGTCGTCGACGACGTCTCTGTCAACGGCTTTTCGGGCGGCTGTACCAGTATGTTGGCCAACCGTTGAGGAATAAGTCGACGGGTTACCAAGGGATTTGCAACGTAGTGGCCACATTCGCCACAGGTTCGATCGGCTTCTGTTGCAATATTATTGTCTTTTTGAGAAAAGAAATAAAGTTGATTTTTCATGCGTTGTTGTGAGTAAACGTTACATTTTAACTGCTGCTGAGTAGTTATCTGTTTGGATTAAATATATCTGCAAAACGTATTTATAAAGCAAATTAATATAAACCAGAAGTACGGTTTTATTATATGATTCACATCCTAATTAAAATTTAAATGGCGTCTTTTACATATTTTATTTGCTACCGGGTCCTGTTATATCCTAGAAAGCTGGTTGCACCAACTGTGTCTTGTCAATCTCATTCGGATTAAAAGGACATATTCAGGTGACCTCAAATGCATGCTTAACTGATTCCGGCGTTGTCTGGTCAATAGCGTGGTTTATAATCGCCGGGAATTGGTGGTTGCCAACATGTATGCCTGATAAGGCATGCGACAAGCTACCCATGCTGACAACAGAAAAGCTATAATCCAGTTATTACATCTTACATATAATGAAACAATGAATACAGGTAGTCCGATAGCTCGATAAAACCGGCACGCGTGGGCAATTAACTAAACTTTGTAAATAGTTTTCGCAAACTTATTTAATTATTAAGGAAGACTACTCTTTTTCGCTTACTTGAGTTTTAAATTGTCCGCCCCTTTAAGCGCTTTTTTGCAATCAAGTACCTGGTAAGTTACGCAGACAGGCATGCAGTGTTTAAGGTGCTCGCATTCGCAGGAAAGTTGCAAATTGATGTTGAAAATCGCTGAAATGGTCGCGAAAACTGGTGACATTTGAACCCCAAAATTGGCTGATCATGCATGTTTAAAATTATAGTGGAACGGTGGGCATAATTCTTTTCCCTACATTTTTGTGAAGCCCGAAGCCCGAGAAACTGTATAGTGCCCCCTAAGCAGGAATATGAAATTCGCGTCTGGGTATCGATGTGTAGGCAATAATGGCCGTTAAAGCTGACAAAACTGGCAATACAATGCATAATTCTTTAAACAAGGATAACAACACAGACATGTAAATATGGCAAGACAATGTAAGTATCACCATGAACTAACTGTGTTTAATAAAATGTAAATCATATTCAGATACAAATTTGCTTTTGGATTAAGTGGTAAGCTCAGTGTTAAATTTTTGTGTACGCAAATGCATGCTCAGTGGTTGTTTGGTTTCGTTTTCAGACTTTATGGAACTGACTTTTGTGTGCCTATGTGTCACACTGTTAATAATTTTCCAGATGTTTGCGTACCACAAGTCCAAACTCAATACAGACCTTCCAAAAATTAGGCACGGAGGAACACTGGATATAGCAATCAAAGGCAGTACTTCCACAGTTTATATAGACATTCCAAGAATGAGGCACGGCGGAACACTTGGCATCAAATTAAACGGCCGACAAGTCAATATGATGTTCCAATATGAGTCTATCCTTGGATTGGGTGACATGATGAAGTTTAGTACCATTGCCATAGACGACGGTGAGGATCTGGTGTCATCATTTCAACTTTCTGACAAGATAGTAATATTTTCGCCTTTATCGTTCACTGTTGTGCTTTCGACAAACGATTGACCATGTTCAGTAACACAGAGAACATCCAGGTGGGTGGGTACCTGGTTTCGTGGAAGTATTTTTATAATATTGAGAAACATATTAGAAAATAATTAACATTTGCACGAAACATTATGTCAGAGGCAAAGAAAATTAAATCCGACATCGCTTCACAGTTTAATGACATTTCAGGAATAAAGCGCACGTATATAGGTGCACATGTCCGGAGAGGTGATTTCCTTCTAAAGCAAAAGGTCGAGTTCGGACATTTTGCTGTTACTAAAGAATATATTATTCGAGCTCTAAACATTTGCACTAGAATGTTTGGACAAGATATCATTTTCGTATTTTGTTCAGATGGCATCGAATGGTTGAAGGATAACTTTTCTAAGAACACTCACAACTGGAAGATGGCTTTCGTGGAGGGCAACCCACCCGCCGTGGACATGGCCGTTCTGAGTCTGTGTGACCATACTATAGTTACCACAGGGACATTCGGCTGGTGGGCAGCTTGGCTGGCGGGAGGGAAAATTATCATTTCTAAACAGCAGGCCGGAAATGGATCGTATCTCATTAAAAAGTTCGTCTATGAAGATTTCTTCTTTCCAGAATGGATAATTACAGATTCAAAATTGTTGAGTGTGTGGTTGTTCAACAATCCAAAAAATCATTCTGAATATAAATGAGCTTGACATACGTAGGAAACGTTTACATGGTAAACGGAAAAGTAGCAATGCACAATACTTCAATGATTGTTAAATTATATTTAAAAATGGTGGAAAATTCAGACAATTTAGTGCTTTATGCTCTCTACCTGTGTCGTCCTTAACACTATTTATAATGAACGTAAAAAACTATATGTATTTAAACTGCATGAATGTTCTGTTATTATTTAGCTCTATACTGTCTTCTCTCTTCAATCATTTATTAAACAATTTATTTCAAAACGAGAAGTCTAATAAAACCCATATAAAAAGGGAATAGACTTTCTTAGTCTTCCTAAAATATACAATCGTTAGGATGTACGCAAATTAATACCACTTGACATAAGGATGTACGTACATTAATATCCCTTTACATGTATTTTCGTAGTATGGAAATACCGGTTACCACTTATTTGTTAGAGCTTTGGTTCTGAATTACAATTTATTTACCACTGATTACAATTGTCCTGACAAGTTAAAAAGCAACAGAAACAACAATTATTAAAATCGATTCAATGTGATGTTCACGCCAAAACACTTCAACAAGTATAAAATGCAAATATAGACGCGATTTAACTTAACAAAATTGTTAACAACAGATTTACCTGACAAAGAAATATCAATGTTAAAAATACGGTATTTAATATCTTTTGTGGATTCTATTGTGTGATTACAAACATTCTTAAAATTTACAATTTGTTTAAATATATATTCAAGACAAACTATTACCCTATGCAGTTTTTAAATATCATCTGCATCACAACCTATTTACTATCAGGATCTATACTAATAATCATATGATTAGAAAACGATACTGCCATGATTGAATTCAAGTGTCCGTAGCATAAGCATTTCAAGAACATGGTTCCTTTAAAACGTTTATTATCAAAAGTTAAAACTGTTCTAGTTGCGAATCTATTGAGTTTTCAAATATGTTTGACACAACACTTAACATACTGACTGGTATATAATTTCTAACATCCAGATTTCCATTTTTCTTGTACTTAGATAACCCTAGAAATTTACATGATATCTGGAACATGTATATCATTTTCAGATATCAAAACATGAACAATAGGTGCATTAAATAGTCCAGACAGAAGCCTCTTTTAAATTCTTACTAGTACTTCATTCAAATCTGTAGTTTTAGTGGAATTTAGATTACTATGTTCCTTGAGTACAAAGAATTCAGGTACATAAATATAAGATTTACATATCTTAAATAACATTTCTTATTGTGATGTTTTTCTTTTTGTTAAAGGTAAAAGATAATTTGACACAAAATCTAATATTTTTATGGAATAGGCATTTTTTCAACTTTACAGTAATATACATATAAATGTGATTTGATATTTTAGCAATTTTCCTATCGATATTCAGAATAGCGTTGTCTTTGCACTTAGGATTTATGTTTAAAATATTCGCATAGACATTTTGGTTTACTTTTATTGTCAGCAATTTGATCAGAAAAACAATTGGGCTTAGTCTGTAAATTTGTCCAATCATGGCACTTGGATATCACGTGTTTAGCGGGTAAACTATTTCATACAAAAGAGCATGTGCGTAATGTTTGGGATATTCGCATGAGCATGTGATACTGTTTGTGATTTTCGATGAATGGAAATTAACCCTTTAACAATAGCTGGGGAGGAGTTTCACCTATTCGTGATTGGTGGCAAAATTGATCAGTCTATTCGAGTGCTTTCTTAGTTTTGTGTTACACTATTGTGGTTTCATACCAAGCTCCCGTTCTGTTAAACATGTACGTGGAAGTATCATCAATATTGTTTCTTTGTTTCGTTTGATGGATTGGGTCATGTAACCATCCACTTGACGACATGCTATGGGGTTTATAGCCACGCGTACCTAGGACACCGTTGAGAGTGAACGAATGTTTTTAGAAGCCATGTCCGTCAATCAAACAAGCCCAAGCTTTCTGAATGGCTCAACACGTTGTCAATCAAATCTCGTCGTAAGGTCAATTGAGTCAAGATTTAGTGCAAATTTGGAAAGAAAAAAGTATCAGATTTGGTTTTATATACAAGGGGCATACTGACAGATATAATAACAATGTATCAATAAGTTTTATTAATATACAACATGTCTTTTGGTGTTAGTATTCACAACTTAAACCCTTTTTCTATGCTTTTTATGTAAAAAATCAACAGTTTGTGTTTTTGGCACCATAATTATGGATGCAAATATGATTTTCTAGTGGTTGGGATTGAGTCCTCTACCAGATCCATCAACAACAAAAAAGGAAAAAAATGACACATTATAAATGCAAATATGTAACCATTAGTTTCACATAAAATGTTAACATTTCTGTACTAACCAGGGCCTGTATTCACCAACCCTTTCTTAGACTTAAGAACAAAGAATAGACTTGCACTCAAGAAATAATACTTATGCGCTTGCAAATATGCCAGGTTCCAATGCTGCTTATTACATTAATAAATCATTCTAAATAAAGAATGCTTTAAAATTATCATTGGTAAATACAAAAAAAATAAAATTGGTAAACTCCAAGTACATTACAAACTTACAGCCTTTTCAAAGCAGAATCTAAGTCTAAGAATGAGTTGGTGAATACGGGCCCCGGTCATAGTTGGGTTGGGAGAGAAACCCGTCACACTCTGTTGCCCTTTACGTCTTTCTTATAAAGTACTAAGCCTTTGAGTGTCGTATCATGTGGTTTAGTGTACAACAGTTGGGACTTGCGCCATGCACATTACATGAAGTACTTGGCATTTAAGCTATTTGTCAATTAGACGCACATCAAAACAATCGAAGGTTTCATGTTTTAAATGTTTTAATCAACAAACTTATAAATTAACATGCCATGTCAATCATGCGACGCTACCATGCAATAAACCAAATGATAATACCTGATGTATTGATTATGCATACGAGTTAACCAAGCACCGATGAAAGCCTACGCATGGGCAGAGCATGGCTTGCTCTGCGGCATGCAACATCCACTCTCGATTGTCAGACCTACATCAATTAGACGCACATCAAAACAATCGAGGGTTTCATGTTTTAAATGTTTTAATCAACAAACTTATAAAACATAACATGCCAAATGGAGAGAAATTGTTGATGAAGGGAAGTAACCCAAACAAAGTAGCATAGCAGGTCATTCACGAGTTGTCTCTCTTAGATAAAGTTAGCCTGTAGTTATAAATATGTACGAAATACAATATCTCTCCAAGTGACTAGAATGGGAGAAAAAGGCAACATATTAACAGCAAACAAATAAAAAACAGCATTAAATGAGTTGTGTTTTTCCTAATACCCAATACTATACGACATTCATAACCCTTTCATAAGTGTCTGTTCATTGAAACCATCTTCCAGTGTTGCAGTAGCACCTGTGCATCGGAAATGGTTGGATGTAAAGCCTGCCAAACCAGCCATTGTTAATGACTTATTGAGAACATTAGTTATTGTTGTAACAGTAACACCACTATGTGGTTTTTGCAGGGAAATGAATACTGGACCGACATTTGGGAATTTAGAAAGACATGTTTCGAAATGTCATAAAACACACAATAATGCAAAAACTTGTAAAACATCATATCACACATGATTAATTAACACTTTCACACAAAAGTTCGCAAACATAAAACATTGTTCAATTTCAAAACAAGTTAACTCTGCTCAAGTTAAATCTGCTCTTATGTCAACAAATGCCTTGTACATATGGCATGTTAAATGATACAGAAGTACAATAAAGAAGCACAAAAGTGATACACTAACGGTACGAGTCAAGTCAGATGATAATAAATATATGTAAACACTTTTGCAAATGAAAACAATAATTGACATGTTCAGTTATTCATCAGAAGCTGCAGGCGCTTGGGAATTCCCATCACATCGTTGACCTTGACCGGGAAACCCCCTGACGTCATGTGACCGCGAGCGGTAGTCGCAGCTGGAACGGTTTCGCCCGCCGCGAATTCGTCCCCTGGAGAAAGTTGGAGCGGATGAAATACTTCGGTGTTTTAGAACTGTGACAGCACGGTCCATGGCGTTAATATGTTCATCTCTGATATCAGTTTGGCCACTCATAATAGACTTATACTGAGTAGCATAGTCTTTGTTGTACGACTTATTGACGACTAATTGGACACCTTCGTCCTGTATACACCTCATAAGCGCTGTGAAAACTATCAAACACTCTCTTTTTGCAATCGTTATCAAAAATTTGGAAACTTGTCAGTTTGCAAATCTGTGTTTAAAATATTCGTTATTAAGTTCCTCTAATAACGGATCAAGGAGCATTGCCTCAAATGACGAAATTTGCAAAGCAGGTTAGTTGCACTGCCTGTAAACAAGACGTTATTGTACAGCTAGCGCGTAATTACACAGACCGGTTTCATGTATGATAATATAATTTATGAACTATTTTACTCATTGGATGTCATGAACAGAATGTAATATTTTTTCACATAATGAAAAATTATTTTGTTTAGCCTACATCAGTGGCACGCTCAATGAATAGCAATGAAAATGATCCCATTGGTTGACCGATATCTGAGAATGATTGTGCTCTGGAACGTTTCGGAGTTATATCAAGATATTCGGCGAAGATCGGTATGAAATGGTCTATTCTAGCGTATTCAAAAGGTGAATCATTCTAAAAATAGCCCGCGGTATATCTGTCTTAATGTTCATTCATCCATTAGCGTCCGAAGAATCATAAACCCGAGAATTTTAATAAACGGGGAATTTATATTTACAAACATACTGTGCATGTTAATTAATATTTGAATGGCTGTTGCGTTTTATTAAGAATTAATTATAACTGCACCTTTCTTATAAACTTCTCCATTAAATGTTATTCAATCTTTAAAAATATTTAAAGGGGGTATGTACGATTTTATCAAATTTTCATACAAAAAAATATGAAAGTAAAATAACTCCGATAAAACGTTGATGAATAAAAAACTAGAATAAAGGTTCTGAAGAACTGATATCCAAAATATTCGAAATTAGAGCTTTACTCCGTTAAAATACTGTTCGTATTCCAGTCGAAAACCCATTCATATACATTAGACATGTACTATATTGGGAAAACCCCAATATTCATTGTAAGTTGACTTAAGACATTGACAGAGCCTATCCATACAAGGCAGCGGTATTTACAATCAAAGAACGCACTTTTCGTGAACATGTGTTTATATAACAAGATTTTGAGTGGAAATGGTGCATATTTCATTGTCTATGCGGATGTTTCAAATGGTATTCATGCGGTGTTTCACCCACAAATACGATTAAACATGTCGGTATCGGCATGGCGCTAGGAATACATTTGTTGTTATAAAGAATTATATTGCAAAAACATATTAAGTATTGTACATATGACTGATTATTTTTTAACTTTCCTCCATCATATTCGTCCAATCATTTGTGTTGTTAAAATATGTGATGTTCAAGTATTGAGATTAAAATCGTATATACCCCCTTCAACATCTTTCTACGAATAAAATGTGGCGAAAGAAGTCTCATAATACGTCAAAATGTCAACGAGTTCAAGTTACTTTTACTTCATTTGCCTAGCATGAATACACTATTTGCAAAACTATGATACGTATAGTACATTATTTAACATAACTATGTACACTAGTCTGATATATAATAATTTTCATTCATTCCTGCAATTATTTTCTGACCATGCTAATTTGTTAAATTTGCCTGACAAATTCATATATCAACAAGAGCTGTTTGTAAAACAGTTATGCCCCCTCTAGGTTAAAAGCAATCTTTTAAGGTAATCAACCCATCATACTCAATGTCTAGAACCCTACAAATCATATTATTTTCTTGGAGGGCATCCATATCTGGACTCTTCTGCAAAATTTTAGGAGATTTTACCGTTTAGTTTGTCAGATATAGTTAGTTAATTACCATACCCCCTCTTTTGCTAAACACATCAAAAACTGACAAGCTATAAGCATCTTTTCAAGTGAAATACGTTATTAATATTTCATAAACTGCATATAAATATACATTTATGAATGGTATATTGAACACATATTATGAAAATAATCAACAATTATTCTTGAATGAATTTATATGGAAGTAATATGTACTCATTTTGCTAATTACATGTTCTATTTTTTGAAAGCCATAAATAAAATGTGATAAACTTGCTTATTTTATACATGTTCTGAATCTAAACCCTGATATATTTTATTATTGGACTATAAGCTACAAAATAAAGGCAAAAGAAATAAATTTTACCATGCAAATTTGACAAATTATGACAGTTTTTAACACTACCCCATAAAAAATTAAGCCATATGATTTTTCAGAAATACCTTTTGTTAATCTTTTTCAAAAATCATTGAATGCTAAGAAAGATACTCCCATAAAACTTTCAAAAATTCTTGGCTACAAAATATAAGCAATATATAAAATTAGTTCCCAAACTTTTTAACATAAAACATTCAAATTAAACTTTGTTTCGTCATTGTATATTCTCTAATATACAATATAAATTTAAAAAAGTCCAAAACACATAATCTAGAAGTGTGAACAAAAGAGTTGCATTAAGTAAATCAACATTTACTACATTTTATAATTGCAATAAATATTTACATGATAAACAAAACCAATATACACTGCATTAATACATTTTCATCTAAAAATTAAAAACATTCCAGGCCATGCTCACCATGAACTTTACTGGGTTTTAAAAATTGTTGTTTTTTAAAAAAATTGGCTAATTTGTGTTATAAAAGTTTCCAACATCCTTTTTGCAACTGTAATATAGGGCTGCCCATCTATTATATTTACATGTGTAATCATAAATGCTTAATAAACTGTCCTTGCCTTCACAGTTAAATGTTTGAGGGTACATAAACTGGAGCCAGCGATGTCCTCTGCCATTGTATTTTTATCACGTCAGTATAGGCAAGAAGACCCAGAGAATCAGTGTTTCTGGCCTTCATATTTTTGCACCCAGCTGTTGATGAATATGGGAATGCGACTGCTACTGGCGATGTGGTTGAACACTGACAGCCTGGTCGCCATCCAACATGTCGCCCATCGTACTGGATGTGTGTTGTCTTTTCTGACCAGCAGCATCACTGAAAATAATTTTCAGTACACAGTTTTACAGTAGTTTCTACTTATAGACAGATATGAATTTACACAACAATCATTGCATTAATAATTGTTTAATATGGCACCGATGTCAGTTGAGCAAATGTTGAATCTTTAGACATGCTTTAGTAACCGACATATGAAGTTCTATCATTATGTCAAAACATAGAACTTTGTTAAATAAGCTTGAAAACTGATACTTCATTGTAGTATATTTCCAAACTTTATGTTCTGTGTATTAATACAAATTAAACATTTTTAAGACCATTCACGAATTTTCATATATCTGTAACTATTAGAATACAAACAAATGGCTTTTCAATTAGCTAATGAACTGATACTAACCTGAACATGACTTGGTATTCACCACAGCATTAGGCTTGCCGTTTGACTTGGTTACTTTGTCAGTTTTCCAATTAGAGAGCATTACTGACATCATATTAGTCAATGTTACAATATTTCACGTAGATATAAACGGTCAAACTAATACACTTCTCGGTAATTTTCCGACGACACTGTCACAGTTCATGATATCTGATCATAGCCCACAAAATGTACATTGTTACTGCGTCTTTTTCTCTTGAAAATCTACCTCTTTTATGATGTTTTAGTCAAAGTCAGAATGATTTATATCAAGGTAAATAAACGCTGTCATATGCACATAAAATTGAATTAGCGTTCAAATGATCATGATTTCCAAAGGGAACAAACTCCTATTCCACGTTCGTTTTAATTATAATCTTTACATTTCAATAGTTATTGTATATCTAATTTGCATTTAAAAGCAACGATACTAAAATCTGAAATTACACGGAAATTAACGAGATAATGATGGGTCGAATACCTGGATAAGAACTGTTGGACATAGGGAGCAAAAACTGCTTAAAAGGGCAATTTTAGATAAATCAAGGGCCATAACTCTGCAGTTCCTGGGGTGGTTTGGTAATCATCGAACTTGGCAAATATATAATAACCTCAAACATTTTCATAAAGTTTGGTCAAGATTAGATGAAAACTGTTGGTCACAAATAGAACGGACGACGTCCGATTTTAACGAACGGAAAAGCATCGGCAAATTTTGGAATCTGACAGGTGCCGCTTGATTTATGTATTTTTTGCCTTGCGTGGTCACAAACTCAAGCGGGCACCGGACGATTTTCACTGACTGACATGGGGAACACGCAGTTTGAGCAACAAGAGTTTACTGGCCGATGATCGGACGGCACCCGTGCGGTGAATCTGTGAATCGAACGGTCGACACGCAGGATTGTTAATGACTGCAACTAAAATGTATTGAAAAAGGTATCCAGTCAATGTAAGTCGGCCGGCCGATGCCCAACAAAACAGGGGCCGCCTGCTGACTGTAAGGCACCGCCCGATACCCTGACAATAACTACATCGGTCTGTGCCTTTCCGGGCGCCCGCACGTTTGCCGTTGAAATCGGAGGATAGTTTTACAGTAAAAAAATCATATGACCACCGCTGATCCAAGAAAAGGCCGTCCAGCAATCGGTCGGTGCCAACGTGTTTTCGAACTCCCCGACCCCAAAATAAATTGCCTGGTCGCCGTTAACTTTCTAAGTATTTCTTGAACTATGACGTGCGGCGGCCAATGAGCAAAATTTTCAGCTGCCACCGTCCAATTGCAACGTTTCATGGCGAGCACGGTCCAATTTTTCCCGATTTTAGATAAAACAGATGCAGTCTGGCGGCAGTTCCTTATTTGTCTGGCGGCAGTTCCTTATTTGTGACCGGGGCATTAGAGAGCGTAACTGCTAAAACGGCAAATTTTGGATATTTCACGAGTTATAACTCCACAAATCCTGGGGCGATTTGGCTGATTATTGAACTTGGCTTTGATTTTATGCCGGTAAAATTTTTCATGAAGCTTGGTTAAGATCGGATGAAAACTATTGAACTTACAGATATGAAAACCAGAAACAGAACAGGAAATGGTCTACCAACCGACCGACAGACAGACCCACATAAAACCAATATACCCCGCAATCTTCGATGGGGGCATAACTACTGTATATGTGGTTGATGTTGTTGTTATAACTATGGTAAATTACTGAGGAACTTTTTTTATAATTAAACAGCTAATGCTGTGTTTGTCTATTGTTTTTTGTCATATAGGAATGCTGCTGGCAAATTGCTACACAAAATGACCACGAAGGGTTTGTTTGTTTGTTTGTTTGGATTTTTCGCCGTATTCAACAGTATTTCAGTCATATAACGGCGGTCAGTTAACCTACTCACACTTTTCCTGGGTAAGCTGGTTTACAAGTACTAAGTGCACATACTTATGCCAGTAACTGACAACTGCCCTACTTGAATTAGAGGTAGGGGGAGAATGACCGTAGAAATAATTTCATGACCAATCCCCACATAAGTTATGTGGCCGGGCTGGGAATCGAACCCGCGATCCTCGGATTTTTAGTCCAGCGCTCTACCAACTGAGCTAGTCGGTCCTAACCATGAAGGGAGCACTTTGCTTGTCATTGGACAATAATTCTGATATCGAGTTATTATATAGGTTTTTGTCAGTAGTTTTTTATACTCTTTTATACAGTAAAGCAAACAACATACTATCTGTGGTCTATGTCGGTTAAATTTCTCGTAGCATATGAAAGAGCCAGTAATTTACTTTGCCATTTAGAAGAGATATGAAACCATGGCCAGTCTTCTTTAATATCCTTGAAAAAATATTTAAACTTAAGGAGTGCATTTTATGTATAATTTTGCGACAATAAATAGATTTATGTTCACAAAGTTGCAAAATTTGATTTTGATTAACTAGGGCTATGTCACTTCGAATTTCGTAGCCAAAACTCTAATGTATCTATTCTGCCCTCAAGACATTATGTTAGAAATTTTATTGACAATTTTTGTTTTATATCTTACACATACCTGCTAACATCAAATTTTATTTTGTCTAGTTTGTAACTTCTTAAATTTTGAACAAAATGGCAGATAACGAAGGCTTAAACTGAATTTTATTATTTTAAGCAATTTGGAAGCAGGTCACCATATGAACATTTCTGTTAAATTATTTTTAAAGTTTGCTAGTTTTTCAAGCTTTTGATTGCCAGAGTTGCTTTAATTTGTGAATGGTCAACAGCGTATTTGGAAAAATTTAATTTCAATAAAAGCCATAACTCTGTCAACATTTAGTGGTTTGTAACCAAAGTTGAACCTGATCTGTATTTTATGATGATACACCTAAGTACCAAAAGTAATTTAAATATGTGAAGCCTTTCATGAGTTATTGTCCATGTTTTTGGGAATTTAAGTCAAAAAGGGACCATAACTGTGTCGAAATTTAGTGGTTTGTAACTAAAGTCGAACTTTACCTGTATTTTATGATGCTACACATGTGTACTAATAATTATTTAAATATGTCAAGCCATTGTTGAGTTATCGTCAGGAAACTATGTTTTTAGGGAATTAAAGTCAAATAAAGGGCCATAACTGTGTCAAAATTTGGTGGTTTGTAACCAAAGTCGAACTTGACCCGTATTTTATGATGACAGACAGGTATACCAAGAATTGTTTGAATATGTCAAGCCATTCTTGAGTTATCGTCTGGAAATCATGTTTTTAGGGAATTTTAAGTAAAAAAGGGCCATAACTCTGTCATACTTTAGTGGTTTGTAATCAACATCGAACTTGATCTGTATTCTATGATGTTGCACATCTGTACCAAAAATGATTTGAATATGTCAAATTTGTCTTGAGTTATCATCCGGAAACCATGTTTTCGGGGGAATTTTCAGTCGAAAAGGGGCCATGACTCTGTCAAAATTTAGTGGTTTGTAACCAACATCGAACTTAACCTGTATTCTATGATGTTACACATGTGTACCTAAAATTATTTGAATATGTCAAGCCTTTCTTGAGTTATCATCCGGCAACGAAAAACCAACAGACCGATAGACAGACGGACCGACAAGCTCACTCCTATATACCCCCCCATAAACTTCGTTTGTAGGGGTATAATTAAATATTCAGTCGAACCTCATCGAAGTCATTCTGGCCAATAATAACGGACATTCGATCTAAACATTTCATCGTTGTTTTTTAGACCCAGAAAAAAGTCAAGTTGTAGAAATAGCAAAATAAAAGCATTTGAGTTTGTTTTTTAAAATTAGTAAAGATGAATGGTAAAATATTGCTACAAAAGTAAGCATGGGCTTGGGTAAGTTGCGATTTACAAATGCATGGCATTTACTAGAGAAATTACGTGTATAACTGGCAACAGTAAAACAAGAATGCTCAAAATGTACAAAGAGAAACTGCAGTCTGTGTACAAGCAGTCGTTTTTGTTTTTTGTGGCGAACAAATACAAGGAGCGAATTGGTACTTTTGATTAAATTCATAACTTGACACTGTGCATGATGGTTTTGCAGATGTTAGATCATGTATAATGCCATACCAGCGATGAGGACAATTAAAATATTTACTTGTATGGATTTTCTCTAATACCCAAGGATGATTTCTGTTTAATTTGGTTGAATTCTGCCCAGGGGTTTAAGTGTTAACTGACGCACTGACACAGGCACACACATCGGACGAATTATATCTTGGGCTTTAAACAAACCTTTTAAAACACGTCTGGTGGAAAAGCAGGAGCCCATTAGTCACTTAACAAGTAAGCCACAGGTCACTAAATATTCATAGGACAAGAATTCTGCCCAGTGTTAAAGGTGTTAACTGACTCAATGACACACACACACACACATCAGACCGACTTGCAGACAAGTTGTGAATATGTGCAATTATTAAGATTTGTTTTTAAATATGCAATCCCAAGCGAGGTCTCAATATATGGTATCTATGTATGAAATGTCATTTAAATATCTCGATGCGTTCTCAAGTTATTGAGCGGAAACCGTTTGTCTATTTTTAGTAATGGTGACCTTGACGCCACCCCACCCCATATGAGATCCCAAGAGAGGTCTCAATATAAGGTATCCGTGTATGAAGTTTCATTAAAATATCTCGATGCGTTCTCAAGTTATTGAGCTAAAACTGTTTTTCTATTTTTAGCAATGGTGACCTTGACCCCACCCACTCCATATGCAATCCCAAGCGAGGTCTCGATGTAAGGTATATATGTATGAAGTTTCATTAAAATATCTTGATGCGTTCTCAAGTTATTGTGCTGAAACCGTTGTTTCTATTGTAAGTAACGGTGACCTTGACCTTGACCTTGACCCCACCCATCCCATATGCAATCCCAAGCGAGGTCTGAATATAAGGTATCTATATATGAAGTTTCATTAAAATATCTCTATGCGTTCTCAAGTTATTGAACGGAGACCGTTTTTCTATTTTTAGTAATGGTGACCTTGACCTTGACCTCACCCATTCCATATGCAATCCCAAGCGAGATCTCGATGTAAGGAATCTCTGTGGATAGTTTATTTAAAATATCTCGATGCGTTCTCAAGTTATTGAGCGGAAACCGTTTTTCTATTTTTAGTAATAGTGATCTTGACCTTGACCCCACCGATCTCATATGCAATAACAAGCGAGGTCTGAATATTAGGTATCTATGTATGAAGTTTCATTAAAATATCTCGATGCGTTCTCAAGTTATTGAGCAGAAACCGGTTTTATATTTTTACTAACGGTGACCTTGACCTTGACCCCACCCACCCCATATGCAATCCCAAGCGAGGTCTCGATGTACGGTATCTATGTATAAAGTTTCATTAAAATATTTCAATGCGTTCTAAAGTTATTGCGGGGAAGACGTTTTATATTTTTAGCAACGGTGACCTTGACCTTTGATCTGTTGACCTCAAAATTTATAGGATTCCTCAGTTCCTCCCAAGAAACCAGCGTACGAACTTTTATGACCATAGGTTAAAGCGTTCTTAACACATCGTGCGGAAACGAAATGGTCTACCGTTTTTCTATTTTTAGTAACGGTGACCTTGACCTTCACCCCACCCATCCCATATGTAATCCCAAACGAGTTCGCGATATAAGGTATCTATGTATAAAGTTTCATTAAAATATCCCAATGCGTTCTCAAGTTATTGAGGGGAAACCGTTTTTCTATTTTTAGCAACGGTGACCTTGACCTTTGATCTGTTGACCTCAAAATTTACAGGGTTCTTCCTTTTCTCCCATGTAACCAGCGTACTAACTTTGATGATCGTAGGTCAAAGCGTTCTCAAGATATCGTGCGGAAACGACATCTACATCACCAACACCTTGATTGAACCACACAGCATCAAAACCACAATTTCCTAATAAAGGTTTAAGTTCTATTGGGATAAATATCATATTCTCTGTACAAGATATTATAAACAATGTTCACATATTTAATAGATTGCCAATATCTTATTACATTACGTGCATGTCTAACCGATAAAGATGTTCTTCCCAGTTTACCATATATTCACCAAAGTTATTTTGTGTTTGTCTTCGGACTGCTAGTAATTCTTTACAAAAATTTAAATGTATTTGCTCTATTTGGATACTGTTGTGAAGCCCCCATATCTGTGAACCATAGCTTAAAACAGGATAAATTAGTTGATCGATAATTTCTAACCTGTGGTGTATTGTAATATTATTAAATCTTGACAAATATTGTCTTAATTTAATAATAGCTTTCAAAGATTGTCCAGACAAACTGTCAAAAGCTTTTGAAAATGAACCTCCAGAAGAGAAAACAAAACCCACGTGAGTAAATTGATAAACAATCTCTAAATGAGTATCATCAACAATCTCTAAATTAGTATCATCATAAAAAAAAACTGTAAATTTCTCCTCAGTCTTCCTCCTTTTTTAAAACCCATGACTTTAGTCTTTTGTGAGTTTACCATTAGTTTCCATCTATCGCAATATTGTTTTAATAAATATAACTTGCAAACCAGTCTCAGTCTCAGAAAACAACACAATATCATCTGCATACAACAAAATAAGTAACTTAAAAACGCCCAAAGTTATTCCTTCATAATTATTAGTCAGCAAAAATTCCTCAATATCATTCAAATACATATAAAATAAAAAGGAGACAATGATCTACCCTAACGTACCCCTAAAATACATGTTAAGCTATCACTAACCTCGCTATCATATTTAACTCTTGACTTAACAATTCCATACATTGAGCGGATGATGTTTAGCATTTTACCCCTTACACCGAGCTTAATAAGTTTATACCAAGTACTATCTCTAACAACATAATCGAACGCTTTGGTAAAGTCTATAAATGCTGTGTACAACTTTTTGTTCTTATTCAATAAGTGACTTATTACATTATGTAACACAAAAATATTATCTATAGTACCCATCTTTTGTCTGAACCCTGCCTGAGCCTCCATGTAAACATTATACCTTTTTGCCCAATCTGTTAGTCTGTCATTTAAAATTTTCGTGAATAGTTTCCCTAATATACTTCACACAGTAATTCCCCTGTAGTTATTTGTACTATTGATATCCCCTTTCTTAGACAATGATACCACATAACCCTCTGACCATATTTCTGGAAAGTAACCCAATTCAAAAATCTTATTAAACAATTTACAAAGAACTATCGAAAACACATCTATTTCTTACTTAAAAAATTCATAAAGAAAACAATCTGGCCCGCCCGCTTTACCATTGTTTAATTTCTTACAGCTTTTTTAAATTTCATTTGTTGTTATAGTACTATTCAGTTCCTCGAACATAATGTTAAATTTTCCATCTAAGTACCGTTCATTAAAATATAATATGTCCTCATCTGGTTGAAAAAAAACACGGAATCGGAATCATTTATAGATTTAAAATAATTCACAAAATCGCCTGATGTCAAAAAGCTAGAATTGCTTACAACTGACCGCTACAACATTGTCCAATATAACTTGGCATTATTTTTCCTAGCTAATTCTAATTTATGTGTTTGTAATTTATCAAAATCACATTTTTTATTTCTAGCACAATTGTTGTCGTTTGATCTAGCTTCTACCAGATCTTTCCTGGTAACATCACAAGGGTTGTTTCTATAATAATTAAGACACTTATAATAAAAACTCTTCAATTGTTTACAATCATGATCAAAATACACAGCGTTCTTACCAGTGTTTATATAACCATTATTATCATTTAAATCTCTTTTAAATAGAGGCTTGCAAACGCAATATAATATACCTGTAAAGGCTTGAATATTGTAATCTAAATCTGCATTTGACGTTGATACATGTATATTTTCACATAAAGATTCAAAACGTGTAGCACTATCATGTAAACCTAATACATTCATATACAAATCCATGTTACTATCATCCCATTTATCCTTGTATAATAATTTTAAATTATTCTCCTTAGTGTTTGAATTATCAACACAATTAAGTTTACATACATTTAAACTAAAAGTAATTACACAGTGATCAGAAACAAAATTAGGATCCTGAATGTTAAACGTTTGAAACAATTTAAACAACTGACGTTTGCACAAAACATATTCAACAACACTACAACCTTGTGAGTTTACAACCGTAAATTTACCTACGTCTTTATCTAAACCACACCTTCCGTTAACAATCCTTAAACATGTTGTAATACAAAATTCTAGCAATATTTTACCATATTCATTTACTGTTTGACTATTGACTATTTCTTAAAATAACATCATCCGTAGTATAGTCATCAGGTAATAAATTCAATAAATGTTTATTTTCGTTTCCAGCATAATCTGGCTTCGTGCGTTTAAATCTCCACATAGTACAAAATTACAGTAATTACTATATTATTTTTCAAATTAAAGCACGCCATTTGTCAACAAACCGAAAATATTGGTGTTATTACATGTTTCTCTGCTACTACCTTGAGGAACATTGTATATCAAACAGAGACATACATCATTCTGTAAACTGAATACGTTTCCATTTAATTTTAACCACATACTACCATCATCATTGCATTTCACACATTCAACATAATAAAATAAACGTTCATGTATATAGGCAATTACCCCACCGCTGTCCCTCCTAGCACCTAATGTTTGTTTTTTTTTCTATTAAGAGCAAAACAATTATATTCCTCTACATCATATAACATGTTATCATATTTAACCACGTTTCAGTAAATCTAGTTTATTATAGGATTTTCCCTTCAGTCCTTGAATGTTCAAAACACAAATTTTGACCTCTCGTGACCCCTCGTCGCCGCCGTACTTCTTGTTTAGTCCATGCGTTTCATTGGCTATCGATCTGCTGTTCCTTCGAGCCTCCACACTATTGTTCTGCCTCGTCGCTTTTCCATTGTCCGTATTTTGGGATCCCACGTTTGACTTCGCTGTTTACATTTGTGGAATTCTGCTGTGTTTGTATGGTTTTATCTTCATTTACGTTATAAACACTATCAGCATATGTTTGTTCCTGTTGGCAATTAATTTATGTGCGTAGCTGAGCCTGAGGTAGGTTTTCACCTGCTTAAGTTGTCCTTTGTCACGTGATAATGTTTTGTTAACCTTATCGTGGCGTTTTAATTCTGACTGATTTTTACATGTATAAAAACCCAGTTGACTTGCAATTATAGCATACATTTCGAAAGAAATGCAATATAATATTCACAAAAATACAAATCCAGCTATTCTATTAAGTTGTCTAAATAACACACATTCAACCACTTTCATTCAATAACTATCCAATCTGGATAAAAGTAATCAGAATACATGTATTCGTGACTGTGGTGCGACCCTTCTCTTGCCTGTTGTTTAGAAATGATTGTTTTTCCTCCCGCCAACCAAGCTGCCCACCAGCCGAATGTCCCTGTGGTAACTATAGTATGATCACACAGACTCAGAACTGCCATGTCCACAGCGGGAGGGTTGCCCTCCACGAAAACCATGTTCCAGTTATGGGTGTTGTTAGAAAAATTATCTTTCACCCAGCTGATGTCATCAGAACAAAATACAAAACCTATATCATCTCCAAACATTGATTTGCACAGAGCCATTGCGCGAATAATGTATTCTTTATTTACCGCAAAATGTCCAAACTCTGCCTTCGACTTAGTAAGAAAATCTCCTCGTCGCACATGGACACCAACGAGTACGCGATTTATTTCTGTACTTTCTATGCGATTAAACTGTGAAGCGATGTCAAGTTTAATTCTCATTGACTTTGACACGATGCTTGGTGTAAAGGTAAATTCTTTTCTAATATGATTCTCAATATTATGGAAATACTTCCATGACATCAGGTATGCGTCGAAGTGGACAGCCTCTGTGTTTCTGAACGAAGTTAATTCTTTTTGAAAACTGCAACAACTATACTCAAATGCGGTTTTCCCCTTGTACGAAATTGGGGAAAATGTTACCCGCTTGTCGGTAAGTTGAAAGGATGATAAGAGTTCATCACCACGGTCTATGACAATGGTGCTAAAATTCATCATGTCACCCAATCCAAGGATGGAAGCATACTGGAACATTTGATTGCCTAGTCGGCCTTGCATTGTGATACTCAGTCTTCCGTTTTGTATGAGGGAACTGCCTGCATTGCCTGTTGATTTAAAGTACACGAACAGTTGAAGAATGGTAAACAGCAGGATGCATAAGCACAGAGACCTCCTTTTCACAGAGACTGTAACGAAATAAACAACACACTTAATTTTGAGAGTAGAGTTGGATATCATTAACCTCGAACTAGTGCGATACCGATACTGATATTACGAAACGATACGATATTTTTAACGGTACCGATCCTGATCTTCTCATTTAAGTACATTCGAATAGCAAATTGCCAATAAATTGTTATATTTTAAAAAGGGATTTTCCACTGAATCCCAATTAAAAGGGTTTATGTGTATTATATTGAAAGTTTTTGTTATTAATATTGCCTTGTAGATATGCTCAGTATGATGTTTATATAGTGTTATTAGAAAAAAAAAAGGCAAATTCGTCAGTCCAAGGAACCGGAGTGCATTAAATATTTTATTAATCTTATATTATAGGCCCGTTTGAACTCTATACAACTATAACAACCATTAAATGGCAAAGATAAATCATATCATTATTACAATGGCTCCATTGTGCTAACCTTACATTAAACGTGCATACAGCAGATGTTCAGATTCAACGTTATATATACCTGCCAATGACGGCAATCAATGGTTCCACATTGACATTAATGGATTCTTATTTCAGTTATTTTTATACACACCACTTTCTTTGTATTTGTGACGTACATGTATATCATTTGAATTACTGTTGTCAAAGCGCAAACTATTGATTTCCTTTGACATTATCAACATTAGCTAATGCGTCCAGAGTCTTTTGGCTTTAAGGAGATCTATCATTATTATCCCGTTCCTACACGCTTCTCTTCGTCAAATTACACATTTTTTTTACGAGACTGAGAAACAGTGTCGGATGTCAGGTCTTACAGGTTCTGTTATTGACAGGTTTTGTGTATATGGAATATATAGGGATTCTGCCGGGACCACAGAAGAATGTCGGATAACGCAGGATGTCGTTATATACGGGTGTCGTTTTTACACGTATCTCTGTAATAGGTTTATTCCAAATATATAGTGTTGCCTTTAATGAAGGCATGTCAGTTTCGATGGAAATATAATTGAAAACATAGTATACAAACGCAGTTCGTCATATCAAACATATGTGGTATGTCGTGGGAAAATCGGGCTTAATGAATGTGCGTTAAGTGTCGTCCCGGATTAGCATGTGCAGTCCGCACAGGCTAGTCCGGGACGGCAATTTCCGCCTACAGTGTTTTTATGTTTAGGAGAGACTACATTGAAACAGAAACTACCATAAAAGCGGAAAGTGCCGTCCTGTATTAGTCTGTGCGGACTGCACAGGCTAATCCGGGACGAAACTTTACGCACATGCCCGGTTTCCCACGACACGACTTAATTATAATATAAATAAAACATTTGGCTTATATTACAATGTTTTATTACATGGGAACTTTAAGATAATTTACTTTTTGTCATTTTTACTTTAATTTACAAAACGATATCCGGTATTTAAACGATACCACATAAACGTGCCCAACCCTTTTTTAAACCCAATTTATAAGCAAGGCGTTTACCACCACAAATAAACAAAAAACAACACTAATTTATACAATGTTTGTATAATTATTATCTACATAGTATACCAATACATAACAACATAACAACGAAACTTACATTGTCGTGTCATCTTTAAAAGCCTGTTTATTAAATACTTGTTTTGCAAAGTAGCCATTTTTTCTCACGGTGCATACTTGTCTTGACACCCAATCCCTGACAGAAATTAGATACCCGGTAATAGATAGATGCTATGCGCACTACCATGCGCAGTCTACATACCGTAAAAGCTCTATGTTTTCGGACACTTAAAAATAATAATAAAAATTCGTGTCCAAAAATTTAGATATACAAAAATATTCCCAAATTACAGGTATCCAAAAATTTATAGACACTATAACAATAGTGCAACTTCGTTCGGATATGTCCGGTGTATTACGTTTCTTTTGCCGAATATACACGGATAGTAAGGATTAATGAATGTGCGTGCTTGTTAAATACCACGGTGAATAGTTTCCCCTTTGTACACTCACTTGTATTCGTAGCATGTGTTCTTTTTTCTTTTTTGCTTTATAGTACCGCTGAACTTTTATTTGAATCAGAATATCATGTCAGAATAATGAATGCAAGTGCTCGTTGAGCTATTGGTATAGGGGACCTCTTCGGCGTCGTCCGTCGTCTGTATGCATTCAACAATTTGGCCCGTTATCGCTATCAAGACTACATTTTTTATTCAATCGTGACTAAACTTGCAAAGTTTGTGTATAACCATAAAATATTGGACGGGTTCGATAATGGGCCTGATCGGACCAGAAACACAAGAGTTATTGTCCTTTATTTGGTCCAAAATACATATATTCCTGAATAACTCACCTGGTAGAGAGAGGTAAATGAAGTATCAGGAAGATAATTGCCAGAAATGTGTTATTTCCATTTGTAGCTCATTCACAGATATAACCCTGATAGTGGAGTCTACTTCTCAGTAAAATCAATAGATCACTCTGAGTCAACATGATACTTCTATTTGAGATCAGCATCATTACACATAGTAACCATTGATAGCCTGCTTCTGACCTTTATTTTGGCTGTGTGTGCAGCAATAAAATTGTCCACTCTCTGTCTTGGCATCCATTCAGGAAAAAGATTTAAACAATAATCAATAGCTAGAATTTATGTTGTAAACAAGCAATCAGAATATAGGATTTAGATCATGTGATCTTGTGTCTGAACGGGTTAATTATTTTCTGTAGTTTTTGGACTGTTTAGTTAGCAACTTATTCAGTATCATTTAATCATGTAACGTTTGGACTTACTTTTACATTTGAATTGGGATTTTGGAAACTCAAGTAATTATCTTGCATTATTTTTGAAGCTAATTTATTATTTCTCCTTAATTTATTTCTATTCTGTTTACATTTTCTCTTTAATTGAGAAATATTTTTACACTATTTAGAGTGCACCATGCTACTTGCTGCCTGTATGGTATATATAAGTAAGGGCTTGTAGTTTGGGGACTCTTTTTAGCTCACCTGAGCACGAAATGCTCAAGGGTGAGCTATTGCGGTCAGTCGGTGTCCAGCGTCTGCTGTACGTCGTCCGTCGTCAACATTTTACTTCAAACAACTTCTTCTCTAAAACAACTGGGTGGATTTTAACCTAACTTTGCAGAAAGGTTCCTGGGATGGTCCTTTCCCAAATTACTTCAATTTATTAAAATATATTGAAAACTCTGGTTGCCATGGCAACCAACAGCTTAAAAACAGGAAAACTTTAAAAAAAATTGTCAGTAACGACTGGCTGGATTTGAAAATAGTTTTCACAGAAATGTTCCTTGGGTGACCCTCTAACAAATTCCTTCAAATCATTTTGATTCGTTAAAAACATGGCCGCCAGGGGGGCGGGGCAGTTTTCTTATATGTCTAATTTGAAAACTTAAAAAATCTTCTTGTCTGAAACCACTGGCTGGATTTCAAAATAAGTTCACAGAAATGTTCCTTTGGTGACCCTCTACCAAATTCCTTGTAAGGTGGATGCTATCAAAACAAAACACTTAATTAACGAAAACAATTTTATAATTTAAATAAATAAAACAACAACTTATCTGACGAACTTAATAAAAAATATTCTATGGTCTGGGCATTGTTTAGTGTAGGTCAGGGAAATGTTTATAAATGTAGCCTATAAGACCTCGGTTTAAATTGCTAAAGCTGTTGTTGATGTTGCTTATTTTTGAAGATGATTATACATATTTAAATGATGAAAGTTACGATGCTTATGATACTGTGATTTTGGTGTTTTTATGATAATGGTGATGATGATGATGATGATGATGATGACGATCACGATGATGATGATGATGATGATGATGTAATGGTGATGAGGCATGAATATAAACAACAACCCACTATTAGTATTATATTTGAATATTCAAATTAAATATTCCCAATACTTCTGGTAATTACGATAAACTCCATAAAATCACATCAGGGAGGAACACAAAAACCAGAGCAACTGTTTACTTGAATCGTATTTGACCTCCTATCCTACATACATGTTATGTCAGGAATTGTATAACTTTCTCCAACTGACCTTTTTATCCTCATGTGGCCCAATGAACCTGGCCTGTGGTTAAGCAGCTCCCTAAACAATTCAGTGAACTGCACTATCAATAACAATGGAATATTAGCACATGATTCTTCTAAGGTGTAATATAAACTGGGTTCTGTGTTGGAAAGGTTCTGTTTCAGAAAAATATTTTCAGTTTTTCACAAGTTAGTCATGTGCCTAGAAATTTTATATTTATATGTTACTGACATTAATAAAGAGTTTGTTTTGAAAGTTATTTGCCCACTACTGGTTGCATAATCAGATGGGACACCCTCCATCTCTGTTTGTGTCTGTATGTCTGTCTGTGCAATAAAATTTGGGTCCTGCAATAACTCAAAAAAATACAAAAGCTATGTTGATGAAACAATGCAGAAATAAAATAATTTCAATGAAAAAAAAATAAACAATAAATAAATAAATAAAAAATGGTATTTTGTACAATGTAATGGTACAATGCCATTTAAATTGAATATGGTTTTTAAAAAATGCATTAATATAGTGAAGAGCACAGAGGAACAGAGGAAAGACCTGTCCACGGGCAGCATGTGAAAACCGAGTGCGCAGAAAGACCTCCTACTCGATCAATATCCTATACATATTGAATATACGATATCACTACTCGTATACACAATGATGAGTGGGCTTATTTACCCTCGGGACTTCGGTTAAAAACCATTGCCCGAGCACACTCGTATACACAATCGGGTCAACCCATTATTTATGGTACATGTCTCTTTACCCTATAACGCTAATGTAACGGTCCACCGCCTCCACTCATTCATCTGCCAGGTTTTATGACCTTCATCCGGTTGTAAAAACACTTGTGCTGGGTGTCACCGGATTTACGGTTAAATATATTATTAAAGAAAGATGTGTTTCGAACAACACAAATGAATTATTTGTTGACACATTGATTCAAGCAGACTGTTAGAATTGTGTTAAGCTAATATTGTTATATATACATGGATAAACTTGAGAGATATGTGATGTTAAAATTGAATTACTTTGCTCCTGTTAATGCAAGTAGATTTAAAAAAAGAACTGAACCTGGGATGCCCTCATTAATTTTAGATTTTTATAAAAAATATGGATTCATACATATGTATTTTTTAAACTTTATGAAACATTGCATTCCTGAAAATTACTGTACTATCTCCATAGAAATGCTGTGCAAAAGGAAGTGAAGAAGGCTAAGCCCAATTGTTTTTCTGATCAAATTGCTGACAACATAAGTAAACTAAAAAGTCTATGACAATATTTAAAACATAAATCCCAAGTGCAAAGACAATGCTATTCTGAATATCGATGGAAAAATTGCAAAAATATCAAATCACATTAATTTGTTTATTACTGTAAAGTTGAAAAAATGCCTACTACATAACAATATTTGATTTTGTGTCAATTTATCATTTAACTTTTACAAAGAAAAACATCAGAATAAGAAATTTTATTTAAGGCATGTAAATCTTATATTTATGTGACTGAATTCTTTGTACTCAACATCATAATCTTAATTCCACTAAAACTACATATTTAAATGTAGTACCAGTAAGAATTTTAAAATTCTGGTTCATCGTGTAGAATGGGAGGACTATCAACATTGGCTTGATCTACCCTGGCCAAAAAAGTAAAGGATTGTTTTTCTTTGACTTTAGAATAGACAACTATTTTCTATGCTATACATTTTTGGCCTAAATTAGGTACTTTTGTTTGTAGTGCGTTAAATCACGCATTTAAAAGCGGCAATTTGTCTATAACCCAACGACAAGGGATAATTACTTGCATACCTAAGGGTGATAAACCCAGACAATCTTTAAAAACTGGCGTCCAATTACACTGTTAAACACTGTATATAAAATTGGTTCGGGAAGTATTGCTAATAGATTGAAACAATATATGAATAAACTTATAAACAATGATCAAACTGGTTTTATCAAAGGCAGGTTCATAGGAGAAAACACTAGGCTAATCTACGACATTTTGAAATACACTGAGAAAAATAATATTCCCGGACTTCTCCTGCTTATTGATTTTGAAAAGGCTTTTGATTCCTTGTCATGGAGGTTGGTAAACAAAACACTCTCCTTTTTTAATTTCGGTACTGACATTAAAAATTGGTTTAATGTTTTATATAAGGATGGTATATCAGCAGTAATGCAGTGTGGGTTCTTATCCGAGTTTTTTCAAATACAACGTGGTTGTCGTCAGGGTGATCCCCTCAGTTGTTATATTTTTATTTTGTGCTCTGAAATTTTGTCACTTAAACTCAGGGCTAATCCAAAAATCAAAGGAATCAAAATCAATAATACTGAATACAAGTTATCGCAATTTGCTGATGATACGTCTATACTCCTGGATGGCTCTGCAGAATCCCTTAATGAAACCTTAGATGAATTGTCGTATTTCACATTGTGTTCTGGCTTAAAGGTACATTTTGACAAAACCAAAATAGTTTGGATAGGGAAGCATAAATTCAGTTCCGAAAGCATAAAAACTAGATGGAAGTTAAAATGGAACCAACATACTTTTGATATGCTTGGTTTAACATTTCACGTCGATCTTGACAAGATGATCGATCTTAATTATAAGGATAAATTGTCCAGAATTAGAACGCTGCTTAAAAATTGGTCCAGAAGGATATTAACGCCAATTGGAAGGATACAAGTAATAAAAACGATTGCTTTGCCAGTGCTTAATCATTTGTTTGTTTCACTTCCCAATCCACCACATAAAATATTGGTAGAGCTAAATGATCTTTTTTTTAACTTTGTGTGGAATGGAAGTTCAAAAATTAACAAAAATGTACTTATTAAAGAATATACTGAAGGAGGTCTTACTATGGTCGACATTTTTTCATTTATAATTGCACTGAAATGTTCTTGGATCCGAAGGATCATCACAGGAAATGGTAAATGGATCAATATTGTAAAAATGACTATAGACACCCAAAAACTTTACAACTGTGGTGTTCATTATCCTGAAAACCTTATAAATTGAACGGACAATGCTTTTTGGAAGGACACTTTAAAATCGTTTGTTGATTTCCGCAAAGCAGAATCATTAAATATAAAATACATATTACAAACCCCAATATTCTATAATTCTGATATAACAATTGGTAATAAAAGTGTTTTCCTCAAAACATGGTTTGAAAATGGCGTGCATTTTATTGGCGATTTGATCAAGAAATACGATAGGTTAGAATTTTATGGTTATGAAGAACTGTGTAACAGATATAATTTCTATCCAAACTACTTGCATTATATAGGTATTACTAATGTCATAACTAAATACTTGAAGAAAAATGGTTTGTTTGATGAAACATCTGCTATGAACACGATTGCAGATTTTAACTATCTTGACTTTGTTAAGCCTTTTGTTCCCCTTCAAGTGATATCCATTTTAAAATATCCAAAAGGTACTCAACCCATGTAAATATTGTTAAAACAAATGAAACTTTACCAGTCTGTATGTCAAAATGGACGAGCATTTTTGAAAATATTGAATTAAAAGACTGGAACCATATTTTTAGAATGCCATTTTGTATAACCAAAGATTCTACTCTACAGTGGTTTCAGTATAGAATCACACACCGAATTATTGGTACCAATTATTTTTTGTATAAAATCAATTATAAATCGTCAGCTGAATGCTCTTTCTGTCATAATATGCCGGAAACAATTGAGCACATTTTTTGGGAATGTAAACATGTTAAAAAATGTATTGCTGATTTGTTTGAAGGCTTTGAGGTATTCGCTGACTTCATAAATGCGCCTTCGTTTATGTTAGGACATAAAAACTCAAGTGGTCCTCTTAATCTTACATTCCTTCTTACTAAAAGGTTTATTTATAATTGTAAAATGAATCAAACATTACCTACCATTATCGCGGCAAAATCATATTTTTCTATCCAGTATCATATTTTGAAGGAAATGAACTTCTGCAATTTAGATTCTAACTCAATAACTACAAATAAAGAATGGGACATTTTGTTAAGTCTGTTTCGGTAAAACAATGTGATTTACATAGTTTATCCATTCTGTATATTGATAAGTTCAATATGTATCATTTTGGATATTGCTATTTACGCAATTATGCTTTTTTCTTATTATGTACTTGTGAGCACTTGTCTACAATGTAATATTCTATGTTATGCATGCTGAATTCTAATAAATACGCATGATGTACGGTGTGGAGGGGGATGCCCTCGACCCTCACACACCTATTGACGAGGAAAATAAAACATATAGAACGGAAAAAAAAAAGAAAAAAAAAAGATTTTTAAAAGAGGCTTCTGTCTTGACTATGTATTGCACCTATTGTTCATGTTTCGATTTCTGAAAATGATATACATGTTCCAGATATCATGTAAATGTCTAGGGTTATCTAAGTACAAGAAAAATGGAAATCTGGATTTTAGAAATTATATATGAGCCAGTATGGTAAGTGTAGTGTCAAACATATTTGAAAACTCAATATATTCGCAACTGGCACAGTTTTAACTTTAAATAATAAACGTGTTAAAGGAACCAGGTTCTAGAAATGCTCATGCTACTGACACTTGAAGTCAATCACAGCAGTATCGTTTTCTAATGATATGATTATTACTACAGATCCTGATAGTAAACAGGTTGTGATATTAAACAAAAAAATGGGGTCATATTTTGTCTTGAATATAGAGTTTAGAGTTTCAACATACATTAGGCTTTAAAGCCCATGAGTACACATATATTACAACACAATATAGTCAAACGTGATCAATGACGTACAGGCATATAAATAACTGTTTTATGCAATACCAATTTTAACATTTATATAGTATGAATAACAAAACGTAAATCGTATTAAGTTTTTAACATGCTAGTACAACAAATTATTGTATATTTAGTTATAATGCTATGAAAAATAACATTGTTAACTGAGACATACAATAGTTATATGGAGAGAAACTATTGATAATATAATTCTGTTCTCAATTTAAAAGCATTAAAAATAAATGTGTCAAGGTTTTTAATTGTCTTTTGATTGTCAGTCTGAAGAGTTCAATAAATTTTATCATATTTGTATTCTTCCAATAATATTTATTTATATACTGTTTTCTAAAAGTGTTAAATACTGGGCATTCGAGTAAAAAATGAAACTCGTCTTCCAGAACATTACAATGTTGACATTTTCTATTTTGATATAGTGTCTTTTCAGGCTTGTGCCATCTCTCTGTTTCTACTTCAATCTGTGAGCAGATACTCTAAAACGAGTTAACTCGATTCTAAATTTTGATAAAGTTACTACATTTAGGTAGGGCTGAAATGTAAAGCTTCCATAAAGGCTATAACTTCTAACCCTGGTCGATCGTTGTAAATCAGTTGACCAGTTTTGAACAAAAACATCAGATATTCGTTGTTTAGCAATAAACATAAAACTATTCATAAGATATAAATCCTACTCCCTGAAAATATCATACTTCACCAAAACCCAGTGTATTTAGTACATGTTTAACACTTTCTTATTTTGATTTAAAACATGTGTAATTATACCTTGCAAAACAACAATATTATCTACTGTTCCCATGCCTTTTCTAAATCCGGCTTGAGCTTCTATGTAAACATTATATGTCCCCCCCCCCAAACGTTCAATCGATTGTTAATAATTTGCTAAATAATTTTCCTATAGTACTTAACAATGTGATTCCTCTATATATATTTTAACAAATTGTAAATTTCAAGAATGTTTGTAATCACACAATAGAATACACACAAGAGATGTAAAATACCAAATTTTTAACACGGATATTTCTTTGTCATGTAAATTTGTTGTTAACAATATTGTTAAGTTAAATCGCGTCTTAATTGTGTGTATATATATAAAAGTAAACTCATTAGATGAAACTAAGAAATACCGGTGTATGTATTCTGATTTCGTATAATGCCGCGTGGATCGTGCTAGCTCTAATTCGTACCTTAGTTTAAATAAATGCTTAAAAACAAATTTATAACCAAAATGAGACCTATAGTTTTAACAGCAATATCGTGGCCAATATGCCACTGCTAAACATAGATTTCATAATGCATTTCAACAAATAACTTCATTTTATACTTTTTGAAGTGTTTTGACGTGAACATTGAATAGATTTTAATAATAGTTGTTTCTGTGGCTTTTTAAATTTTCAGGACAATTGTGATCAGTGGTAAATTAACTGTAATTTAAAACCATAGCTCTAACAAATACGTTGTATTTCCATACTAAGAAAATACATGTAAAGTGATATTAATTTACGTACATCCTTATGTCAAGTGGTATTAATTTGCGTACATCCTAACGAGTGAATATTTTAGGAAGATTAAGAAAGTATATTCCATTTTTATATGGGTTTTATTAGACTTCTCGCTTTGAAGACAGTATAGGGCTAAATAACAACAGAAAATTCATGCAGTTTAAATAAATATTGCTTTTACGTTCATTATCAATAGTGTTAAGGAAAAAAAACAGGTAGAGAGCATAAAGCACTAACTTGTCTGTGTTTTCCACCATTTTAAATATAATTTAACAATCATTCAAGTATTGTGTATCGCTATTTTTCCGTTTACCATGTAAACGTTTACTAAGTATGTCAAGCTCATTTATTTTCAGGATGATATTATTTGGATTGTTGAACAACCACACACTCAACAATTTTCAATCTGTAATAATCCATTCTGGATAAAAGAAATCTTCATAGACGAACTGTTTACTGAGATGCGATCCATTTCCGGCCTGCTGTTTAGAAATGATAGTTTTTCCTCCAGCCAGCCAAGCTGCCCACCAGCCGAATGTCCCAGTGGTAACTATAGTATGGTCACACAGACTCAGAACGGCCATGTCCACGGCGGGAGGGTTGCCCTCCACAAAAGCCATCTTCCAGTTGTGAGTGTTGTTAGAAAAGTTATCCTTCAACCATTCGATGCCATCTGAACAAAATACGAAAATGATATCTTGTCCAAACATTCTAGTGCAAATGTTTAGATTTCGAATGATATATTCTTTCGTAACAGCAAAATGTCCGAACTCGACTTTTTGCTTTAGAAGGAAATCACCTCTCCGGACATGTACACCTATATACGTGCGCTTTATTCCTGAACTGTCATTAAACTGTGAAGCAATGTTGGATTTGATTTCCTTTGCCTTTGACATAATGTTTGGTGCAAATGTAAACTATGTTCTAATATGTTTCTCAATATTATAAAAATACTTCCACGAAACCAGGTACCCACCCACCTGGACGTTCTCTGTGTTACTCAACATGGTCAATCGTTGTCGAAAGCACAACAGTGAAGTTCATGAACGATTTTCCCCTTGAACGATAAAGGAGAAAATGTTACTCTCTTGTCAGAAAGTTGAAATGATGACACCAGATCCTGACCGCCGTCGATGGCAATGGTGCTAAAATTCATCATGTCACCCAAACCAAGGATAGACGCATATTGGAACATCATATTGCCTAGTCGGCCTGTTAATTTGATACCAAGTGTTCCGCCTGGCTTCATTCTTGTAGGGTCTGTATTGAGTTTGGACTTGTGGTACGCAAACAGCTGGACAATTATAAACAGTGTGACACGAAGGCAAACAAAAGTCCGTTCCATAAAGTCTGAAAACAAAACCAAACAACCACTGAGCATGCATTTGCGTACACCAATTTAACACTGAGCTTACCAATTAATCCAAAAGCAAAATTTGTATCTGAATATAATTTACATTTTATTAACCACAGTTAGTTAATGGTGATACTTACATTGTCTTGCCATCTTTACACGTCTGTGTTTTATCCTTGTTTAACGAATTATGCAGTTTATTGCCAGTTGTTGCCTACACATCGATACCCAGACGCGAATTTGATCCTTAGTCGGTTTCACATGACCGTAATCAAGTATTGTAGCTTGTGAAGCGTCTTAGTTTTGTAACATAAACACAGGTCTCAAAAGCGTGTTGTTGCGCATAGGCATGCGCATATGGTTTGTGTTTATTAAAGCCGCACGAAAGTTGATAAATACTATTAAATACTATAGAATTTGGTCGAATTTTAGCCGGATTTTAGTAGTTAATACAAAAAAAATAAACAATAGCACAACTCAGACATAGAAGTTGTCCAGAATTAATGATGATCTACTCGTTTGATAATCGCAAAAATGTTTACAAGTTTGCGAAGTCCGTACATTCTCGTTATCTCCGTTTTCTACGATGTTCCTCTGTTACGTTCGTAATGTACGCAAATTTTGATGACGTAGTACCACCACCAACAACAACAACAACCTTGCAAAGAAAGAACGAAATGAGTTCGGTAAGTTTTTGGCGAAATAACCTGTTTGAATCACGATTCAATTAATAATGGTAGCACATAGCTCTATTCTCGGAAAGTAGTAATGCCCGGACGTTCCAAGTATTACAGCGTTTTTTGCACTGATTGAGGAATGTGTTCAGTACCCATCAATTTGGGAATTTTGCTGAAGGACTTCAATGTTTTACCGTTATAAGGCAAATGAAACAAAATGTGTTTCACTTCATATAGTCAGAAATTCACAGTGTTGTCTGACAAAGTCTGACAGGTTATGCTTTCTATGAAAAACCTGAATAATTTATAGTCACCGCTTTTGTAACTCTTCAAGACACAATAATTTTTATACATATACCAATTCACTAAAATAGAGTTAATAACCGAACACAAATTAATCACAAAAATTATGTAAAAATCTAAAAACAGTTATTTTTATTTGAATTATACTGTATAAACATACTGAAAATTTCACTGTAACACCACATTACAAGTCCTAACAGCTAACATTGTACGCTAATTAGTTTATGAGTTTAAGTGCTATTTGCTTTTCACTTTAGATAACATCATCAAGCTCTAATAGCCTCATCGACAGCCCAGTTGTCCGTCGTGGCAAGAGGAGAGCATCCCTTAGCACAAGTACCACTGACAACCCAGATGTCCGTTGTGGCAAGAGGAGAGCACCCCATAGCACAAGTACCGCTGACAGCCCAATTCGGTAAAGTATACAGCCAGCTAATTGTTTAGAATTGTTTTTATATTATAATGTTGTCATAGTAACTTGCTATACATGTAGGTTCTTATTATCATTATTTTTTTTTACAAATCTGAAATGGTTTGCAGTTCGAGGAAGGGGCAGAAGAAATGGCAAAGGCAAAGGTCCAGCAACTCGAAAAGGGAAAAGATCCACTAAGGAAGCTGAAACTAACAGGGCCGAAATTGCATTGTCTGTCATTCAGACGAGGAAAGACAGATTTCTAGTAAGTATAAACCATCACATGTTTATAAAAAAAAAATAGAATGTGTGGTTAGTATAAATTACATATACCGGTAATGTGTCTGTGTAGTTAGTTTGAAAGGTGATTTACACTTATTTTAATTTACTCTAGGTGTACAGTGACATCTGCTCAAAGAAGTGTTGTTGTTTTTTTATACCACTCTGTACACATGAAATTCAAAAGTAATAACAGTATATAATGTGCTTTTTTTTCTAACATTATAGAATTTCTTTTTGTAAATAAATTTCCTTTTTTTTCAGGAACATGTGAAGACCATGCCAAGGGACGAATTAGAAAGAATAATATTGGGGTTCCTTGAAGAGATGCCATCGCTAATATTAGATCTGTTCGAACCAGTAGCCAGGCTTGAAGGTGGCTATCATCCGGGCGAAGGTTCACAGTCCCCAGACTGTTTGCAGGAGATGTCGTGATATGCCAACCCATGCAGAAGGTATCTGCTGCGAGAAGGAGCCTAGAACTGCCTTTATCTACTGCCTGTATGTACCAGATATGCTATCAATAGAACTATCCAGTTTGTTGGCATGTGCGTAAAGTGTCAGCACAGGCTAATCCAGGACGGCACTTTCCGCCTACAGTGAATTTATGTTTAGAAGAGACTAATGAAACAGAAAATACCATACAAGCGGAAAGTGCCGTCCTGGATTAGCCTGTGCGGACTGCACAGGCTAAACCGGGACGACACTTTACGCACATGCATCAAGACCGGTTTTCTCACGACACACCACAAATACTGAAATGATTTACATATGATTGGCATCTGTGGAAATGTCAATGAATAATGACTGTGGAAATGTCAGTGAATAACCGCCTGGATATTTGTGAATAACCATAAATCATGAATTTGGAAATGGCCAAACATCATCAGTTACTCAAACTAGCCCCTTCCACCAACATCATCAGTTACTCAGACTGGCCCCTTACACCAATATCATCAGTTACTCAGACTGGCCCCTTACATCAAAATCATAAGCTTAGTCCCTATAAGTCATTGGAACTTGTGATTAGTGCAGAAAACTTGATCTTGCATAGTGAAGACAATACAACCAACAAATGACAAGTCAACTGGCTAAATTGAACAGATCTGATTTCAATAATGTTAGAGTATAACATTAGGGAATTCAATGATTTATTTTCTCTGGAACCGGGTCACTTTAGCACGAACAAAGTGGATAGCGGTGATTCTGGGGCCAAATGCTTGGACAGTCTTCTTGGGTCACCCTCTTCTAACACCATCCGTTTCCCCATTCCAACTTTATCACTGATGCGCAGTTGGAACAGCATTTCTGCCATCTCAGGAACGTAGCCATAGGTTTTCATTTCCTTTTGTGGAAAGACCGACCAGCGCTTGCTTTTTTTATTGTAGCATCTGTGTTATCTGTGAAGACGACAAATGTTGCACACATTAACAACTATTAACACACAATTCAACATTAGAAATATGAAATTTATTTGTATTTTCTAGAATCTATTAGTCTATTGCATGTATCAAATTACAAAATTCTAAAATGAGGGTTCCTTAATACCTAACACATTATTTTTACTAAATAGCACATATTAAAAACTAATATATGTCTTTCAATATACAAATAAATATTTTTGATTTATATGCATTATTTGTACCTAATTTCTCCGTCTTTGTTGGTCTTCAGAGGTCTGTTGACATGGTGGTTGTGATCTATGGCTGCCAAGAGATTTCGTATTCTGTAGACAGGTGGTAAATATGCAAACCTCTTTGCACAGTACATTAGGATCAGCTGATGAAACACCTCGATATCGGCAGTAGTTCTAAAATAAATACATAAACTATTTAAAATGTTCATGTAGTTACGTTGACATTATTTATTCGCTCATAAATACCGAGCTTCATAGAAATACCCCAGTACAACATCGTTTGATAAAACACAATTCAAATTTGGTACAATGGAGCAGGGTGCAGCACCTTGCTATTTCTATCTAGATCTTTCCATTGTTTAAATGCTTACTACTGTAGTAATATAGTGAAAATAAGAATTATTCATTATTAATTGTGCAAAAGATACTTTGCAATAAATTTGTCTACAAATTGTCAATCACTTGATTATAATGATAAATATATATTAAACACGAAACAAAACTGTAAGAACTTACAAGACAGCTTCAAAGCTAAAACTTGGCTCACAGTCGGGGTCGTCCTTATCTTCATCATCCTCTTCCATGTTCGTTACATCAATAGATAAGCTGGAAAAAGATTGACACACTGTAGTTTGTGCAAAAGGCGTTGCAAAATTACACACATTTCTGATGTACAAATGCTTCAATATGTTTTATCAATGTTAAAGGTTCATTTTTACCGGAAAAAAAAGAAACATGCCACCGGTTAGTGCTGGATAGCCCATTTGAAATAGATCAAGGTCAAAGTATGGTTAGGTGAAATTGATGGATTGGGAATGGTCATAAGCAACAACTGTGTAAGTATCCAAGTGCTGTAGTAAGCGGTGGTGGTGCTTGACGATGCGGTACAATCTATTTAACCTTGTCACAGACAGACGGACAGACAGCCACTATATGCCTCCCGTATCAAGATGCCGGTGGCATAAAAACAACTTATTTTATTACAATTACTATCAAATATATTCATTAAAAAAGTTTTCCATACTTGAAAGGGTCGGTGAATGAGGCAAACTTCGGGTCTGACAATATTCCATGGCCCTGCTTTCTCTTTGTTGGACCTGTAGCACAAGAAGCCACCTCTGGTACACTGGCATGACTTATGTCAGTTCCTGGCGCTGTCAGTGTGGTCTCCTCATCTGATGAGTTTTTTCCTTCAGTAGCAGTCATCGTGCTTGCACTAAAATAATAACACTAATATTATTGTCACATGAAACAACTCTAGTTATTTCAGGACAGCATAGATATAACAGAACATTTACAAATGTATTCTGCTGAATGAATTTCTCTCATTGATTTGCATGTCAGTATGTTTAAATGAACAGAGTTCAATGCAATGCAAATGCCTGAAGCAATATATTTATCAACTAATTATTGAAGTCTAAAAGGGACATAATGTCATCTACATTTGTGACAAAGCTATGGTTCTTGTCATATAGAGTATATAATGCTCATCTCATCATGCAGGAGAAACATATACAGGGTGAAAACTCTAGGTCAATTAGTTAAAAGAAGGACCACAACAACAAAACCTAACCAAAGCATATGCTGATACTGCTCAATTGGCAACAATAGCTATTATTCTTTTCTTCAAAATATCACTCAGGCAAAAAAGCAATGAAATCAAATTCAATGCAATTATCTTGCCTCTCAGTTTCACTGGATACAGAAGAAATTCCAGATACAGGTGGTTCAAATACTTGTGCAGATGGCCCAGCTTTGGCTGGAGTACTTGTTGTGGCCTTCCCTTTTTGTTTCGTTCCTTGAGCTTCACAACTTGAAATACTATAAACAAGCAATATAGCAATAGGTATTAAATATTATAGATTAGTGATCATAAATTTAAAATAATTATGGGATAAATAGTAATTATTATAGTAATTAAAAGGCATAAAAATATAATATAATAACTTAAAATTGTATATACCCGAATGAGATACCTTGAATGTTTATACAGTACAGTTTATACACAGACAGTTAAGACATCATGATCAGCATTTACTTTGTAGAAAATTGTCTGACTTTCAACATGACAAAACAATTAATACTTATAATTATTTTTAACATATACTGACTTGAATGTGATATTTTAAAACATCCAAAGCAATAAATATTATTAATTTATTATACATAAACTGACTGGGAACGAATAGACGAGGTACGAATTTGGTTTTTACGAATTGATCATTTTATCAGATCGCTATGCATATTTGTAATATTACAATAAAACTAAGACAAAAGCTATCGTATTCCAACATACTACCCAGTTATATATCGATGCATAAAACTGAAATGATAAATAATCAAACAAAAACTTAATGGTATTGAACAAGTTGAAAAGATAACGCCACACTCACTGATCTAAGAGAAATTGGGCCGTTTCCTCGCCGGATCGAAACGTGTGCTTTTTTTAGGATGCTTCTCCACCTCAACACGTCAATCCCAATCGTAATTCGGCCGAGGTTGTATGTCTGTTTCGCTTCTTTTCTACGTTTTTCTTTTTCTTCTTGCGACAGTATCAATTTTCTTTTTAAAATTGACGCCATTTTTGTTTTGTTTGAAAAGCGACTTCACCCATGACCTAGCCACGTGATACGCAATATCTTGTGCCGACCAATCAGACATTAGCATCGGACAACTGACTCGGAATTGATCGGTTTACACTTGTAAACAGTTATGTAAATAAACTAACTGTTGATAAACATAATTGACTTGGAGGACAGCATATTTTGAGCACAAATTAATTTTGTTAATTGAATTTATTTAGTTAGGTTCAATAGCAGTTAGACATTATTTTTTTATTACTTTTATGATTAAAATATGAGTAATCAATATTTAATTACGTTATTAATTACCAATCATCAACTTTCGTGTGGCTTTAAGCGTGTCTAAACAAACACAGCTGCACCAAACACGGTCGTAACATCGAACATTCAATAATAAACCGGATACTTCGGATTTTCGAAGCAGACAAAAACTGAAATGTGAGTAGATATGAATGTATATGAGTGGGTGTTCGTTACCATGTTACAAATAACAATAGAAATTGTCATTAAATACAATACAACATACACAATTCTGAGACAATCATAAATTGCATGTTTGATAAATAAAAATAATTTTATCATTATTATCATTTCGGTGTTGCTTTAAACGATGGTAGTGGGCTGCTGCGTTCTGATGACCATTATATTCCCGTTTGGTGTGTGCCAAACTTATACAAAGAGTGGACAGTTGCGCGTTCAAATGCGAGGGCGATTTGGCAATTATATGTTTATATATACATCGATCCTTGGATTAGCTGAGATGATGAACTTAAGCTCCATTGTCATCGAGGGTGGTGAGGATCTTGTAGATTCATTTTATCTGTCTGATAAAAGAGTTACATTCTGTGAAATTTGGTTCAAGGGTGGAGCAGTGAACGAACCCAAGTGTTGTGCTTTCTCTGAAATCTTTTCACATTTAAGTAATACAGAGGTGGTATTTTTACATGCATTCTTACAATCATGGAAATACTTCTTTGCGATTGAAACATATATAAGAAAAGAATTTACCTTAAATTACAAATTATGCTACAGGAACAGAAAATAAAGCTTGATATTTCTTCCCAGTTTGATTCAAGTAGGAATTGGACATATATTGGCGTCCATGTCAGAAGAGGCGACCTCTTACTGAAAAAACATATACAATTAGGAGTTGCTACTAAAGAATACATTTTGAAAGCAATCGACATTTATACTTACATGTTTGGAGACGATATTGTTTTTGTATTTTGTTCCGATGACATCAGATGGGTGAAAGATAACTTCTCTAACAAAACCCAGAAGTGGAAGATGGTTTTCATGGAGGGCAACCCTCCCGCCGTGGACCTAGCAGTTCTGAGTCTATGTGACCATAATATCTAGTTACCACAGGGACATTCTCGGCTGGTGGGCAGCTTGGTTGGCGGTAGGAAAAACTATCCTTTCTAAACAGCAGACCAGAGAAGGAACTATACTTCGTCAGGAATTCGTTTATGCAGATTATACCCTGATTGGATAATAATCGATTAACAAACTCGACAACATACTCGTATCTACAGATTACAGTCATGGATCCGTCCTTTAATAAATCAGTGTATTAGACAATCGCAATAATTAATTTTTATATAAAAAATAAAATAAAAACAATACAATTGTATAAATGAAACACTTGGGCTATATTAACTGCATGTACATGTTCTTAAATGATAAAAGTAAATAATTTTAAAAAGCTATATAATTTATTTTGTTTCATTTTGTTTCATAACAAAATAGATCTTTTAGATTCGGCAAACTAGAAAAAAAACTATCGCATACTTTTACTATGAATATTTTTTTCAACTGTTCAAATGTTATTATATGTACATATTTTTTTTTTTTTGCAGTTTGCGTTATTGATAATGCATAATAAAAAAATACTGTTATTTCAAATAAATACCCATCTCAAAATAAAATGCAATGTTATATTTATTTTTCTATTATCTTCTGTTAATACGTAACAGCGTTACTGTCAATGTAAGAATAAATATAATATGATTCAATGGAAAAAGCTTTAAACTGGACATTTCAGTAAAATGCATTTTTGTTAAATATATTCATATGAATTATGTGTTCAATAATGACATTAATTTAATTTCAGTTACTTAATTTAATTCGGCGAAGAATATAGACAGAGCAAACAAAAGCTGAAAATAAAAAGAAAGTAATTTTTTCGCATCTTCATATCGAGTGGAGCAGTACATACTATTGATTTAGCATGAGTATTTCAAATATTGTTATGCCGCATGTGTTTAATATTTTAAAATATTAATTTTAGGATAAAGTTGACCTTTTTATAAGAGAACCTTATGTGATGCAATGTCTCGTTTGTTTTTGTGAATATGTTTATAGAAAATTAATGAAGTTAGTATACACAGTTTCACAACTAGTCCTTTAGTTCATACGATGGATTCTATTGATAGAATTGTACAATCATTTGGTGTAATGCGTTCTATCATAATGACTTCAAAAGAAACGATATAAAGACGGCAACGAACCGCCCAATTATTCCATGTTCCGGGAAATAGACTTCGGTCGGATTTTAGATCGCGGTAATATTGGGTCACCCCAGGCCATTTAACACCAATCATCTCCCAATCCGAATGTGGGGAGTTTTAGACCAAAATGCTAAACAATCTCTATGGTAGGGAATTAGACCCCCCCCCCAAAAAAAAAAAAAAAAAAATTGTTAAATTGCCCTGTGTCAGCCCGCCGCTCCACCTCTGTGGGAAAATGTTGAGAGGTGCAATACTTACACATTTTTCCAAGATGCAGTGATCGTTTACGATATTTTTATGACAAATACGCGTACATGTACCAAAGGAAACCTTCAAAATGATAACAAGATGATCATGACGCCCATAGGGCCTCACCTGAGTAATGGCTAAGATCTTAATGTAATGACAGGTTGAATAAATATTAGTCAGCACGTGTGTTTGCCATAATGGTCTTAAATAATTCGTCTTGCTGATGAACTATCATATCTCTTTATTCGTCGCCTTACCCTTGCAAATCAATGCAAACAATACAATTAATGGTCATCAACAAGTAATGCCTGGACAGGAGCCGGCACCGGGCATATTTTCTCTACCAAAGTATCCGATATATTCGTGAAAAAATCTAAAGAATACACGTGTATCTGCAGATTGATGAGTCGCCTTGTTTTCTTGTGTCCGACAGTGCGATGGTGCTGGTGCCTTCTATTCACGTATGGTTCTCAAATCACTTTTGTGATAGTATATATTCTAGATTTTGTTGAAATGGCAGTTCTGGCACATAGAGAAACGGTACATGTTGATGTCTACTGCTTAGGAGAGCTAAAAGGTAGAATGTCTGTATATGCTTTGTCTTATATATGTTCTTTCTAGTTACATGTTTGGATGAAAAAACTAGAGTACTTCTTAAGTATCTTGGTCATTCAAAGTCAACAACCTGTAACGAATATCGTTGCTCGTACAGTTCCCCATATTTCAGATGACTAATTCAATATGGATGCGACAGGGATATCAAACAGTTTTAGTTTGCGTTTTGTGCTAAATTGATATTTATTAACTTGAGCTGTCTCCCTTGATAAAGATAATCCAGAACGAGGCTGAAGATGTATTGGCTGTAATTGCTCTTAAAGGAAAATAATGTTCAGTGGAGAAAATGTCGAATAAACTTATAAAATGTTGTTTGTTTTTCCATTAAACTTGTCTCTGTTTTATTCACTACATTATGCATGCGTGGATATGTTTTAAATTATAATGCAAATAATGTAGCAATCACAACAAAGCCAAATCTGCTAAAGAAACTATGTTTGACATCATAATTTTTTTACTGCATATTCAGATCTAAATTTGTAATGATTGAAATAAGTCTAAAATTGCTGAATTTATTGCAGTTTACATAATTAATATTTGATTAATTTATCAATATTTATTTAACAGAAGCAGTTCTTTTATTCCGGATTCGGCTGGGGTAATAATATAACAGCTTGACAATTACAAATAAGATTATTATTATTATTATCACTACAATAATAATAATAATATGTTTTTTGTTTATCAGAGTTAACCAAAGATCTGTCCATGTTTATTGTTTTTCTTTGTACTCTGTAATGATAGAGAACCAAAACAAACAAAAATATTACTGAGAAATAAAACAACATCATTTAATAGTAAAACGTTAAAAAGCAGTTTTAATTATCGTTATATGTCTTCAAACTTTGTGTACAAACACATGACTTGTACATTCCATTTATAAACTGTCATGAGTTCAAGCAAATGATCAGGATAATTGCGAATAAAATAAAAATTTGGTCTTAAATAAAGTTAATTTTATTTTAAATGATACTTATTTCACTTGTTATCGAATAGATTCATGAAGTCAGTGGCATAGCTGTCGATACAATGACCCGTGTATTACTCCATTAATTGGTATGCAATTTGATTACGTAATTGTGCCACGTGCTATCTTAAAATTAGAACCTATATATACACATTCTGGTTACATATTAATGGTTATGTGTTTATACAAGACTATGATCTTATAATTGATAAGACCAGGTTTGAACAATACGAAGTCTGTCAGTCTCAGAGAAAGTACCTAAGTCTAAATTGCATTTTTTTTAATTTTTTTTTTAGCGACGATATACTTATTAACTAATACTCTCTTATCATATATCATACTTATATTATGTACCATGCCATTTCTGTTTATTAAGAAGTAAACTAATTGAATATTTATAACATTTTAAAAGTAATCAACTGTAAATAGACGCTATGCAACCAGTATTAACCACTATCAATACATCGCGAGCCTCGTTTTCAATTCGCATATAAATTATTGTGTCGTGATAATCGCTAAACATGGGAATGTGAAACTCGTCTAAAAATAATAACAAACAGTAGCAAAGCTCGACAAAGAAGAAAATAATGTTCTTTTACAACAATTCCAACAAGTTGTGGTAAAATCACATAACAAATTCATTACCAGGACATGGATAATATTTGTTAACAAGACGTCTCTGAGGGCATGTATGTTATTTTGAGTGAAAAAAACGCATGTTGATAGCTTCAGATTTGATAGATTTTGTCACATATTTTAGAGACTTGTTCTTCGGTATGACACGATCTTATATCATTGTGTTGAAGCGTGTGTCAGTTTATTATTTATTATTTCCGTGGCGGAAAACAAACAAGGTATTGGCATTTGGAATGACTTATGCTGTAGGTGTTACGAGAAAGTTTTTCATTTAAATGGAGATTGAAGATGTAACGTTCTTGTGCTGCGGTAAGGGTTTGGGAATGGGAATAGATCGTTGAGAAGCTATATACTATATACTGGTGAAGTACGTAAATCCGGACAGTACGTAAATCCGGACACCTTAAAAAAATAGGCGTTTGCATGATCGAGACCAATAATTCTATGGTATCGATCGATGCACGCGCCTGTTTTAACAACGTTTGTCAAGTTCATCAGAATCGAGTGTGTATTAAATCATTTACTTACTTGTGTTTTATTTTGACCTTTCAAATGTAAAAATTCGCACGCGGGTGATTATAATCACATCGGCATGCGCGTGCTGTGAGGCACGTCAATATGTCATGTATGAGGTAATTTATTTAGCTGATCATTTCTTTAACATACCCACATATTTGTTTGAAAACAGTTTTCAATGCAATGATGTATTCATGCTTTTGAACACAATAATGATCAAAAGGTACAATGCATTATTTATTGGGGGAATGTTGACAAAATTTAAATTCAGCGGAGGTAACTCGTGCAAATTTCATCCTGAAAACTAATAAGGTTTTCTCCCTTTATATGTTTATATTTCAGTAATTTTCGTACAGTATTTAGATTCATTAGAAAATCCATGTATATTACTAAATGTCTTCGTTTCTCGATTGTTAATAGTTATTTTTGAACATACATGATTGAAATGATGAAACACAAAATGTATAAACTGAAATTTTAACCAAATTCAGATGTAAGAATTGAAGTTAAATAGTGTATGTTTAATATATTTTGTTTACGAACATACATAGAATGGCCTACGTCTACCACAAAGAAGTTCTGCAAAGGGGCTGTGAGCGCTGTAAAAAGAAAAGAGTTATCCCTTAGAAAAAGCAGCAATATAGTACATTGTGCCTAGATCAACACTTCACGATCACGTGCATGACAAAAGTTTGAGAGACCGAGGTAGTTCCTTCGATTTGAGTAGTGAGGACGAGCAAAGCCTGGTCAATTATCTTGTGTTTTAAGCTAACCAAGGCATGCCAGCGACTCGTGGGATGCTGTAGCGTAAAGTACTAGAGATTGTGAAGGAAATCGGTAAATAAATGGTTATGTGTGAATGAATGTACACATTTATATTAGTATTTACGCGTACTTTATTATTCATATATGAGTACATTGAACACTAAAAGCCGACTTCAATATTCAAGAGCATCACTATACAGATAAATACCTTTTCTAAAGAATTATTTTTCAAATTAATTTATCCAGGAGGCCCCTCTCGATTTAATACGCAGACTGGTCCCACTGACAAGTGGGTTCGGGAGTTTTCGCGCCCGCACCCACAAGTTTTCGAGAGAATGGCGGAGCAGATGTCTGCAGCAAGGACTTCAATGTCGATCCAGGCCGTGATTAGTGAATTCTTCGACTTTTTGAAGAATCAGCTAACTACACGTGATGTGCTAAATAAGCCCGATAAGGTATGATCGATGTTATATGCTTCGTTCATTTTATTAGTCAATATTATATGACTCCTACGGTAAAAGTTTTGTTCCAGTCCTACATGAAATAACAATTTTATGCAGATTTTCAACTGCGATGAAACCGGTTGGACGGGACGAGAGAAGACGCCTTTAAAGGTGTTAGGACTCAAGAAATGGCACGTGTTTGCAAAGAAACCGTCTAATACCACTGGACACATCAATGCTAATGTGTGTGTTTCTGCTAGTGGTCGATTTCTACCCGCACTTATCATCTTCCTCTTATATAAACATACAATAGTGTATGTAAATAAAAACGTTCGTCTTCATTTTAGTGTTCTAAAATTATAATATAACCGGCGCATTCTTATTATATACGGCTCATATTGCATTTGTCATCTGCTTATCTGAAAAGTAAAACAAATCTTATACCTGAAGGGAAACATTCCGCATCGTCCTATCAAAGATGTACCGGCAGACTGGATGTTTATCTCTTCAAAGTCAGGGTACATCAACACTGATATATTCTACCAATGGTTCACAAAAATATTATTGAACCACTGCGGCTCTGAAAGACATGTGGTCCTCAATATGGACTATCATGACAGCTATATATCGTCACAAACAATAAGGGCTGCTATGGAGAACAACGTTGTTCTACTTGGGATGCTGGGGAATACTTCTCACATCATCCAGCCCCTAGATGTTAAGTTGATCCAGTCAGTTTTAAATACGTCAATAAGTGTTTGAAATTCCCCATGGATCATCTTTATTATTGATGTTTTAAACATGTAGTACTATATTGATGATATAAAAATGTAGTACTCTATATAAAGTTATGAAACTATAATATTAATCAATTACTATTGCGTATTGTATATGTTATCAAGACAAAAACATAAACTGTTCTGTTTACATTGCAAAAGTAAAAAAAGGGGCGGACTATTTAAAACTAAAGTAAGAGAAAAAGAGCAGTCTTCCTTAATAATTAAATAAGTTTGCGAAAACTATTTACATAGTTTAGTTAAGGTAGAAAGATCCTAATGACTTCGGAAATACTCGGTAAATATCAGTTAACTTCGGCCCATTCGCCACTAACCGTAAATCTAATCGATCTGATCCGAAACAGAAATTATTTGCGCGAAATAAACATTACTTTTCGAATGTTGAGTCATTTTCAATTAAATGTGTGAAATATATGCTTATTTGTGTTCAAAGATGAAAGTAAACATGTAGTTTGAAGAAAAACAAGGTACTCTGGCATGGGAAATACCTTCAAATGACGTCATTGTTGGGAATTTCTGTTTACATTTAATCATGACATTTTCGCGATATGTCTGGTGTATATCATTACACTAAAGTTAAAATAGTTATAAATAAAAGTCCAAGGCGTATTAGTATTATTGAACATAATTATTCGTATATAAAAACATATCTGCGTGAAGGAGATACGTGCTCCTTGCTTTGAAATGACTTTCATTCACACCAAAAACTTGGAAAAATAGTCAGTCGAGATGGGTGGAGAGCGGGACGTCGGGTGATCGAGTTTGTTTTTCTGTTGTGTTGGATAATTTAAAATACTGTTCATTGTGTAAACTTGGACCTGTTCCACCGAGGAATTTTGACGAGATCTACCGCTGTAAAAAACATATGAAAATTATGTATCGGCGAAATGATGAGAATGGTCTAATAGACACTTTTTATCCAAAAACAGTGACATTTTACCAATAGTCACAAGCTCCAAGAAGAGTCTTGATGAAGTTATCACAAAGATTTGCCAGTTTTTTTGAAGCTTTTGTTAACCCAATGTAATGAAAATGTAAATTGAATTTTTTTAAACACACACTTTTTTACTTGTCTTATTTTTCATAATTTTCATTTTTTCATAACATAGGGTTGCTTCACTCCAAATGTTATACCTTGAGATTTTTGTGGTGAACCTATGTCAATTTATACCTTTTTCCTCTCAGATAAGGTTATATTATATTTTGGTATTACTGATTTTGACATACTATGAAATAACAAGTGTTAAAAAATACAAAATCTGGTGTTAGGAGTATTTTTACTGTAATGAAATCTGTTGTTTTTTACCATATGCTTAGCCAAATTTAATGTCATAAGTATTGTTGGTCAACTTTAGTACTTATGTTTGTTATACTTTTTCATAAGATACATCTTTAACGTATAAATTAAAGCTATTCAGGAATAAATAAAATACATTTTGACAATATGTCAGTCATTTTTGTAAGTGTACCCCTTCAAAATTATAGGTTGAAGAAGAAAAATGAGGGGTTATAACAAAAATCGCATTTTTGTCCAAACGTGTAGCTAGATTTTGTTTATATTTCACAGTTAAGTCTCATAATAGATTTAATGATCAAAGATGATAAGAAAGTCAAGGTCTGAAAAAAGTCCCATTAGGGGCTTTCTACCTTAATTGTCCACGCGTGTCCGGTTTTGTCGAGCTATCCGACTACCTGTATTCATTATTTCATTATATATAAGACGTAATAACTGGATTATAGCTTTTCTGTTGTGAACAGATATTCGGTCCACTGTAAAGAAGGGTTGTAACCATCACGGGTAGCTTGTCGCATCAGGCATACATGTCGGCAACCACCAATTCCCGGCGATTATAAACCATGCTATTGACCAGACAACGCCGGCATCAGTTAAGCATGCATTTGAGGTCACCTGAATATGTCCTTTCAATCCAAATGCGATTGACAAGACACAGTTGGTGCACCCAGCCTTCAAGTATATGACAGGACCCGGTAGCAAATAAAATATGTAAAAGACGCCATTTAAATTTTAATTAGGATGTGAATCATAAAATAAAACCGTACTTCTGGTTTATAAGAATGTGCTTTAGAAATACGTTTTGCAGATATATTTATCCAAACAGATAACTACTCAGCAGCAGTTAAAATGTAATGTTTACTCAAAATAACGCATGAAAACACTACTTTATTTCTTTTGTTTAAACGACAATGATGTTGCAACAGAAGCCGATCGAACCTGTGGCGAATGTGGCAACTAAGTTGTAAATTCCTTGGTCACCCGTTGACTTATTCCTCCACGGTTGGCCAACATACTGGTACTCCGCCCGAAAAGCCGTTGACAGAGACGTCGTCGACGACCAATAAAAGACGCGTTGAGAAGGGCCGGCCGAGTAATATACTCAAGTGATGTTGCCAGAGCTTGAGGTTAATGCAAAAAAAAACACAATTAAAATTATGCCCTTGTTGTAAGTCGCCCAAATTTATTTTTAAATACCGGTAATTATAAATTTATTTAATCACACGTCCAGCACACAAGAATGTGGTCACGTTCAACCCAACACAAGCATCGCATCACGACACAAAGACAATAACAAATACACAGTTAAATATTATGGCCTCGGTTGTACAACTTCACAAATTCAAAAGGGGATAATATTAAAAACAACAGATGTGTTTTATACATTTGAGGAGAAAAAGAAAGCGGACTAAAAAATTCACCGACAAGAAAATGAAAAACGCAAAGAAGAGGCGCGTGAAAAGAAGGAGTTGAAAGAGCGGGAGATGTTGGCCAAACGAGAAGCTAGTGAGATGGAAAAGATATCATGGATGGAGAAACGGAAGAGGGATGCAGAAGAAAAAAAAAGAGAGGAAACGAAAGATGGAAGAAACCAGAGCCCGCAAAACTAGCCACATGGTGGCAGAGCTTCGTGCTCAAATATACATTTGTGATGTATGCAGTGCGCGCGTGCGAGTGGATGATGGAATAAATGGTGTGTTTTGGTATGGATGTGATGGATGCGATTGTTGGTTTCACGGAGATTGTTTGAGTGTGAGTAAAGTGTATTCAATGAGCACATGTCCGAATGATGGGAGTGATTAGTTGTGTAAGGCGTGTCACCCAACATTGCATGAGGAGTGGCCATATGAACTTTGTTCTCCGACACATTTTACATCATCATTATTATTAATTATTCAATTAATGATAGCAAAATAAAGTTTGTTTGAGAGCATAAAGTATCATCATATTGATTATCATATGAAGTTACTATTACTTGTACGGCATGATCTATTCCAAAGTTATATTTAAAATGTGTTTAAATTTTTTTTAGCATATAATAACTGTAATGAATTATTATATTTTATTTGATTGAATGTTAATGTGCCTGTTGAATTGAAGTGTTGCGAAAATGGTTCCTTACCTATACTTATTTAAAGAAAAGCCAATAACATAAAACATTAAAACATTAAAAACGCCTTGGAATCTTGTACTCAATTAATCGTTCTTTTTATTGTGTTCTTGCAATATTTTAAGCCTGTTAATATATGAAACATAAATTTTATTATTCATTAAAAAATATGTTGCTATAAATTTGCAATGGATAAATCGAAATGCTAGTTTTTAAATCACACAATTACAAATAGCGGCAGGGCCTCCGTATACATTTAAAAAAATATAGACAGGCAAAAAATAGAACAAAACAGCATAGGCGATACATATAGCTTATCACTGAAGATTTTGAATGTAAACACGGGGACGCGGTAAACAAAAGAAGAGTAACAAGAAATCTGATGAAGAACATATAGTTAATGTGTTTTTTTTAAATATTTGCTTGAAATTAAACGTATTCAAAAAGTGTCCGGATTTAGTTACTCGCCATCCGTATTTCGATACGTATTACCTTCTATTTTAAAACATATCATTCAGTTACTTTTATATAACAGTTTCTACTAACTAAAGCTTTAGATTAAAACCTAATTATTATGTTTAACTTTTTATTTTCGTTTGATGCAAATCATCTAAAAAATAGCAAAGTGTCCGTAGTTTCGTGCTGTACCCAGTAGAGTAAGGCCTGATATCAGGGAAGATGATGCCAAACTTAAGAGCATTAGTGTCGCATAATTATATTAACGCATTATAGCCACAAATACAATATCCCCGCCTATATAATTATCATTCTAAAACAGTGTTCAAAGTTATTTTAAAAATAATTACCTGTCTTAAGGTAGTACAACTGTAATCATTTTCCGCGTTGTTTTTTTCTAAGCTCGGCCGATATCGGTGACTGTCGGAAAGTTTCGTTACCCAGTTCGTAATATGCCCGTTTAGTTCCGATTCTTGTCGAACACATGATATTTTTACATATAAGTACATTATTTTATATAATCACATTATTTTATACATGTTAGTATTATATGTATTCTGACGAAATGCAAACAAATAAATATCTTGACATAATGAAAAATTGATAGAAATCGAAACTGAAAGTCCCATATTTTTCGTGGTATAAACAAAAACAACTGTCAAACGAAAATTATAAATACGAGCAAACAGGGAATGCTTACTGAAAGAAAATTGGAGCCATATAAATAACCGTCACCAGATCGTACATATGATGAACCAGCTTGAATCTTGATAATAAGGAGATGAAACACATGTCAGTAAAGCAAGAAAGTGAAAGAATTGTATTTTTATTCTGAAATTTCTCTTCGTAGTTCAAGCATTGAAATGAAAAGCATCACATTATCCTCCAATGAATTACGTTCTGATTGTATAGACAAATATTAATATAGAACTACGAAATTGTATTGCTTAAATGTACACTTATTATGTTAGTATAAGTAATATTATTTACATGTATTTGCGTTTGTCCATATTTCTATATATACTTACAGTATACATGTAAGTAAATGAACATACAAGTCATGAAGTACATGTATGATGTGTCAGTCCCTTAGTTTTGAAGCCTCAAGACACTTTAATAGTTGAGTACTTATACTTAATATGTGTGCCATTTAGCTTATGAATGTGTGCAGCAGTGTTTCTTCATGATACTAATAAGGATCCATTCAGTAATTACACAGTTTTGACATTAATTTTACCTAACACTGAAAAGTATGGCTTAATAGGTTGGGTTGCACATATACTGGAAAGTTTTGTATGTATATTGTTAAATATGTCATGGAAAACAATCAGTTATTGGATTGTTTTAAAATATTTGTGCAGCTGAAGGAAGAGGATTGCCACAAATCACTCGCAAGCTTCCCTAGGGGTCAAACCTGGTGCTCAACACAGTACACACGTTTTTCTGACTGTACCAGTTGGTGAAGATGCAGCATAAACATTGCTGACATGAAGATTATTGGAAACGAAGATAATGAATAAGACACATATTGTTGATGTACGGTGTGTTGTCTCTGAGCTGAAAACGTTCAGGGTGTGGGTGGCAGTTTGTGTACCTCAAGGGAACTGAATTTTGAAAAAAGTTTGTTTAAGTGAAATAATAACTTTTAATTGTTAATATTTTAGTTTAACTGGTATAAACGGTGTATTAATCTTAAAATGCATAATTTATGTTACATTTGAGAATTATATTGTTGTGGAATTGCCTAAATATAGCTGTCTATTGTTTTAAGGGGTATGATAGTTTTTCTTCACTTTTTAAAAAAGTACACGGTAAATTTGTTTCTAACTTTTTATTTTAGTCAAATATATGTCATAGATGAAAAATAAATAAAAAGATTTAAGTGAAAAAAACATACCAGCCCAGGAAAATCAAAATCTTTAAGACAACAGATGATTTTGTCTGTTCTGTCAGCTTAAAGTTTATGCTGAGCTTCCATAGAAAATTGATAAATATCAATACTTTAATGTTCTTTAATGCCTTATGTTGACTTATTTTATGATCTTCAATCATTACTTGTATAAAGACACCAACATTTTGGATATATTGGCAACTATAATTGAGTTATGATTTTTTTTTCATCCATATGGTAAATGAATTTTTATGGAAAAATGGAAAAGGGGGTTATCTGAACATTTTCAAAAAAACCACAATTTGCATGGAAAGCGACCCACAAAATGTGTAATAAGATCAGTGATGTAATACAGATAATGGAAACAATATTTAAAAGTAGGTTTGGAATATTGCCCATTACAGTTGTACTACCTTAAACAGGTTACAATTCGTATTGTCTGCTGCAGAAAAAATAAACACAACAAAATCACGCGTAGAGCTGAACTTTGATATATCGAAGTCAAGCTGAATTCGAAATAACTATTACGTATCTGAAGTTCGACATATTGAAATCAGACTCAATACAGTTGTTGGTTTCACATGATTGATAAACCTTACAATGTAAGAGCAATAGTAGACTGCAAACCAAGGATCATTTACTAAATTAAAATGCATACTTAAACACTATGAACTGGACAGATGTGTTGTATTCTTGGACCGTGTCAGAATACCTCTTGTCACAGGCGTCAATACGAGACAAACACGTACGCGTGGAAATACTATTTGAGACAGGAAATCACCTCGAACCGAAAATTTCAATAACCAAATAATTGTTTATAACATATAAAAGAATTAAATTGTGCACTTAATATTCACTTCGATATATCCCAAACTCTGACTCAAGCAAGTTCGATATTACAAAGTTCAAGAGCGAAAGATGTAGCAGCAATTGCGTACACATTCACATATTAGCAAATGTCCAAAATGGTTTCACACATTCCAAAATGAAAAGTATGTTACATATAAAAGAAGAGAAATAACACTTCTGATACAGAAACATATTAGAAAAGGTCTGTCATTTGTGAGAAAAAAAAGTTGAATTGATTGACGTTACCAAGCATGTATAATGCTTTTCGTTGATATTTTTGAAAACACGAGTATCACGTGTAAAGTGTTAAGAGACACGTTAATGTAGTATATTTACACTAGTCTGTCTGGCCTTGTATTTAACATCATACACTTTTGATATGTCGGTCTGAGTTTTGAACCCCCCAGAGGCATACTTTTCTTGATAGAATAATTAGGTTGACTGGAATTGATTCTTTATGTTTTCATATTAACATATTTTCGACAGGTGTTGCAAATATATTGATAGTTTGTGAAATAGTACCTTTAACAATGATTCTAATTCTACTTCAGACTAAAAAGCCAACATAAAAGTCGTATTTTAAATTCAATTTCGAAAACAGAGTGCATGGTTTATTTATACGATATTGTTTAAAACCGTTATTGCGACAATACCTAAACGGTTATAAAATGGTTTATGAAGTGGATCATCTGGTAGTTAAACAAGACACTAAAAAACGTTCATGCAACAATAAGACAGTTTCAACCGTTTATTTTTTTGTCTTAATTGCTATCTAAGTGGGTTTTATTGTAAAATATCGGTGGACTCATTTTAAAAGTTTAAGTCCGGCATCGTTGAGGGTCCGTTTCATTGACTATTTTAAATTTGGAACCAGTGTGAAACAGTGAAAATTATCAGAGTGGTAATTTTCACTGTTGTAAACAGTGATCTACCAATATTATTTCACTGATATTTCCCTATGAATTACTGGAAAGCATAAAATAAAATGTATTAACTGAACAGTTTTTGTCTTCGTATAAGAAACATTACAGTTTACATGTACGATCGTTCATAATTTGTATGTTTCAAATAAGAAGATGAAAAAGACAAAATAGCTAACAAAAGCAAACAAAAAACCCACAAAACTATCAACAAATACGAATGCTGACTTTTTCATCGTTTATTAGTGTTGTGTAAGCTAAAATAAATGTATTAATTAAATCTTTACGTAGGTGTATATTTTATTTCCTCTATATGTTACATAAACAACAGGGCCAAGATGGCCCTAGTTCGCTCACCTGAGTGTAAAGCATCATAATGGCTTTTAACAAAAATATTGTTTAAGATTTTAATATAGCCATATAAGGAAAACTGTCCCGCCCTCTGGCGGCCATTATTGTTAACGAATCAAAATGAATTCCAGGAATTTGGTAGACGGTCACCCAAGGAACATGTTTTTGAAATTATTTTGAAATCCAGCCAGTGGTTTCAGACAAGAAGATTTTTAAAGTTTTCGAAAAAGCCATATAAGGAAAACTGCCCAGCCCCCTGGCGGCCATGTTTTTTAACAAATCAAAATGATTTCAGGGAATTTGATAGAGGGTCACCCAAGGAATATTTCTGTGATATTATTTTGAAATCCAGCCAGTGGTTTAAAACTATAAGATTTTAAAAGTGTTCAATACAGCCACATATGGAAAACTGCCCCGCCCCCCTGGTGGTCATGTTTTTGAACAAATCAAAATGTTTTCAAGGAATTTGATAGAGGGTCACCCAAGGAACATTTCTGTGAAATTATTTTGAAATCCAGCCTGTGGTTTCAAACTATAAGATTTTAAAAGTTTTCAATATAGCCACATAAGGAAAACTGCCCCGCCCCCTGGTGGCCATGTTTTTAACAAATCAAAATGATTTCAATGAATTTGGTAGAGGGTCACCCAATGAACATTTCTGTGAAATTATTTTAAAATCCAGCCAGTGGTTTCAAACTATAAGATTTTAAAAGTTTTCAATATAGCCACATAAGGAAAACTGCCCCGCCCTCTATTGGCCATGCTTTTTAAGGAATTTGGAAGAGGGTCACCCAAAGAGCATTGCTGTGAAATTATTCTGAAATCCAGCTTTGTCGATAGAGCCATACAAGGAAAACTGCCCCGCCAACTGGCAGCCATGTTTTTTAACAAATTAAAATGATTTCAAGGAATTTAGTGGAGGGTCACCCAAGAACAATTCTGTGAAAAGTTTTTGAAATCCAGCCAGTGGTTTCAGACTAATAGATTTTTAAAGTGTTGAATATAGTTATATAAGGAAAAATGCCACGCCCCCCACCCCCTGGTGGTCCTGTTTTTTAACGAATCCAAATCATTTCAAGGAATTTGGTAGACGGTCACCCAAGGAACATGTTTGTGATATAATTTTGAATTCCAGCCAGTGGTTTCAGGCGAGAAGAATTTTTTAGTTTTTATTATAGCCATATAAGGAAAGCTGCCCCGCCCCCTGGCGGCCATGTTTTTTAACAATTCAAAATTATTTAAAGGTATTTGGTACAGTGTCACCCAAGGTGCATTCCTGTGAAATTATTTTGAAATCAAGCCAGTGGTTTCAGACAAGAAGATTTTTTTAGTTTTCAATAAAGCCATATAAGGAAAACTGCCCCGCCCCTGGCAGCCATGTTTTTTTTAACAAATCAAAATGATTTCAAGGAATTTGGTAGAATTATTCTGTAAAATTATTTTGAAATCCAGCCAGTGGTTTCAGACTAGAAATTGTTTAAAGTTTTAAATAAGGTTATATTAGGAAAACTGCCCCGCCCCCCCCCTGGCGGCCATTGTTTTTTAACGAATCAAAAAAAAATTAAGGAATTTGGTAGAGGGTCACCCAAGGAATATTTCTGTGAAATTATTTTAAAATCCAGCCAGTGGTTTCAGACAAAAAGATTTTTAATTTTTTTAATAAAGCCATATTAGGAAAACTGCACCACCCCCTGGCGGCCATGTTTTTTAACAAGTCAAAATGATTCGAAGGAATTTGGAAGAGGGTCACCCAAGGAGCATTTCTGTGAAAACTATTTTCAAAACCAGCGAATGGTTTCTGACAAGAAGATTTTTGAAGTTTTCCAGTTTTTAAGCTTTTGGGTGCCATAGCAACCAGAGTTTTCAATATGTTTTAATAAATTGAAGGAATTTGGTAACGAACCATCACAGGAACATTCTTGCAAAGTGTGGTTAACATCCGCCTAGTGGTTTCAGAGAACAAGTTGTTTGAAGTAAGATGTTGACACAGACTGACCACAATAGCTCACCCTTGAGCACTTCGTGCTCAGGTGAGCTAAAATGAGTAATCTGTTGTTCTTTTCAACACCCTGTATAGACCACTATTTCAATTTCACATCAATCGATTTATTCGTTCCATTTTAGTTAAACTTTCACACGTATTCAATATAATTGTTCACCTCAGTTTAGTTAAAACCAATTCTTTGAAGCTTTATGACTACATGCTCTTAAACGACGCCTTTGTTCTACAGTTTGTAGGGATGTTTGGTAAAGCGGTAGACGGTCCCGAATGTCAAATCCACTGTAACCACAGCCCCGTTGTTGTCTTCTTTCTCGACGAGCTCTACAAACACCTTGGCCACATCCTCCACTCTGTGAAACAAACAACATTGATATAGGCACAAAAACAAACAAAATTGACATAGGTACAAAAACAAACAACATTGACATAGGTACAAAAACAAAAAACATTGAAAGAGCTTCAAAAACAAACAATATTGAAAGAGGCCCAAAAACAAACAACATTGAAAGAAGTAAAAACAAACAACATTGAAAGTAGCACAAAAACAAACAACATTGAAAGTGGTACAACAAAAAATAACGTCGACTGAGGTACAAACACACACATTGAAAGTGGTACAACAACAAACAACATTGTCTGTTGATTTGATTGTGTAAAATAACGATGAGCTGTAATATGCTTAAGTTAATAAAGCATTTGTTCTGTCAAAAAAAAATCAAATCTGATTTGTAACTATACGCTTAATGTCATTATTAGGATTGGCAAAATAACAAATTTTCACTAACTATTAAATGTTCTAATCTTTCGTTGTTGTCTCCACCAAATCATTTACTTATAAACGAAGTGCTATTTTGTGAACTGCTATTTTTGCCTTTAACAAGTTATTTACTTATAAACGAAGTGCTATTTTGTGAAATACATATGCAAACTGTATGTGAGTATAAATATTACTTCTGCATTCCTTACTGCCATGTAATGTCATGCATGTCTATTACGGTAAACGCTTCATATACGTCATGGAAAATGCTATGTGAAGACATGTGCTTGTGTTTCATTAATGTTTAATTAAATGTTTATGTCCAAGAAATTTACTTCGTATAAAAGGCATATATTGTCAGCTTTTTTCCCCCCACCAAATAACGTATTTTTGTATCTGTAATATTTCCAGATTGCAGGATGCAATGCGAATTAGAGATGTTATCTATTAAATGTACACAAATATTACAAAAGGCCCTCCGCCTGTAAAAATTAAAATATTACCACAATTGATATAATACTATTCTACTTTTTTTACCAGACAAACTCCATGCAATAATATATTAACTTTGAATTGCAAGCCTTATAATTATATATCACATCAGAGCGTAACATTCATTACATGTTTGTACCTCATGTTATCATGTTTTCATGATCTGAGTGTAATAAAGAGTTTTGACTTGACTTTGACTTGAAAGAGGTACAAATACAAACAACATCGAAAGAGGTACAAAAACAAACAACATTAAAAGTGGTACAACAACCAACAAAATTGACAGAGGCACAAATAGATGTCACAAACACGGATGCCCCCACGACACATGTTTTGGACAAAGATTTATTTTCAAATATATTCTATAGTGAAAAAATGACAAAGGGCTATTATTCTGCCAAAATTGACACATTATAGTCTTTCAGCTGAGAAAGTTTGAGCGCAATATGTCAAGCAGTTAAAGAGGAGTTGAGTCCACACAATTTGGGGAAGTATATATTCAATGATCACCTACTCATCTTCAGCTGTGAAAGTTTGAGCGAAATCCGCCCAGAAGGTAAAGGGACTATGTCAACGAAAAGGGCCCAAAAGGGGCCCGACTGCAGTAAAACATCTGAAAATTAAATATTAATATTGGCATATAATAAAGATTAAAATAGTGTACATATAATGGAAAAAGAGTTTATGCATTCTGAAAACAAAAATATGATATTTTTAGGTTGTGTTTGGTTGGCCCTTTTCTTGTTTACACTTTGACGTCAGATTTGTGGGTATCTTATATAACCTTAGCATACACATGCATTTTCACAAGTCGGAATAGCGCGGTTGGTTATAGCGCTGTCTACTGTCATTTGTTCTTACGAACTTCGTCGTGAGTTCCATACCCACTCTGGATTTTCTTTTTTAAAGTATTTTTCTGTATTGGTTTTTATCAAAATTATCATAATGCAGCAAGTAATTCATACTTTATTTATTGAATACGCCTGTGTATTACTCATTTCTTTAACATATTAACATTAAAATTGCTGAATTCACTTTTTCGTTGCCATAGTCCCTTTAAAGAAGAGTTGGGCCCCACACAATTTTGGGTAGTATATTTTCTATAGTGAAAAAAATGACGTACGCACGGACGTACGGACGGACAAATGCAATGCTTAATGCCTCCCACTTTGTGGGACCATAATAACGCTCTGGTGGGCTGTAGTTCACTGTAGAGGTTAATACTTCAAATTATTAAAATAGCAGTCATTGCGATGCTATGAGGTTGATCTTTATTTACATGTACATGTATTATGAATAATTCTGGGCCAACTGTAAGGTTCGGGCGCCCATAAACCGGTTTAAAGTCCCGATGTTTTGCATAGACCGTTCCAATGCGGTGACGCCAGTTTTATTCATACGAGTTGTGTTTTGTGTTTGTTGCGTGTTTTTGTATTGTTCTGTGTTGTTCAGAGATATTGGTCACTTGCGTAAAATAAAGGACTTTGTACGAGAATAAGAGTTCTCTCCTGCTGATGCAGATGGAGTTTCACTTTGTGTGCATGTGGCTAAGCTACTAATGACGTGTCTCTATTCTCAACTTGTGCGAGTCACTGGTTGTTTACACTGCATGTATATGCTTATTTTATATACTAAAATAATCTAAGACATATAAAAGTTGCTTAGATTTCTCAGAAAAGCTGGTCACCAACAACTACTGCGATACAAACACGCTCTGGTAATCTATAAATAACTGCAGTGTCACGTATATGCCCCCCCCCCCGCGCACTTGGGGGGGGGGGGATATTGATAGGTGCATAACGTACCCAATAGTTCAACCTGGTGCCTTACGTGTTTACTCCCAGCTTGTCTATTAGGGTGTGGACTTGGTCCTTGTTTTCCTGGTACGTCAAAAGGGGCGGTGTCTGTGTTTTAATGGCCGATGAAAACATTGCCGTCTCCGTAAACGAGGGACAAAGCACGGCGAAATTCACCCCGTATTCAGACTGCCTAGGGTTCATCTGCAAAGCGTGGGAAAACTGTGGTGAGACAATTCGATATCTTAAATTTAATTCATTAAGAAATAAATTTCGATTTTGAGTTGTTTTTTCTGTAAATAAACAACAATGTTTATAACTTAAACCACGAGGGCGGTTTAAAATACGCGCATCAGAACAAAAAACTGTTGTTTATTTACAGATAAACAACGATAAAGTGAAAATTATTTCCATTCTAACATGACCAGACAACATATTCTGCAATTACAACGCGAACTATATTTTACAGTGTCGGAAGTACTTTTTTCGAAATGTGTATGGGCAAATTAACAACGGAAATTGTGCGCTTGTCATGTTAGAATTAGTAATATGTTAGGATTTTTACAATCATTTTTAAATAGTCGTATTATAAAATGTTTTTCAAAGCTAACCAGTTGGAATTGTTAAGTAATTGTGCACTTACAGCCCAACTCCGTGTAAAGCCGACGATGGCATATTTAGAAGCTACGTATGTCGGCATAAAGAAAACAGGAAACAAACCTGCAAAAAGAACCTTCAATTAATCGATTAAATTTTATTATCAGGTACTTTTGTAACTGTTTCGAATACTCTCGCCTGGTTAATGCGTCTACATATAGTTTGCTGTTTCAGCAATGTATACTTCTACTATTCCAGCCGGGCCCAGCTAGCTCAGCCCGGCCACTTGTGTGGTGATTGGTCATGAAATTGTTTCTACGGCTATTCTCCCCTACCTCTGATTAAAGTAGGGCAGTTGTCAGTTATTGACATAAGTATGTGCACTTAGTACTGGTAACCCGCTTCGATCGGTTAAGCTTGCCCAGGAAATGTGTGATTAGGTTAACTGACCTCCGTGATACGACAGAAATACTGTTAGAAACGGCGGAAAATCCAAACAAACAAACAAACTACTATTCCTACAAATATAAAACAAACAATATTGTGCTAGTTGTGTTGCTGCTATATCTTTCTACCTGGTACTAATATTACGTTGCTAAAACCTAAAACCATTCATACAATAAGTTTACTTATTGTCCACATTTTTTTTCTCACGACAGAAGCAAATGCTTTTTTATATGTGCCGTGGTTGTTATTGTCTATGATTTTCATTCAACAACTGCATTCTGTCAAATCGCCCTGGGCCGGTATTAACAAAGCACCTATGGGACATTTTTACTTCAGTTTTGTAAAATTTCAGATCAAATTTGCTATGTGAAATCAAATGATACCTGTTTACGGAATGGTAACGTATTAAACGTCTAAGCAATATTTACTACATTAAAACATTTAATTTAAAATAACCTATACATGGAACAGCCAGAGATTTAAGGAATTTTATGAATTAAAGAAATTACTTTTCTCTAATGTGCTTTGTGAATACGAGCGCAGGAGCAGACAGCACAAGTACCCGCAGTGGAAGCGACGTTGATAATCACGCCTCCCTGCCCCCCTTTATCCTTGCGCATGTTGTTGAATGCCATCAGGGTTCCTCGCATTGCAGCCATCTGAGAGCAACAGAAGAAAAGACAAGAAAGTGAAAGCGCGAACGATTGAATAAAACAACAAATGTATGAATGAATCAAAGAATTATTCTAACATGATACTTGCTAATTTTTCTATAGACAAAGAACAAACTTATCGTTGTTAAATGTGTGAGCTAAATATGATATCAATGATTATCTGGCGTGTTCATCGCGCTTGTCAGTGGCGTTCAAAAAATCAATCATGCAGACCGTTCTTTTTGCGCTGGTTATGCGTCACTGAAATCTTTGTAAGGGTTATACATTTCCCAATTTGTTTTCTATGTACAGATCAAGCTTACCGCATTTATCTCCATTGTTTTTTCAAACAGATTTTCGTTCATTATGCCCGCGTTGTTTACCATCAAATTCACTTTCTGAAATCTGTCCACGGCTCTTTTCCAGAGATCTGTAACGGACAGTATATGATTTGGACTAAGGCGTAAAAAAATAAGTTTGTTTCAGGTTACATATTTTATAAGGGTAGATAGGTAGGGATTTTTTTATTTATTATTTTTTATTTGGTAAATGGTCAAATTAAAGATTCGTAAACTAAATAAATATTCAAAACATATTGGCAATACCCATAAAGATTGTTTTGAAGTAGATGCTATGAAAACAAAACACTTATTTATCCAAAAAAAAATAATTATGGGAAAAAAGTAAATTAAACAAAAAAATATCTGACAAAATCAATAAAATGTTCTAGGGTCGGGGCATTTTTTTAGGGTAGGTCGGGTAACCTGAAACAAATTTTTTTAAGCATAGTTAGGATGAAAGACGATCCATTAAAATGGTAACCAAATGTGTATTGGTATGATTAATAATTACAAAGTAGGACTTAATGGCAAATAATACGAAGTTAATGATAGGATTTAAATGATGCTGATGACGATGATGATGTTGATGATGGACGAGGACGACGGCAACGACGACGAAGATAATGATGATGCTGATGCTGCTGCTGATGATGATGAAGATGATGATGATGACGACGACGAGGAGGAGGAGGATGACGAGGATTATGACGAGGATGATTACCAGTGATTTCCTGTTCGACTGTGACGTCACATTTCACAAAGAATGTTCTATCACTCCCATACTCCTGTTGCAGAGTGGATTCCGTGACACGCCCCTCCGCCTCGTTTATGTCCGCCAGGCATACCTTAATATGCAAGAGGCAGGTTGCATAATTATCATGATTTGCATTAATACGAATAAGGCTTCAGAAATGATTTATTGACATTAATTGAATAATAGATTTAAGATAGAATAAAGTGTCGCTTTTTATTCTAACTAATACTGAGACAATTGTTATCTAATAACACTTGATTCTGAAACCACTTTGAAATTACAAGGTATGTCTTAGCCTTTGAGATTGATGTGGTTCTTGTTTACCGGAACACGTTTTTGCCCGTATCATATTTGTAATGAATTTTCATCAGGATATAATATTCAAATTAGATGAGATCGTGGAAAGAATTTAAAATATTTATGAAAGAAATGTGACACATCAGTGCACGTTGAACAGTTTTATCAATAGATGAATATTAAACGAAAATTTATCAATCATAAATGGAATTATTTTAAATATTTAATTTATTTCGCCTACGTGTTTAGTTCTTTGTTACGAATGTACATGTAACGATTGAAAACTGATTTATTAAAGGGTATGTATGTTAACAGACACCTTACCGACAGTGTGTTCAGCAGGTGTTATACTCGGACACATTAATTAAGGACCTGTTCACAGATTGACGAATTGACAATTTCCAAACTTGTTGTCACAGATTCAAAAAAGAAACTGCATATAAAGAAGCGATATAGCACTACTGACATAAAAATAATACATATTAGAAATACCGCTTCGTTGATGGGTAATTATCAGTTGAAATAGATAAAATTACAAAGCTTTTGTAACGCGAAACGATCAAATATTTTGAATTACTTCTGTTGTTTTTGTTGAAATTGACCAGTTGCTACTTGTGTATCAAGGATTGAGCTGAACAATTATCGGTGTTTATTTAAACTTTTAATAATAGCACATGGTTGCATAATAAAATCAAATTACTTCACATCCTTGCAACTGGTCAATTGTTAAAAACACGTGAATCACATAAAGTAACAAGACGCTGTATGCGATAAAAACACCTGATCCCGGTTGGTGCTGGACAGCCCATTTGAAGTCCAAATTTAGGTCAAGGTCAAAGTATGGTTGGGTGGATTGGGAATGGTTATACGCAACAACTGTGTAAGTATCCAGGTCTTTTAGTAAGCGGTGTAGGTGCTAGTCGAAACGATAAAATCAAGGTAACAAAGAAATAGCCCATTGAATTAAGTCCAAATTAGGTCAAGGTCAAAGTGAAGTTGGATGATGTGGGTGGATTGGAAATGGTCATAAGCAACAACCGGTTAAGTATCCAGGTGCTGTAGTAAGCGGTGTTGGTGCTAGACGAAACGGTAAAATCTAGTTAACCAAGAAGTCCAAATTAGGTCAAGGTCAAAGTGAGGCTGAGTGATATGGGTGGATTGGGAATGGTCATAAGCAGCAACTGTGTAAGCATTCAAGTGTTTACTAAACGATGCTGGTGTTCTACGAAACGGTTAAATCTATTTAACAACGTACGTTTCAAGATTCAAGTTTATTATTACGCTCAGCACATATATGCATGTGATATGAGGTACAGACATGATATCTATGTGTAACAAAGTAAATACCAGGCTGCGGGTTGTACAATGGAGAAAGAAGGAAGGGTTAAACACATAGAGAAGACATTCAGAAAAAAAACACAACATAATAAAATGGGTAAACAAGGTTGGAACAAAAGATTAGTCGCCGGATGGGTTTTTTAATATTTCAAAACAGTATCAAGATATTTGCCTAATTTTGACAACAAATGCGCGTCTTTTTTCGTTCATTACATCATGATATTTAATACAATTTTTATTATATAGATAATAATGACGTGGTATTAATATTTTACGTAGACTGGAAATGAGTACATATAAACAGAAAATGGAATTTTCTGCTATTTCCCTGAGTTGCAGATGTTACATATTCTACCGGTGCGATTTATATTTGCCCATCTTAGTTTCTCAATAGGTAATTGGTTGTTGCACATTCTGAAATCAAAAATGCGTTGTATATAATATGGTGACAGTAAATCAAACTAAGGCTCAAATTTATGTTCGGTTTTAAACATTCTATAATTTATACGTGCTTATGATTCAAAAACTGTTCTATACCAGTTTTCTTTATATTGATCTTGAAGGCATTGTTCAACTTCAGCTAATAGGAGTTTTCTCGAGCCGTGGTTTATCCATACATAGCTCAAACCACAATCATCAAGGATGGACTTAACATAGGTAAGCCATTTACACATTATATTATTAATAACATAGTCTAAGTATAGAAACTTATACAACATAGAAGATAATTTTTCAGCATTTGTAATAATGTTATGCCAAAACCCAAGAATTCTTTTTTTAATTGATACACAGATCGGATATCTACCAAGATCACTATATAACATGGAATGAGGTGTGCTATGTTTAACACTGAGTATGCGTTTCATAAAATCGGCACGTACTTTTTATAATAAGTTTACATCGGAAAAAAACCCACAACTTCACAGCCATACGTTAAGATAGGTAGTATAGTGGAATCAAAAAGTTTAAGTTGACAATCGATAGGAAAATCTAAATTTCTTATTTTTCTGTACAAACTGAACAACAATTTTCTAGCTTGCTCGACAATATGTTTTTTGGCTGATTTGAAATTCCTATTTTGAGAAAACAGTATACCAAGATATTTAAATGTATCAACTATTTCAATTATTTTATTGTTAATGCGTGTATTTCTATTTCTCCAAAATGTGTCGCCAAAAACCATTACTTTAGATTTATCGAAATTAATGTCTTATTTCTATATGTTGCAATACTCATTAAAAGTATTTAATATCGATATTAGATCGTCCTCCGTATGTGCAAAAACTACAGTATCATCTGCAGACAACATTACAATTAGTTTAATATAAATATCAATGTTTTGGTCAGATATAGATAAGCATACATCATTGTTATTCATTAAAAAGTTCTCTAAGTAAAGAAACAGGGAAAGCAGTACCGGTGATAGATTTTCGCCCTGACGGACACCTCTTCCGAAAGGAAAAAAAGTTGACAACTTGTTATTGATTGAAACACACGATTTGATGCCACTATACATATTTTAATCATATTCAAAATTTTGCCATTTATATTATAACGCACCAGTTTGCTCCACAAGCCTACTCTCCACAACGAATCAAATTCTTTTTGAAAATCAATAAAACAACAAAAAAGTGTCTTATTTCTGCGTGTATAAAGTTCTCCTAGCAAATGCAACACAAAAACATGGTTAATTGAGGAATGTTTTTTCCTAAACCCCGCTTGATTATTATTTAAAAGTTGGTATGTTTCTAAATATTCATAAGTCTATCATTTAATATTGCAATAAACAATTTTCCAACACAACTAAGAATTGTAATTTGACGATAACTTTGTGGGTCATCTTTTGCCCCTTTATTTTAAAAAATGGGGACAATAGACCCAACTAGCCAAGACTGTGGCATAATGCAAGTATTTATTAAACTTTATTAAATCATTTATGGTATAGTGGCATTAAAATATCTACCGATGCCTTAATATATTCATTTGTTATATTATCCAAACCACTGGATTTACCAGTCTTTAAATTTTTAACGCATTTTTAAATTTCATCAATAGAAATTTCACAATTTAGATCACGGTCAATATGTACATCAGGAGAGTCAGCCTCAGCATTCTCGCTGGCGTCATATGTACATGCGTTCAATTTCTTAAAGAAATCAAAAAAGTCATCTGGGTTGACATTTGAATTTTGGTTACGTTTATTATTACTATTTATTTAGTTCCAGTACTCTTTAGAGTTATGGCTCCGCATATTTCTGATTTTTGTTATGTACACTTCGTTTGTATGCTAATACGGATTTCCTTATAACTTTTTTATTGTCGAGAAGACAGGATAAAATCATTTTAGTTTGATTAGTTTTCATTTATTTATGTATACGTCTGCATCTATGAAAATAATTTCGAGCTGATTTAAAATCATTCATGAACTCATATAACTATGTATACGTCTGCATCTATGAAAGTAATTTCGAGCTGATTTACAATCATTATTGAACCATTTTGCATTAGATTGTTTAAATCCTTTTTGCTGGTGTACTGTATACACCAAATATTTTCTTGGCAGATTTTAACAGGCCAGATTCAATAGAGCACATTACTTTATCACTTTTTTCTTGATTAAAATCGTCATCGATATCAGATACAATTTTTCAGACATGTTGATATTATTTAAAAAAAATCATGGTTTTTACTGTCGTCCCTTTAACAAATTATCTCATTTATAGACCCACTGTCATGTTCAGGCTGAAGTTCAAAATTGTGATAACAATGGACATCAGAGAGCAAAGGCAATATTTACTTACAATAAAAATTCTTAAGCAGTGAGTTAGCTTCACCCGATGATATGACGTAATCAATCACGGAAGTATCTTTACACATAAACTGACCAATTGCATCAGAAAATGCCCTGCCATTTAGGATAACAAAATCATTTGCGCCACAAACATCTATCAATATTCTGCCAAGGCGATTTATATATTTATCTGGTGATTAACGCTCAAAACATAACTTCATGTGGGACAACGTATCTGGTAGGTTTATATCAAATACGACAGACGTATTCATATCTATAGCTTCAAACAATGTTTGATCGACATCGGCAATATCCAATTGATCACCAGTCCGTGCATTAAAATCGTCATACAATATCAGATACTTATGACTGCAATTAAAATCGTCGACTTTAGCATAACATTTTCAAGAATGATTTGATTATGATATTAAGAGCTTTCCGGTGGTATGTAGATAGCGCCGAAAAAAAAAATCTTCGTCGGTATTTAATCATACTTTTGAAAGCATGAACCATTGAACGCACTCGCAATCTGTTTCAATAATTGACAAATATGGGGAGTATCTTTTGTTAACAAATGTGGCATTTCCACCAGTTTTTTAACGTTTTTGTGAACGCTTTTTACAATAACAATCGTAATTTTCAACTGAAACAACATCAAAATCATCACAATGCATTTCGAAACAAGAAAAGAAGTCGACAGATTTTATCCGATCAACAAATTCCGGGATATTCAATTTTGCAATTAGCCCACACACATTTAGGCCAGTAAATGAGAGCCCATCACGGCGCCCCTATAAGTTCGTAGATTCGGTATAGACACCTGCATTTGAATCTCGACTAGCTCCCGGGCGTTGGGGTCTATCCGTTGGTGCGTATGGTCGATTCGGGTGCTGCTGGTGCCCCATGGTGTCGCTTTCAGACGTTGGTCCTCTCGTTAGCCTATGGTCCACGGGAATATCGACGTCCCTGGCTCTGATATCCCTGCTATCAACGGAATCACGGACGAAATCACGGACGAACGGACAGACAAGACAAAATAATCACTATATGCCTCCCGCATCACGATGCCGAGTGGGCGGGGGGGGGCATAAAATTACACTGACATGTACATAAATCAGATTAGTCGAGTGGTTAGGTCGTTAGCTTTTCTTGTTATAACATTTGAGTTCTTCGGATGTTTTAGTTTTCCAGTTTATACATTTAATGGCATATTTAAAAAAATCTGTGAACAAGTCCCTTCAACCTGACACTGACCGTTATGAATGAATATATTATAAATCCGTTATGATGTACTAATATTGTATTGGAATCGACCTAAATCGATGAAAGAGTATTCCACTGAAAATTAACAAAGACAAAAATACACTGATGTTGTAATAACGCTTCTACTACGTACATTTTGCCGATGGAATTCCGTACAGAAGCCGCGTTTCTGCGCGGCGCCAACAATTATAATTTGTGTCTGTGTGTGCGTGCGCGTGTGCGTGTGTGTTTCGAAGTTAATGAGGTCCTTCCGCGCCGAATGTGCAATACGTGAGGACCCGGGGTGTGTCCCAACACCCCTACTTAATTTACTTATAAGAGACGCATCGAAGGTTTGGGCGAATTTTCTAAATGTAGTTTCAATTTCCAGCTATTTAATTTTACTGAAATATATTTTAATTTTCGTGTGACCTTGTGCTGTGGGAGGCCGGAGTACCTGGGGGAAACCCCGTCTGTACGTTATGGTGACCACCAACCAAACCCACATACACCGGGACCTGGAAGTGAACCCCTATCGCCGCGGTGAGAATCGAGTGTGCCAACCACTGCTAGCCGGACAAATATAATACAGGTATTAGTTGTAGCATACTTTGATCGGAATATTTTAGTTATTTAACGAGCCCGCATAGCGAGGTTAAATAACAATTCTAACATGATACTCGCTAATGTTTCTACAGACAACAACAAGATTATCGTTGTTAAAATACCCATAAAAAACGCAAAAAGTTCTCCGATTCTGAGCGGAGCATAGTAAAAAGCAGTTCCCGGAATTACAATTGCAAAAATATACGTCAATTCATGTTAGAATCGACATAATTTTCGCATTATCGTTGTTTATCGACAAATAGACAACTCTTTGTCGTTTCTAAATTTAGAGCTGTCGCAAGGTCACGTGATACGATCCGAATGTGCAAGCTTACCATACAATAAGTAACGTGCGTATAAATTACAACTTAATGTCAATATACCGCACGCTACTTATTGCACAATAAGTTTGCATATTAGGCTCCGCCCACCAGTTAAAGTTTTGATATCACAGTTATTGAATAAAGAGACACAAAGAAAGCTCGCTGAAATACGGCATGAATGCGGTTTACATACCCGTGCCCCACGTTTCAGCAGCTCTGTAGAGAACGCCTTGCCCAACCCCCTGGCTCCTCCCGTCACTATGGCAACCACGTCTGCAATCCTCATTTCTGGTTCAAGAGACAAGCAACCAATTGGCCGAATATTTAACAAATAGCTCTTAATACAATTATCAGTTTGTTTGTGATATTTTATATTGAAATAAACTCAAGTTAGACCCCGCATACGGAAGTATACTTAGGTAGTCAAATAATTATAGTTAAACGTCACTATCATCAACGACATAGATATTCATACATCTCAAGTGTGCTAACAGCACAATCTAATTGATATACAGTAATGCGATTGAAAATGGAGTACTTAAGTACGTGTAAGTGGTGTACTCGAATGCAGATTACTATCTAATACGAAAAACAAGAAATGTCTTTAAAAAAGACAATCGGCGTAGAAATTAATATTGAGATGTCATTTTTGTGCCCTTAATATAATACATGAGGACCAGGCTGTGACTTCACGGACCCTATATGTTTCGTTTTCTATTAAGGAGACTTCTCGGACCCCAGATTTTTCGGTCCCTACTAAGGAGACTTCTTGGACACTAGATTTTTCGGACACTATAGGAAAACGTATAAGCCCCCCCCCCCAAAAAAAAATTACTTTGAGATAAACTCAATAATTATTAATATCTGTACCGTGAATAAACCGCTCCATGTTTTCACCAGTGATACATGAATAAGCTAAATACTAGTAATTTACGTAAACATAATTGATACATGAATATATCAGGCAAAATTTAACACATTAACATTGTCAGAAAATAATAGCGAGAATGAATGAGCAGTAAGCTTATGAATTCCCCATTTATTACAATTCTCGGGTTTAGGATTCTCCAGACGCTAATTGATGCGTGTGTATTAAAACAGCTTTACCGCGCGCTATTTTTAGAATGATTCTCCTGCTGGAGTTGTACTCGCTAGAATTAATTCACGGGGACGACAGTCGGTTACAGCGTACAATAATATTTTTAGACAATGATAAAATAATAGGAAATATAAGCTCAATCAAATTTGCTAATATTTGTTTTGCTTATTTAACAGATAAATACCAGAACTTTACCACTTTATATTTTCTGCTTGCGAGCTAAACAGGCAACATTGTACGTCGTGACCGACTGTCGTCCCCGTTAATTGTAGCATTGTAATTGCTATTTATAGAGCGTGCCGATTATGTAGACTAAACAATATAGTTATTTCATTATGTGAATGAATATAACATTCTGATCATGACATACAATTAGTAAAACTGTTCATATTTATGTTCATTTCTAAAGTGCATATCGAAGATATGTTTATAACTTTAATTTAACCGCTTATGTAAACAATTGTGTAAATTTTTAATCCCCAAAGTATGCAACAGTTATTGGTATACGTTAAACCATTGTTTGAAGTTTGCATTCCCTAAAATTATAAAATTTGCACAAGTATATTGGCATTCAATTTTCCCGCTGCATAATTATCGCAAGAAATCTAGGTCAAAATTAAATGATCTTAGACAGATACGCCGAAAAAAAATAAAACAGGATATAAAATATACAATTCATAGTTTTCATTAAGTCATGATTATTTATGAAACGTCCAGTGTTGTTCTTTTTTTAGCTGTTGGAGACTGGCAAGGTCCATTGGAAGGGAAAAATCAATGTGGTATTGGAAATAATGACCATTTAGAAATACAATAAAACGATTATTTCATATCCATTTTATCACTCATTATACACTCTAAGTTTTAACCTGAGCATACTGACAATTATGTTGCTTTCTTTATCATTCAACCACTTAAGACATCAGGGGGGGGGGGATTTCGAGATTTTCGCGGGAAATATATGCTCCAGAGCTAGGGAATGGTTGGTTTCCGCTTACATCTCCAAACAAGAGCACCGCCTACGGGTGCTGGACGCTCGACTTTCTCATATTTGATTGTACTCTAGGTTTTGTTTGTAGAATAAGTTTATCACTGGCATGAAGTATTTTGAAGTTCAAGTCAATACCTCATATAGATATTGAGAAATTTGACGTTAATAAAAACAAATCTAAGTTGAAAAAAGGGCAATAACTCCACCAAAATCCTTGAGAACGTTACCTCCTCTTGTCTACAGAATAATTTCATCACTGTGATCAAGTACTTTGAGGTTTTAAGTCAATACCTCTCATAGATATTGTGATATTTGACCTACAGCGAAATTTATAAGTTGAAAAAGGGCAATTACTCAAGCAAAACCCTTGAAAAAGTTACCTTCTCTTGTCTGCAGAATGGTGTCAGCACTATAAACAAGTACATTGAGACTCAATTTAATGTCTTCGATAGTTATTGAGAATTTTATATTTACCAAAAAATTGTCAAAATATGCTAAGTTCAAACAAGGGCAGATAACTCTCGAAATACAAATCAGAGGGTTACCTGCCTCGTTGTTATGGAGTACCCTGTTGATAGTGTACATGTGTTCAGTTTCAAATGGATACCTTTGATAGTTTCTGAGAAATGGACTCTGGCAAAAAACTTAACTAAAAAACGTAACCAAATAACGTAACCAAAAAACTTAACTAACGCAGACGCTGACGCAGACGACAGGGCAACGACAATAGCTCGAGTTTTTTTCATCGAAAAGAATAACTTTTTTTTCTTTAACCTTTTTTCTTGGCCGCATATTCACCACACAGTTTAAGTATATCGAAATACATGTAAAATGCTTAAGCGCCTCCCAACAAAGAAACTGTACCTTAACTATAAATAAGCTCATAGAAAAAGTGATTACTCACAAGAAACTTATAATATAAGTGACAACTGCTATTTTTTCCCGAAAATCAGACAAAGTTTATGATTGATAGTCAAAACTTTTAGGGTCAGCGCCAAAAATTGGGGATCGGGGGGGGGGGGGGGTCGGGTAAGCGGAAACCAACAACTTTTTACAACTTATTTCGGCGCCAAATTGGCCTAAAAAGTCACTGGCCTCGTTTCTAATACGGCTTTCTGCGTGCATGATTACAGTTCAATAATACTTCGGCTTTCAACTAAAATCAACTTTATTTTGATAATTGTGGTTAAGAGTATGGGTTGCAGCTTAAAACTGAATTTAATAAATGCAAGGAAAATTAGATCTTGCTTCAAAGGTGCACCATATTAAAAACACATTGGTGTTTCAGTACATCAAAATCGTTATCTATTTTTCTATTTTCCATAAGCTATTTGTAGAAACTAAAAGCAAAACTACCATATTTTTAATCAAAGGGGAAAAACGCCATGAACGATTATCGTACCATGACGGCAACGTAATAAGCGCATGTCCAAATTATACAAACCCTCTACGACCCAACATGATTCATAATCAAGTTTGAGCGTGCCATATGATCTAAGCAGAAAGGAAGTACACCAAATACGTGATCAAAACAGTGTCCTAATGAAGAAATAATGTTGACAACGGAGACAACTCTGGATGTACTTGTATTTACTCAGTGACAGAGTTGTCTACAATAAAAGCCCTAGATCTAAAGACCTACTAAATTACCACTGTTATTAGTATAATGTGTTAAAGAAAAATAGTTATTAAACTTAAGTATTAAGCGTTTTTATAGCAAGAAAACTATTAAATCGGTGAATTTTAATTGATTTTCTTAAAAAAAAAAACGAAAGTAAAATGTCTATAACAGATATAGACATAGGCAGGCTATGTGGGGTGACGAAGAAAGAATGCCAGTTCTGCGTTATTATGAATTAAATAATATTAAATACACATGAAACACTGCATTTCAAATATAAAAATAAACATAAATAATGGATACTGTATGTCTGTAGCTGCCACTAGCAGATGCAACATATTGGAATATTCTTATTGGCTATATATGGAAAGCGATAGCATTGAAAAATACGGTTTTATTGAGCGCAAAACGCGTAAAATGCATTGATCAGTGCTTTTTCATATAAACACGTTTTATGCCTACAGAACCACGCAAACTACACAGATGCATATTTACCAAATCGGAAAGTCGGGACATATATATATATATAATATATATAAATATAGTGTGCTACTTTCGACTCTTTTAGCCTCCAGTCATATGGCTAAACTGGCACGCATTTAAATATTTCATGGAGAGAATAGGTCGTAATGTAGACGTTTCCCCCGAGGCCTTTTACTGGTGTATCTTGATTTATGGATAAATGAGAGAAAATCTTGAAACTTATTAAAATTGTTCCGTGAATATTTCTAAATAAAACCTATATTATTTTTAAATGACGAATTTAATAATTAACTTCTACAGGTATTTATCATGGGTCTTTAATTAACAAATTTATATCTATAAATTATTAAATATACATGCAGATTTATGTTGATTTAGGAAATATAACCAATAATCATTAGCACTCTTACCTGTTTACAATTGCATTCCCGAAAATGGCGAACAGATAAAAAAAATTCTAATCCATGCAGGTGTGTTCTACTTTCCAGTTGTATCTTTTGCTGTCAACAGGTGTAGAAAATGGCTTACATTTAACCTTTGAACTACAAATATTTAAATCTAGACTGAAACAAACGAGTTAGGAAAAAAGTTGCGAGTAACTTTAGCTAATGGTGGTGCGTTCTTAAGCCTCACCAGATCATTTAGTAGTTACACCCTAAAATGACATTGTTTTTGTTAGTATTTCATGACCGATGTCCCGTAACGACACATTTGTTTCGTTTATAAATTATATTGGCGGGAATTTTAAGATGGTGGATGGCGACCCGGAAAGCAACGGTAAAATGTTGAGGAGTACTTCCGAAGAAAAACAAGAAACAAAGTCCGGAGCACGAATGAAAACATTAAGAGATGTGATGGAGAAAACAATCAATTCCTATACCACAAATCTAAGGTAGCGATTTGCCATGTTGCCCTTCAAAATTCAACGTTTAGCCGTTGAAAGCTTCGCCCCGAAATCGTTTCAAACTGGGACGTTTCGCTTCAATTAATCAATCACGTATGTTACAGACGGATACCTAAAATTATTTTAAAGTTAAATATTTTTAACTATTATTCGACCTATATGTATTTTGAAAGCGTATGATAAATATTTTGATAATGTTTAATGGCTTTTTTAACAAATGGCAAGCGCTTTGGATCTGTCGAACATTTTCAAATTACGTCAGACGTAGACCAGGCTTGGGGGGGGGGGGGCTGGACTAAAATGATGCAGAATTGGTAGTGACAGTAATTTTAGCAGCAGTTGCAACAGTAGCAGAAGTAATTGTAGTGAAAGTGGTAGCAGCAGCACTAGTAGTAGCTGTTATATTGTGTCTGTGATTTGTACAAATGTACTATATTCTAGATTGAAGACAATCAAGTCAACATAACACAAGCGTGTTCTTTCTACGAAGTTTATTCTAAGACTGCTGATAAGACCTGCGCATGCGCATAGAGATAAACATGCACGTGGTCCATATATTACATCCTCCTCTCTTTCAGAAGAAAAGATACTACATTGTAAAATTAACAATCAATACAATGTGTTTCATACATTTCCAATACCACAATGAAGTTATTTAAAATAATATTAATATTGATAAAATGTTCGAAATGTTGCTCGTGTCCGTTATCAGCCTATCACTAACTTTAGTGTTTATTTACAGTTATTTACATATCCACTGATCACCACTGTATAGTTTGCTTGGCTTCACAACTCTACCTGATCCTGTCGGATAAGGGCTATTTACAGGTGATGCTGAACTGTTAACTTGACCTGGGTCATTGCTGGGTTGAGTGGTACAGGGGGCTACAAATGGGGAATTCTGTGCCAAGATGTTCGGCTCGAAATCAGTGATTTCAGGAAAGCTCTCATTGGTTTTGCGTAACAGCCTACGATTACGACGATAAATTCCGCCGCTCCTAGTTTGCACTTCATAGGATCTTTCATTGTGAACCTTAGTGACTTTAGCTGGTAACCAAATTTTATCATGTTGCATTCGAACATATTCATTGACTTTCAGTTTTGGCAATGGTTTTGTAGACCTATCGAAATATTGCTTTTGTTTCTCTTTTTCTCCATGTTTGTAAGTTTGAACTTGTTTTGTGTTAACCGTCTTAGGAGTCAGATATTTGTGAGTGACAGGTAGTACAGATCTAGTGCGTCTGCCCATAAGCAGTTGTGCAGGGGTGTATCCAGATTTTAGAGGGGTGTTCCTGTACTCAAGAATGCATAGGTATGGTTCTTGTCCGCTTTCGCGCGCTTTTTGCAGTAAGCGCTTTGCTGTTTTCACCACGTTTTCTGCTAGGCCATTCGATTGTGGGTGGAGTGGACTGGAAAATATTTGTGTAAAATTCCATTCCCTTGCAAAGTTTTTCATTTGTTCTGATGTGTATTGACCTGCATTGTCGGACATCAGTCTGTCTGGAATGCCATGTCTAGCAAATTGACATTTGAGTTTTCTAACAACTGTCGAGCTTTTCATGTCAGGTAGATAGTCAATTTCAAAATAATTACTGTATGAGTCGACCGTGATCAGGTAGTCTTTATTGTCAAGTGTGAATATGTCAGTCGAGACATATTGCCATGGTCGCTGTGGTACATCATGTGAGATCAATGGTTCTTTTTGATTGGACTCTCTGTACTTCTGACAAGCACTACATTTCTGTACGAAGTCCGTAATTTGTTTTGACATACCTGGCCAAAACAATGCCTGTTTCGCCCTGAGTATTGTTTTCTCAATACCCATGTGGCTGCTGTGAACCGATTGCACCATTTCCTGTCGGACCGGTTCGGGGATGATTATGGTTTGACCTCTCAAGATTAGATCTTCAGCACAGGATAGTTCATCCCTGTGGTTCCAGAATTCTAGGATTGACCTGTTACATTGTGACCTGGTTTCTGGCCATCCGTCCAAGATTGTGTTCTTTAACGTTTGCATCTGAGGGTCATTCTTTGTTGCTTCGTGAAGCAACTGAATTCGTCGGTCAGTTACGTTTAATGATTGCATAACAGTGTGTACGTGTAGGTCAAGGCCCTCTAGGTTGAATGTACCTGTGATTGGCTGTCTGGAAAGTAAGTCACTGATGGGAACTTGTTTCCCGCTCACGTGCTGTACGTCAAGGTCATATGCCTGCAACTGTAACATCGTCCTTTGCAAACGTGGTGGGGCAATTGAAAGAGGCTTTTTCATGATTGCCGATAGAGGCTTATGATCAGAGTGTACGGTTACATGTCTGCCATAAATGTACTGATGGAAACGTTTGCATCCGAACAGTATAGCTAACATCTCGCGCTCTATGTTCGCATAACCAGATTCTGTCTGGGTCAGTGTCTTTGACGCATAAGCGACTGGGCGGCCATCTTGAAATAAGGCTGCGCCGACACCATGTTTTGATGCATCGCATTCAAGTAAAACCTGTTTTTTAGGGTCAAAGAATGTCAATACGGGACTCTGGGTAATAACCTGCTTCATTTTGCTGAGTGCGTCCGTCTGTGCGTGGTCCCACATAAATTCAACATCTTTCTTAAGTAACGATCGCATGGGACTCGTTACTTCAGCGAGGTTTGGGGCAAATTTCTGCAAGTAGTTTACCATGCCTAGTATGGTTTCCAGTTCCGTTCTGTTCTGGGGAATACCTAGCTTTGTGATCGCTTCGATTTTAGAAGGATCAGGCTTAAGTCCATCTGAGGTTATTACATGACCAAAGAATGTGACTTCTTGTGCAGCAATTGTACATTTGTCCGGATTAAACCGTATGCCATTTGCATGTGCTCTCTCGAGGCAACGTAACAAATTAATGTCATGTTCCTTTCTGGTCGTTCCTGTGATCAAGAGGTCGTCAACAAGCGTTGTCAAACCAGTCAATCCGGTAAACACTTTATCCATTTTGTTTTGAAATATGTCTGACGACGCTGAAATTCCAAACGGAAGTCTTAGCCATTTGTATCGTCCGAAAACTGTACTGAATGTCGTCAATAATGATGACTCGTCGTCCAACTTAATACTCCAGTATGCATGTGTAATGTCTAGAGTACTGAAGTACTTAGCACCAGTCAGTTTCGACGTTATGTCGTCTAAGGTCGGCATTGCATAGTGTGGTCGTCGGATAGCATCGTTTAATGCTTTGGGATCTAGGCAAATTCTCAAATTGCCTGTTTTGGGTTTCTCTACAATCACAATTGAGTTTACCCAGTCCGTAGGTTCGGTGACCTTCGCAATAATGCCGTCACGCTCTAAGCGCTGAAGTTCGCATTGTAACTTATCTTTAAGCGCTTCCGGTACTCGTCTAGGCGGGTTAATTACAGGTACTGCATCGGGCTTAACGTGCAATTTGCAAACACCTGGAATAGTTCCGACGCCTTGAAATAGGTCACTGTAGTCACTCAAGACTGACTCCTTATCTAATGGGGTATTCCTGGTATTTTCCAAAGAATAGGTCAGTGTGATAAGACCTAAATCAACAGATGCTTGTAGGCTCAACAGAGGGGAAGCGTTACCGTCCACTATGTAGCACAGGGATTCGGTAATCTTATCTTTATATCTCAAATACAGTTTGACCATCCCTTTCACCGGGAGTGTGTTGCCAGTATATGAGGTTAATCGGCTATCGGGAGGTTCCAACGGGGTTTTGAGGTGTAACGTGCGAAAGTGTTTCAAGGGTAGTACTATGACAGCACTGCCTGTGTCTAATTTAAATTGGATTGGGGTGCGGGAAGGACCAACGTTGACTTGAACAAATGCACGATCAGCATGAGAAGAAAGCTTTCTTACCGTATCAATGTTACATTTTCCGTTGTAGCATTCATTTGAACTAATTGAATCATAATAATCCCGACAATTGTCTGTGTCTGCTGTCAGTTCGTGCACTTTTTTGGAACGGCATACTTTTGCAAAATGGTTCATTTTGCCACAAATGTGACATGTCATTCCCCTTGCAGGGCACTTTGCAGTCTTGTCATGCATTCTTCCACAATAGTCACACGAATGTTTGTTCTGTTTCGTCCGTGCGTCTCTGGGTCGTGGTCGACTGTCTGCTGGAGGTCGCCGCGCATCGCTCCTGTGTCTCTGTGGTTTGATTTGATGAACATCTTGCTCTGTCATCGTCTTTAGCTGCTGCTGGGAGTACTCGAATGATTGCGCAATTTGTATTGCTTTGTCAACTGTCAGTTCCGCGCCGACATTGATGAGCTTCTCTCGAATTCTGGCAGAATTCGTACCAAATACGATTCGGTCGCGTATCATGTGGTCCATGTCATTAAAGTTGCAGTCTCTTGCTGTCAACCGCAGTCTGGTGACAAACGTGTCAATTGAGTCTTGGTTCTGAACTTCATTGTAGAATTTATACCGCGCGAATATCGGGTTCAGCTTCGGTTGTACATAATTTTGAAATCTTGTGTAATAGGTGTCCAGTTTCTTCGATTGTTCCTCGGTTATACCATTCCATGTTGCGTGAATGTCTCTTCCTTTTTCGCCCGTCCATAACAACAAATATGACACTTTTTCTTCTTCACTTTTTCCTTTTAGTGGACCAGAAAACATTAAGTTTACATGGCGCCTGAATCTGTTCCACTGTTCAGGTAGATTTGAGTCTGACCAGTTCATACATGGCGGTGTTATTCCACTTATTTCCATTTTGTAGATTAATGTTCACAAAATTAATAATCCAATCCCTTTTCTGACATCATGTTATATTGTGTCTGTGATTTGTACAAATGTACTATATTCTAGATTGAAGACAATCAAGTCAACATAACACAAGCGTGTTCTTTCTACGAAGTTTATTCTAAGACTGCTGATAAGACCTGTGGCTAGCGCCGGGTAGTGTTCACGCATGCGCATAGAGATAAACATGCACGTGGTCCATATATTACAGTAGCAATTTCATCATCTTATAATATTTTGTTTACGCCTTATTCAAAGTATCTTGTTTAGGTAGAGGTATGTGCCTAAAGCAGATAGTTTGAATAAGGTTAAACAAAATATTAAGTTTGTTCAGGTTACATGCCCCAAAAATTTGGGTAGGTAGGTAGGGTTTAATTTTATTCTTTTAAGAGAATGCTATCAAAACAAAACACAAAACATTTAATTATTGGAAAAAAAGTAAATAAAACCAAAAAATATATCTGAAAGACTCAATAAAATAATTTAGGGTAGGTCGGGTAACCTGAAACATATTTTTTTATGCCTAAGTAATTCTTAATTACAATTAAGGTGCTTCTGACCGTGGTAAATTAACGACGTTGAGTCCGTGACAAATATTATTTTACCAATTTATATGTTTCCAGCCACTCGAACACCATGATTGGTGTATGCTCAGCAAGGTACCATCAAGCTCCCAGATTAAATGTCCAGATAAAGTGATAGATAAGACAATATACGGTACACAATGTAACACGCCAGCTGTTTACTGCTTGTGTAAGATCAAAGCCAAATACAGCAAAGTTATAAAATAAGGCAATATACGGTACACAATGGGACACACCAGCTCTTTACAATTTGTGTAAGAACAAAGCACAGCCTGAAAATGATATCGCAGGGCTAAACTGGGGGGCTGGAGCACAAAAGCCCGGGCCTGAATCCGTGCCTGGACATGTCTGACAGTCTGACACAATTTGCGCTGTGTATTTATATTTTGTATTGTATATATTTATGTGTCATTCAGGGTAGAAAATGTTCTAAACTTTCTGTTAAACAGAAGTATTAATACATAATTTTCGTCAGACAAAAACTAACAAATCACAATCTATAGTTTAGAAAAAAAAAAGAACTGCAGCACAAATTATTTATTAAGACTATGATAGTGCATATTGACAGTGTTATTTTGTTCTAGAATGCCAGGGTTTCCCGCAGGCCTGTTTCGCTTGTCGGGCCCGACATGCCTTCAAAGCAGTCAGTCATTTCCCGACGTGCTTAAATAACGCCGACATGCTTTAATTTTCAAAGCGACAACCCTTAATCCCTTTATCTACTACATCGATCTCGTATTGATCGATAAGATCTAACTTCCAACAGTGTTATTGACAAGTAACCGAACTGTGTAGCCCGCCCACAACGATCTCATTAGCCAAATACGGCTATTTTTAGGGCGGAGTTTATAGAAACGTGTTTGACAACAAATACTATCGTTGACGGGAAAAGTGGTCAGGCATTTTTAAAAATTTGATTATTATATTTGACGTTTTATTTGATCCCGGTAATTTCCTTATCCATTTCCCAAATTGAAAATCAAAATTATGGAAACGAATAATGTAATATAGAGCCTCATTTTAAAACACAATTTTAAGTCTTCAAACGTAATTTTGTTCTCATAAATACTGCAATTAAGCACTGCTGCACATGACCAGTACACGTACGTTTTTCATGAGGCTTCCATGACCTTGTGCATGGCAATTTCCGCACGCGTTTGTAGCAAAACACGCATGTTACATGGAGATACAGGGACGTATTTTATGTCGATTGAAACCACATATTCAGGTATTTAAAAACAACGGAGATTTGTTCGGCTTTTAATTTTCGCATGTAGTATAACTGATATCCATTATTGACTTCTTTTGCATCCGAAAACAATTAATGAAATAAAACACAGTTTTTGAAAAAACGAGCGGTCATAACAGAATTTCAAGGCGGAAAAAAAGCTAGGCTTTTCAACGAATCTGAATACCATGTATTAACTCCATAAAAAATGCAGCCTAGAATTTTGATGTACACTGCCTCCAAAGGAGTTAGTTCAACACGTCTTTTTAAAAAAGGTCAACACATTTTTATTCAATTAAGAAAACTGCGGTAGTTGCGATTTTAGAAGGAGAACTATTTTTTATAGTTTTAGTTTTATAATAGTAAGAATTCCCAAATTAAAGATAATGCAAAAGAGAGATGCTGGTCGAGCAATAGGCTTGGTAGTTTTAGCGATAAAGGGCGGTAGTTAAAGCTATACTGCCGATTTGATTGCCGCCGGGATTTCGAAAGGTGTGGTGGCGCTATACGGCTGATCTTGGGGAGTTGGATTCGAGAGGTGCAGCCCATTTCGGGGAGATAGGGTCGATGGTTGAAGCCATTTTCGGGAAGCTGGGGTTGATTTCGAAGAGGTGGTGGTCAAACGGAGCGGGCGATTTTGGGGGGGGAGGGGCTTAGGGGTCGGATTGGAACAATCTCGAGTGGGGGGGGGGATTGAGCTGATGCTTGTAAACACCTACCACATTTTTTGTTTGTAACTTAATTTACGATAAAAAGTTCCTTATCAATATTTGAGGTTCTTATAACAGAACTTTCTTTAAACATAATTCACAACCATTTTTCTTTGTCGAATGGTATGCGCAGGAAACACACTATTATGTGAAGCTAGAATAGGACATCACAAATAAAATTGACTGTTTGATTACACCAAGTTTTATACGCAGTTCAGCATAATTTGTAATTAAATGTTTTGCAAAGTAATATAGTATGGTCGACACCCGCATTTATTACTGCATGAGTAAAAGTGAGTTTACTAAAACACTGTTTATTCGTAGGCATTGACACAATTGATGACAATAAATTGGGACCGTGTCCATGCATGCCTTTGCAGAGTTTTTGAAGACAGTATATAGTTGTTTCATAGGCGTTTTAAGAACAGTTAAAAGGGTTGTCCTGAGTGGCCGCTGTTTTAACTGCTCCCCAAACGCCTTTGGAAATGGGAATTATGTGCTTCAAAATGATGCAACTTACGGCAGATTATTTGCTCAAGTCAAAAAAGAGTAAAATTGCAATTTGCTTGCATCGAAAAGCAGAATTCTGCATCTATTGAAATCCCTGGCTCTGTAGCCTCTGTTTTCAGATTGGTCAAGCCTTTATCCAACGTGAACAAACCAATCCTGAAACAGCTGGAAAGTGAGACTATTAAACAGCTGAAAAGTAACATCATTGTAAGTAAATTGTTGATAGGCCACATTAAAGATCACAAGTGCACTATGTCTGCAGCATTTTGTCGGGGTTTTGTTTGGTACATTACCAGATTGGTAATATAATAGTTATACAATCCTCAAAATAAGCAACCTGATAGTTAATGTATTAAGTGAAAAAATGCACATTACATTTTTTATTTATTTAAATGAATTGTTTTGTCATATTTAGGACGGTACAAGTTGAACTGCAGCATATCTTAAGGCACTTACAAGGTGGCACATGTTTAACTATAGTAAAACATTTAAAGTTTATTGCTAAGATAACACATTTATAAAGTAATGCATTATGAGCTAAAACATAACTATTTCCATAAATTGTTTATTAACAAAGTAAATTTCAGTAAACAGTGTCTACATTTTCACATCTATGAAACTAGCCGAAGTTCCTTGTTTTATGAAGAATACATGTATCGTGCAGCTTGCCAAATGTAAACGGTGAATAGTCGGATTGAATCCACGAAACAACCATGTTCAGCAGTAAATAAAGCTAGTGTTTGTAAACAGGTTGACCTGGAGTATCTGCGTTTCTTCAGTAAACAGTATTCAGCAAACCGTATGTTTATGATGTAGGTTATATACCAGTGAAAAAACAAACAATAAGATGACAGTGTACTTTTAGAGTCCAAATTGGCCACTTTCACCTTTTGTGTGGCTTTAATCTATATCAGTCTTCACATTAAATGTTTTAATCCACTAGCCTGAATCATTATGCAATCATAGTAAACAGGTGAAATTTCCATTAGCCTGACTATATACATTATTCAAGTTCTACTAGCCCCAATTAAATTTCACTAGCCCCGGGCTGTCTGGCTAGTGGTTAGCATGAAGACTGCTATATCTTGAGTTTGAATATTATATTATGAGGCATTTTGTGGGAAACTGGGGCTGAATGCATCTGCCTAAAGTGTCGTCCTGGATTAGCCTGTGCAGTCCACACAGGCTTATCCAGGACAACGCTTTACACTTTTATGGTATTTTCCTTTTCAAGGAAGTCTCTTGTAAACATAAATCCACTGTAGGGGTAAAGTGTCGTCCCAGATTAGCCTGCGCTGACTGCACAGGCTGATCCGGGAAGACACTTTATGCTCATGCATTAAGCCCGATTTTTCCACGACACGCCGCTTATGTTTTATTCTTGAGTATTTTACATGTGTTTCATATTTTACATGTGTTTCTGCAAAATGATTTCAGACCGAGTTGGAAGTCATGTACAGTGATGAGAATGTGGAGGTTCTATTGAACAAGCTGGATGAACTCACCCAGCAGTCACCAGCAGATCAGTCACCAGCCTGGTAAGTAATGTAGATCAGTCACCAGCTTGGTAAATCACAGACAGATCAGTCACCACTCAGAAAAGTAGTCAACAACAGATCAGTCACCTTTCTGGTAAGTCCACAACAGATCAGTCACCACTCTGGTAAATCACAGACAGATCAGTTTGCAGTCTGGTAAGTCATCAAAAGATCAGGCACTAACCTAATAAGTCACACACAGATCAGTCACCAGTCTGGTCAGTCACCTACATTACCTACCAGGCTGGTGACTGATCTGCAGGGACTGCTGGGTGAAAACATAGCAGTCACCAGCTTGGTACGTCACAGCCAGATTAGTCATTAGGCTGTTCAGTCATAGACAGATCAGTCACTGGTTGGTCACCAACAGATCAGTCACCAGTCTGGTAAGTTTCCAAAAGATCAATCACCAGTCTTGTAAGTCATCAGGCTGTAAAGTCACAGACAGATTAGTCACCAGCCTGTTAAGTCGACAAATCAGTCTCCAACTTGGTAACTCAAAGATAGATCAGTCAATAGCCTGGTCAGTCATCAGCCTTGTTAGTCACTGACACATAAGTCACCAGCCTGGTAAATCACTGACAGAACAGTCTCCAGTCTGCTAAGTCACATATTGATTGCTTCCCAGCCTGGTAAGTCAAATGTAGATCAGTCATCAGCATTGCAAATCAAAGACAGATGAGTTACCAGCCTGGTAAGTTACATGTAGATCAGTCGATAGTTTGCAAGTCATATGTGAATCAGTCTCCAGCCTGGTAAGTCACATGTAGATCAGTCACCAGCCTGGTAAGTCACACATAGATCAGTCTCTAGTCTGGTAAGTCGCTGACACACAGAACAGCACAGACCAAGTCAGTATTAAACTTAAATAACTAGTTGGTATTGTCAAATATTGCCATGATTTCGTATAAGGGGCTTGTATATTCCAGGCGGCCCACTGGAGATGTGAGAAGGGACGCGGGGCCTCACCTCATCGCCCTTAAGCGTGAGAAGTTGAAGGTGTTGGAGGCCCAACTGGCAGACCTTGAGGCCCAGAACAAGCTGCTGGCAACCAGGGTGGACAAACGGGAGCAGCAAGTGGGCAGGATTAAAGACAAGATACTGGGGATATCAGAGGATCTGGGACAGGTACAAAAACATGGTTGTTTGTTAAGTGAAATTTATATCTTTATTGCATTTGCTATGAAAGAAAAGCTAATAGCCATACTTAGCAGTTTTGCAAAAAGACCTGCTATTTTGAAAATCCTTTTTGGTCCCCCCAAGCTGCGTCTGTGGGCTCGTCAGCATATGAATGATTATCATCTTACGAAATTTAATGTAATATTTTCCACATTCCAATGACAAATGAAAGAAAATGTGGATTTACCTTAATTAGAATCATTTATTTGATAAAAACCTAGGATTTGCAAATGTCAAAGAACAACTTGCTTTTTCCCTGCTTCTTTAGTTTAGTTTAAACCTATTTATTTTAGCTCGATTGGATCGAAAGCCTTAGGCTTATTGAGACACTCTCGAGTCCGTTTCCTGGGTAGAACCAGTACTTGGTGTCTTTGGGGGAGATCTCAAGAACGCTCCCAGAGTGGGGATCGAACCCGGGACCTCCCGATCGCTAGGCGGACACCATATCCACTACGCCACCGCGACCTCTCTGCTTCTTTGAGCAACACCATGTTGTTTTTATGCCCCCACAATGTGGGAGGCATTAAGCATTACCTTTGTCCGTCCGTATGTATGTACTGCTCTTTAACGGCTGGGCGGATATGGCTGAAACGTTTACAGCAGAACAACCTTATTGTATAGGTGATTGTAAAGGAATTTCGGCAGAATTATGGCTTTTTGACATTTTCCACTATATATACTTCATAAAATTTTGTGGACTCAACTGCTTTTTAACGGCTCGGTGGATTTTGATCAAACTTGCACAGCTGAGCAATCTTAATGTGTAAGTGATCGTAAAGTAAGGAATTTGGGCAGAACCAATTTGGCAGAATTATTGCCCTTTGACATTTTTTCCGCTTTATGTTCTTTATTAAATTGTGGGGACTCATTTCCTCTTTATTGGCTGGGTGGAATTGGCTCATACTTTAACAGCTAAACAACCTTAATGTGCAGGTTATCATAAATGAGTTTTGGCTGCGACCAATTTTGGCAGAATTATGGCCCTTTGACATTTTTTCACTATAAATACTTCATGAAATTTTGTGGACTCAAATCATGGCTCTTTGTCTTTTCCACTATAGAATTTATATGACAGTAAATTTGTGAAGGCAAAAATTAGTGTTGGCAACACGCCCTTTGTGTCCAAACATGTGCGTGGGGGCATCGGTGTCTGTAACACACAATAGTTGAACTAAAAGGCATACAACTTTATTATGTTGAGTACAAATTGGACCCCTGTTCTGGACATTCTGACACATTTTTACCTGTAAATCATATTGATTCCACTGGACATTGTCCATGCAAATCTGATTGATTCCAGGTGGTAGATGAGGAGACAAACTTGATAAACTCCAGATCTACGGTGAAATAGGTCTAAACGTTTGAACTCGACAACTAACCTGGGCTGAAACAAAATGGATGCTTCCAATGTCACACATGCTGTGTTGGGTATAAGTTGGCTATTTATTGACTGTGAGCCTTGTATGGCTGTTCGCATATTTGCCAGAGATTCATCAGTGTACCCAGATAATAGCAAATATGTGTCAGCTGGAAGTATCTGTGTGAACAGCGGTGAACTTATATCAGCGGGTCATACATTGTGAAATATAGTGCAGTTCATATTTTTTTAACTGCTGTTTATACACGACACTTTAATTCACTTTAATAACACTATATATGTACCTTTAGATAATTGTTGGAAAAGTAGACACTACGGTAACATTTTGAATGTGCCAGAATAGCAGCCAATGTTAAATAGTTTTCCCAAAAATAAGAAAACATGGCTTATTATACGCCCATTTTGAAAAGCGGGATGTATTATGGGAACGCCGGAGCATAACTTTGTCCAGCATGGATGGATTTTCAAGAATCTTGGTTGAAGTGACAATCATGATGAGATAGAGTGTTGCGCGCAAGAACCATGTCTTTAGGTCCAAGGTCACAATTCAAGGTCAAATTTAAAAAACCAATCCTTAACACTTTGTCTGGAGCATATCTTTGTCCAGCATGGATAGATTTTCAAATAACTTGGCAGAAGTGACAAGCATAGTGAGACGGATTGTCGCCCCACAAGAAAAGGTCCAAGGTCAAGGTCACAATTCAAGGTCAAAGGTCAAATTTAAGGAATCAATCCTGAACGCTTTATCCACAGCATAACTTTGTCCAGTATGAAAAGATTTCCAATAACCCAACAGAAGTGACAAGCATGGTGAGTTGGAGTGTCATGCTCAAAACCACGTCCCTAGGTCCAAGGTCAAGGTCACAATTCTAGCGCAAAAGTCAAATGAAAGAAATAAATCCTTAACAATTTGTCCGGAGCATATCTATGTTGAGCATGATGGATTTTCACATAACTTGGCAGAAGTGACAAGCATGGTGAGACGGAGTGGCGCGCGCAAGAGCCAGGTCCGTAGGTCCAAGGTCAAGGTTACAAATCAAGGTCAAAGGTAAAATTTAAGAAATCAATCCTAAAAACTTTGTCCGGAGCATATCTTTGTCCAGCATAGATGGATTTTGGAATAACTTGGCAGAAGTGACAAGCATGGTGAGATGGAGTATCGCAAGCAAGAACCAGATCCCTAGGTCCAATGTCAAGGTCACAATTCAAGGTCACATTTAAAGACGTTCGCAACAATTTCCTTAAAAAAATTTCCAACGACAGATTTTCTTAAAACTTGGCACAAACATGTATCAATGTATCCTAAAACTAAAACAGTCTTAAAAAATAGGGGTCAGCGGCCTTTTTCTGGAAATATTGAATTTTGAATACGGTACCTGTCGAAGCCTTTTTTCAGTGTGTGTTACTTAGTATGTTGAATAATATAAAGCGTTTATATTCAAACAAAGATGGAGATTTTTAAATGCATCTTTTTTAATGTTTCGTTTGGTAATATACAAGTGCAGTTTAATGATAAAACCCGCTTTATCTACAGTTATCATTTACCAAATGACTAGTAATGAAAGCTTAACAAGGTGAATTTTGCATTAAATGTGCCTGTGAAAACATCAATAATTTATCAAATATACGAATATCTTTTGTTCCAAACGACAGATTTTGTTAAAAGATCCCACATACATGCGTCATTGTATACTGAAAACTAAAACAGTCTTAAAAAATAGCGGTCACTGGCCTTGTTCCGAAACTATTGGGTTTTGAATACGGTACCTGTCGAAGCCCCTTTTTCAGTTTGGATTTTTATCAATGTTTTAAGTATATAGGATAGTTATTTTTCAAACAAGGTTATGGTTCTTTCAACTGATATGTTTGTATATGCTTTGTTTGGCAATATACAAGTGTATGTTGATAATAAAAACGTTTTACCTACATTTACTGCTTAAATAATGAATTTGACTGGACATTTAAGTGTGTCAAATAGGAACTAATAATGCTTTCTGAAACTTCATTTTTATCAAATGCATATTTTGTTCCAAACAACAGATTTTCTTAAAGTTTCGCACAGACATGCGCCAGTGTATATTTACACCAAAACATTAATAAAAAGAATGGCTCACCGAACTTGTTTGGGGAATATTGGATTTTATATAGGGTATCTGTGTAGCCTATTTCCTGTTTCGTTTTAACATACATAAACAACGCATCAATAGAATGAAAATATTAAATGGATCATTTCTGAACTAAATTTGTTTGGAAATACATTGCATAGTGTGTTTTTGATTATTATATATGCTTTATAAACTTTAACTATTAATAATATTTATTTTGAATGGACATTAAATTAGTATATTGTAACCTATATACAATAAAGAAAAAATGAAGCAAAAGGAGAAATTAACCCAATTATTTTCTTTTTGTTGCGAAATCAATTGTAAACCCTTTGTCTGGAGCTTAGCTTTGTCTAGCATGGATGGATTTTCAAATAACTTGGCACAAGTGACAAGCATGGTGAGGTGGAGTGTCGTGCGCAAGAACCAGGTTAGTATGTCCAAGGTCAAGGTCACAATTCAAGGTCAAAGGTCAAATATTGAAATCAATCCTTAACACTTAATCCAGAGCATATCTTCGTCCAGCATGGATGGATTTTCAAATAACTTGGCAGAAGTGACAAGCATGGTGAGGAGTAGTAGGCGCAAGAACCAGGTCTCTTGGTCCTATGTCAAGGCCTCAATTCAAGGTCAAAGGCATAGTGGCAGCGACAACTTTTCGTGTCTGCTTTCTATCTTGAGAACAAATTGAGCTATTGTAATGAAACTTCATACATAGATACCTTTTTGCAAGATCTCGCTTCGGATTGCATATGGGATGGGTGGGGTTAGGGTCAAGGTCACTGTTACTAAAAATAGAGAAATGGTTTCTACTCAGTAAATTGAGAACACATTGAGATATTTTAATGACATTTCATTTGTAGATACCTCATATTGAGACCTTGTTTGGGATTGCATAAGGGGTGGGTGGGGTCAAGGTAATAATACTAAAAATAGACAAACAGTTCCCGCTCAATACTTAGAGAACGAATTGAGGTAATTTAATGAAACTTTATATGAAGATACCTTATATCTAGACCTTGCTTGCAATTGCACATGGGGTGGGTGGGGTCATGGTCAAGATCACCATAGATATTTTAGTGAAACTTTGTATGTAGATACCTTATATTGAGACCTCGCTTTTGAGCGCAAGGTCAAGGTCATCATTTCGTAGCCATAGTTGTATGACCTTCACTTTGCACCCAGAACTTTATTTCAGTATTGTGCTGGCTTTATGCATTTCCTTCGAAAAATTTGGTTTCTTGTGTTTTGTTTCTCTTTAATCGGCAAATCTTTACCCCATAAATGCTTCGTTGACAGGCGTATCTTTGTGACAATGAATGGCACTCATGTTTTGTTTCAAAAATGTTATTGCCATTGGTTATTTTGGCTACTGGGAAAGCAAACATAGATTAGATTAAGACTGAACATTAAGTATTTGCCCTTGAGAATGATATAAAATCATGTCGGTGGTTGGCAGTGTGACTAGACCACTGACAGTGAGTGTGAATTGGCAATGTGACTAGACCACTGACAGTGAGTGTGAATTGGCAATGTGACTAGACCACTGACAGTGAGTGTGAATTGGCAATGTGACTAGACCACTGACAGTGAGTGTGAATTGGCAATGTGACTAGACCACTGACAGTGAGTGTGAATTGGCAATGTGACTAGACCACTGACAGTGAGTGTGAATTGGCAATGTGACTAGACCACTGACAGTGAGTGTGAATTAACATGGACTTGTTTATGTGACACTAGACCACTGACAGTGAGTGTGAATTAACATGGACTTGTTTCACCATGTGCACAGTGACATATTTTTTCTCATAAAAAATACATTAATAATGACAGATTCTCTAGACATTGAGAATTTTACATAAATTTAAGCTTGTGTAGTTTGTTGGTGTGGTAAATGTTGTTTTTCAAATAAACAAATTATTAATAGACAATTATTGTTCAATTAAGCCTTTAGTTATTTTGCAAGGGAAACTGATTTATTAAGACTATACAATTTGTATCTGCTTCAAGATAAGTTAATATGGACTTGCAGATGTGTATGAATGGTTCTCTAAGTGATTTTGTTTGAAATTCTGGTTTTGATATCAGAACATTTGTTATTGTCTTTAGTAGGGATGGGACCGAATACTGAAATTAATATTCGAATATTCGTTTTAGGTATTCAAATATATTCGAATATTCGTTTTGTAAATACTACTATATACAGCACTCTGTCAGAATATTTACCTATCCGAGATATATATACTACGTGCACGTAGTTGTTTTACATTGTTTCAGTGGTAAATGAACGATATAACTCGGTGAGTGTTAGGAAAATATAAAATAAGATATTGTTAAGTGTATTGTTTATTAATTTGTTCATCAAAATAAGATATTGTTAAGTGTATTGTTTATTAATTTGTTCATCGTTCCGCTTTATTTTTCAGAACCATGAAGCTTGTATCTGCTGTTCAGATTACACGTTGCCTGGGTTTTGTCTAATGACGGCGTAAAGTACTTCTAAGCACGCGATGGTGGCATTGTTTATTAATAAAGATTATTGTATAATATACGTTGTTGATATAATGAAGTAATTTACAAGTGACGTATATTAAGATTGACCAGATCATGCTAATTTTGTTAAAGAAATTGATTGGCTGATAATGGATTCATTTTGATTGGTTTACTTTGAGAGTAATTGTAATTTACTGTAAACAAGTTAACCGTATAGATGTCCTTTAAGGACGATAAACAAAAATGTACGCCTTGTGCAAACTGTGAAACAGTTATCACAACATGGCCCAGTTTTGTTATTTGTGGACACAACGCGTCATATTTGCGCCTCCTACAAACCGTTAATTCGCGGCCCTTGGAAAGACGTCCCCCCCCCCCCTGCCAATTATCAATTGTCGTTAATTGGACATGTTTGGCATGTGTTGTCAAAACGTTACACTGCCCCCGCCCAGGAAATATGACTGGAATTCATGTTAACCTTGCAATCCCACTGGGAAAAAAATGATTTTTTAAAGAAATTTGTTCTTCAATAAATGTGAAAATCGAATATTCGTATTCGTTTTTTTCTATTCAAATATTATCCGATATTCGAATATTCGGTCTCATCCCTAGTCTTTTGACATCCCTAAGGTCTTTCAAACATAACATGCATTTTTTATGCCCCAACCATCAATGATGGGGGGGCATATAGGGTTTACCCTGTCCGTGGGTAGGTACGTATGTACGTTTGGGTTCTTGTCCAGACAATAACTTTGTCCAGCATTGGAGGATTTTCAAATAACTTGGCAGAAATGTTAAGCGTAATGGTACTGTGTGTTGCGCGCAGGAACCAGGGTCCAAGGTCAAGGTCACACTTAAAGGTCAAAGATCAAGTATAAGAAATCTACCCTTCTATCCCTGTCCGGAGCGTAATTTTGTCCAACATAGAAGGAATTTGAAATCACTTGGCACAAGCGTTGAGCATCGCGAGATGGTTTGTCTCGCCAAGAACCAGATCCCTAGGTCCAAGGTAAATGTCACACTTAAAGGTCAAAGTTCAAATATGAGAACTTAAGCCATAGACCCTGTCCGGAGCATAATTTTGTCTAGCATGGATGGAATTTCAAATAACTTGGCACAAGTGTTGAGCATGGTGAGATGGTGTGTTGCGCGTCCAAGGTCACACTTAAAGGTCAAAGGTCAAATAAAAATTTTTAAGCCTATCCCTGTCCAGAAAATAATTTTGTCCAGCATGGAAGGAATATCAAATAACTTGGCACCAGGTTTTAGCATGGTGAGACGGTGTGTCACGTGCAAGAACCAGATCCTAGGGTCAAGGTCACACTTAAAGGTCAAAGGTCAAATATAAGAATTTAAGCCATAGACCCTGTCTGGAGCATAATATTGTCCAGCATGGAAGGAACTTCAAATAACTTGGCACAAGTGTTGAGCTTGGTGAGACGATGTGTCGCGTGCAAGAACCAGATCCCTAGTTCCAAGGTTAAGGTCACACTTAAAGGTCAAATATAAGAATTTAAGCCTTCTATCCCTGTCTGGAGCATAATTTTGTCTAGCATGGAAGGAATTTCAGGTCCCTAGGTCCAAGGTCAAGGTCACACTTAAAGGTCAAAGGTCAAATATATAATTTTAAGCCATATACACTGTCTGGAGCATAATTTTGTCTAGCGTTGGAAGGAATTTCAAATAACTTAACACAAGTGTTGAGCATGGTGAGACGGTGTGTTTGCGTGCAAGAACCAGGTCCCTAGGTCCAAGGTCAAGGTCACACTTAAAGGTGAATGGTCATTTAAGCCATAGATACTGTTTGAAGCATAATTTTGTCCAGCAGGGAAGGATTTTTAACTAACTTAGCCGAAGTGCTAAGCATGGTGTGTCGAGGCCAAAGTCACACTAAAAGGTCAAATAGAAGAATTTTAAGCCATAGACCATGTCTGGAGCATAATGTTGTCCAGCAGGGAAGGATTTTCAAACAACATGGCATAAGGTCATCATTTTTTAGGTCAAGTATATGTATATATATTAAGATTCTTGTCCAGGCAATAACTCTGTCCAGCATTGAAGCATTTTCAAATAACTTGGCAGAAGTGATAACCATTACAAGAGGATGTGTCACCCGCAAAAGCTAGGTACAAGGTCAAGGTCACTTAAAAGTCAAAGGTCAAGTATAAGAATTAAGTCCATTGATTCTGTCTGGAGCATAATTTTGTCGGGCATGACAATTTTTCAAATAACTTGGCAGAAGTGGTAAACATGAGAGGGCATGTAGCGTTCAAGGACCAGGTCTGTAGCTGAAAGGTCACGGTCATTAATCAAGGTCAAAGGTCCAATAAATTTCCAGAGCATAATATTTTCATGCATGGAGGGATTTTCAGATAAATTGGCAGAAATTATCACAATCACCAGATGAGTGTTGCATGCACGAACCTGACTTGTGAAGTTAGTGAATTACTTCCCTTAATTTAGGAGTGTGCAAAGCATAATTGAAAAATGATAAAAGGCATTTTATTGATTTTGCACAGAATGATTCAGGATAGCAAGAGTAAGTGAAGCATACAAGAACCATAACTCATAATTGCCTTAATGTTTTAATTACTACCCTTTATTGATTTTTTGTCAGGACAAAAACTATATTGTGATTATCCAAATTACTTCACACAATAAGAGAATACATTACAAGAAAGTTAAATATAAAAGGACAATTCTCTTTTTGCTAAATTATTTGTATGCATACAGAAATAGCGGCGCCATGTAGAAATGGCTGCATAGGTGGGGGCATCCATGTCTGTGGACACATTTCTAGTTTTAATTAACATTCACTGGTAAATGTTTGCCATCTTACACTATGTTCAAGTTAATGAAATTCACTGAATTAGGATTTTTTGTGACCGACCATGTTACATTGTATTCATAGTTTCAATTATTTATAACCAAAACACAAGATTGCCATGGTGATAGTGTTTTCAAATTAAATCTGGTATGTATTTAATGGCAGTCATGTGTACATGAGTCATTTTTTAAATTCAGAGTGTTATTATTATAAATGTAGTTATTGATGCAGAACATTCTCATAGAGAAAATATGTGGTTGTTGCTGATTCGTTTGTAAATTATGTAAAATATTGTAAAAAAGGAAAACACACAAACAAGTTTATAATGAGTTTATGAAAACTATATACTAATTTACTATTGTATAAAACAGGGTTGTCATGTTTTTGCCAAAAGTGGAATAAACCAGGAAAAAAAACAGCAAGGAAAAAATGGCTGGCAAAAACTGACAAAAACTATAAAAATTAAATATGTATTTATCAAAAAGAAATAAAAAAAAAATTTTTACTTAAGACAATTAATATATAATGAAATAAATGTTTTTGTAAGACTTTTTTGTGCACACTGATTTCATATTTAGTAAGAGATAAAGTCGGTCGGTAGGTTGGTCGGTCTGTCCGTAGTCCATTTCGTTTCCGCACGATATCTAGAGAACGCTTTGACCTACGATCATTAAAGTTGGTATGCTGGTTACTTGGGAGGAATGGAAGATGCCTATGGATTTTGAGGTCAAAGGTCAAGGTCACCCTTTCTAAAAATAGAAAAACGGTTTCCGCTGAATAACTTTGAGAACGCATCAAGATATTTTAATGAAACTTCATACATAGATACCTTATATTGAGATCTCGCTTGGGATTGCATATGGGGTGGGTGGGTTCAAGGTCACCGTTACTAAAAATAAAAAACCGGTTTCCGCTCAATAACTTGAGGACGCATTGAGATATTTTAATGAAACTTCATACATAGATATATATTGGGACCTCGCTTGGGATTGCATATGGGGTGGGTGGGGTCAAGGTCACCATTACTAAAAATAGAAAAACGGTCTCCGCTCAATAACTTGAGTACGAATCGAGATATTTTAATGGAACTTCATACATATATACCTCATATCGAGACCTTGCTTGGGATTGCATATTGGGTGGGTGGGGTCAAGGTCATCGTATGTTTCTTTCAGCTTTATATTTACTTTCTAAAGCATCGACTTTGATTTCCTCCCCATGTGTTAATGTGGACATACAATATTAAAAAAAAATTCTTAACAATTGCACACATTCACAACTTGGCTGCAAGTCGGGGGGCATACATGTTTTACAAACATCTCTTGTTGTTATTATAGCAGAAGAATGGGGCTAGCTGCTAGCCTGCTTATCACTGGAATGTTCCCCGGGGCAGAGCTCCAGATAACGTGCTTAAAGGCATAAATATGCATTTAAATAAACAAAAAAACCATTTAGATTTAAAATCTGTGCGTAAAGTTACGCATTGAAAAAACGAAAAGAAGAATTCGAAATTCATGAACGCGCGTAACATGTAAGTAAACCAGTTTTGGCAGTGTCGGAAACTCACGAGGACTGAATCGTCTAAGTGCTCAATACAAGATGTATAGCAAAATTCACTGTGATTCATGAAGTCACTTCATCGTTTTCTATTTGGAATGTGAGCCCAAATCCAAAACGGGCGATAGTGTAGACACATGATAATCACTTGTTCGCTGACTGTTATGCGTGTTAATATAATAGTAGAATAATACTTAAAATACATTTATCATACAATAGGAATGATAAAAAGTTTAATCAAATGAATGTTTTATTAGGCTGATAAATTTTGCTTTGGCCTCAACCCTGTGACCATCTTGTCCAGAGCCGAAATGAAGTGGACTGTTCTGTGCAATTGGTGAACAAAAATCAAACTGGTGGAGAACACCAGTTCATCGAAGCGTGAAAGGCTTCAAAAGCCAGTTAGTGGCCAGAAAACTTGGCAACAAACATGGTGGTTAAGTGTCCGATTTAGAACTAAGTATTGATGTGTCATGTTCAATTGTGAACAATGATTTGATCAATTGTTTTTAAGAATTCAGTTTTAAAGTAGGGAGTAAAATAAGAATTGCCCTAAAAATTTATCTGGAGCTCTGCCCAGGGGAACCAATGTTGGCCTTAAATGTAAACAGTTTCACACATTTTAGACACATGCTCTGCAGTGGACTGTGTTAGTATATTATGGATTCTTCCGACACTTGACACTAATAGGCAGGACCTGTGGGACAATCATGGAGTAGCTTCTCATGTGTACTCATTTCCATGCATCTAATAGTCTTCTTATCCATTGCAAGACAACCATTCAGTTTCTGAGTTTATTCACTACAACTACATTTCTAGTAACCTTTAACCTAGAAAATTATTTCAACAAAAGGAGGGAGAAATAAGGATCCAGTATGGGACTTTTTCAACAAAGTGGACAAGGATGGAAAGATTTTTGCCCGTTGCAAGAAGTGTGGTCATGAGCAAAGCAACAAAGCAGAGCACATGAGAAAACACCAGAAAACTCGTACGGATGCAGTTTCAGTGAGCTTAAATTGCCCCGCTGAAGAAATTGTTGCACAGACAACCGAGGCATGCAGCTCTCTGTCTCCTAAGAGATGCATTCAAACAGACCTGAATGATCAAGCGTTTGTTACATCAGAGGGAACCAAAAGGAAGCTAGACTTACTGCTAGCAAAGTTCTTCTTTGCATGCAACATACCTTTCTCAGTGACTGAGCATGAATCATTAAGAACTTTGGTGTCCGCTCTGCGACCTGGATACAAGCCACCAACCAGAAAGAATTTGTCAGGCCCACTACTTGATTCTGTTAAAGAGGAAATACAGTTGCAGGTTAAATCACAAATTGAAGGCAAAGACTGTACACTTATTGAAGACTTCCATTGACCCAGTGATAGCTACATGTGTTCATGTTGACAAGAAAGCATTCTTCATCGATGCTAATTCCACTTGAGCAACAAGCAAAACTGGGGAACATCTCTGTGGTGTGTGCAAAGAGTCCATCCAGAAGGCATCGTCTCTATATGGATGTACAATGAAGAACATTGTGACAAATAATGCTAAGAACATGGAAAAAAATGTGAAGACTTCTGCACGAAGAAGACAATTACTTACTCGTGTATGGATGTAATGCCTATTTACTGAACTTACTAGGTCAGGATATTACAGCATCCAGATCTGACCAAGTACAAACAATTCATTGAGAGTAGAATAAATCGAGCCCTTGAACCCTTTCATTTTGCGGCATACCTTCTCCACCCTAAATACAAAGGTGTGCATCTTAGTAATAGCCAGAAAAAAACAGCAAGAAATTGGATCACACAGAAAAATGAGAGTTATATCTCCTCAGCCCCAGGCAGCACCTTACCCATCCTCCTTCTGGGTGTCTTCTGCTACCAGCATGGATAGCTGTGTTTGGTGGAAGGCAGTGAACAACGTTAACTTTCCTACTGGATTTATTGATCTCATGAGTAGACTACAACAACTGCCTGAGTGTTTTCGAACCTCAGCCTAATTCAGTCTAATCTTAGGAACCGCCTTGGGATCAAAAAAGCAGGAAAACTTGTGATTTGCTACAGAATGTTGAGAGGTTTACAAGGGCTGGAATACTGACAAATTAATGTGTTCATTCTGAGATAAAACTGTACATGTGAGAAAAGTTAAAGGGACTAAAATAAGTGGTGCAAATATAATTATTTACTAGTAGTTTTGTTATTTTCTTTGTATTAATGTTTCACTTTTTTTTAAAACATATTTTATGACAGAAAATGCATATAATTGATAGCTGAACTTGAAATAAACCAGTTAAAACACATCCATGCTTTTTTTTAACTGTCTATAGTTTTTGCCATTTTTACCGTTTTTTTTTTCATTTTTTTCCCGTTTTGCCACTGCATTGAAAACATGTTTTTTTTTCCAGAAAAACCCAACCCTGGTATAAAATATATAAGAAAAAACGAATAGAATGTAATTTCTAAATAAAACACTTTTGTAGGCTTATCAATAGACGTTCTCTGTTTTAAGATCAGCTTTTCAACTGGTATTTACTTCTGACATTGGTTTGAATAATAATAGTGGTAGCATGTATGAACAATGAACACAATCGATTTTGAAAATTTTATTTGAGTATGGTATAAAATATATGATAAACAAGAATGAAATGTACTTTATTCATAAAATACATGGAATAAGAGTCTACAATAGCATACAATGATTCATAACAATGTATTGAAGCACAATAGATGTTGCACAATTACAAAAAGAATATAACCTAACTTGATGTAGTGATTACATACTTGAATTGGTCTAAATTTCTGTAGTTGAATACCAGCGCTTCATTTTAGTTAGTTAATGTGAATTGTTTAAAAATGGTTTAATTATTGTTTTGTATGAAATGTTTAACTCTGCATACCGTCTCATATAATTTGTTTTTACTTAACAACGCTTTGCAATGAAAGGCTATAAATGAAGCGTGTTGTGGGAAAATCGATCTTAATGCGTGTGCGTAGTGTCACCCCAATCAGACGATGCAGTCTGCACAGATTCATCCAGGATGGCACTTTCTACTTTTATGGTATTTTCTTTTTCAAGGAAGTCTCTTCTAAACAAATCCACTGTAGGCAAAAAGTGTCATACCGGATTAGCTTGTGCGGACTGCACAGGCTGATCCAGGATGACACTACGCACATGCATTAAGACCGGGTTTCCCATGACACGCCTCAAATCTAGTCTACATGAAGAAGAAAAAGACGAGCAGGCTCCTTGACTACAAAACAATCTGATTTTCAACCTTAGACTTAACTTGAAATATAGAGCAACAGAAATGGCTGTTACATAACAGCTTTGTATTGCATTGGTTAATATGTTACGTTAAATGGACATGTTCACAGATTGACGAATTGACAATTTGTCACAGATTCCAAAAATAAAGAAAACTGCATATAAAGGAGAGAAATAGCTCTAGTGACAGAAATATATTGAATATAACGTTTCGTTGTCGACTAATAATCAGTTAAAATGGATAAAATTATAAATCGTTAGTAACTTGAAACGATTGAATATTTTGGAGTTCTGTAGTTTTTTTTAAATTGTCAAAAACACGTTAATCAATTACATAAGTTAAATTACACAAACCTTTATATAAATTAGATTGGTCAAGCGGTTAGCGCGTTCGACTTTTGATCTGGAGGTCGTGGGTTCGATCCCAGGTTGTGGCACATTTTTATCTGTATTTATGGTTTTCTTGTTTTAATACTTGAGTCGTTAAGTTCAGATGATTTAGTTTTTGTGTCCCCTGACTAGGCAACATAAAGGTGTTACTTTTGTAGGCGGCGGTGTCGTCGGCGGTGGCGGCCCCTTTCGTTAGTCCGGATCATAACTCTTAGACTATTAAAGCTATCAACTTGAAACTTCATAGGTACATCGATCTCATGGACGGGAAGTGCAGTGCACAAGAACTGTTACTCTGCACCTCATACTTTTGGAATTATGGCCCTTTGTTTATTTTCATACTTAATGTTTGTCCGAGCATAACTCTAAGACTATGAAAGCTATCAACTTGAAACTTCATAGGTAGATAGATCTCATTAAGGAGAAGTGCAGTGCACAAGAACCGTTACTCTGCATCACATACTTTTGGAGTTATTGCCCTTTGTTTATTTTCATACTTAATTTTGTCGGGAGCATAACTCTAAGACTATGAAAGCTATCAACTTGAAACTTCATAGGTAGATAGATCTCGTTGAGGGGAAGTGCAATGCACAAGAAACGTTACTCTGCGAGGTAGATAGATCTCATTGAGGGGAAGTGCAGTGCTCAAGAAACGTTACTCGGCACCTCATACTTTTGGAGTTATGTCCCTTTGTTTACTTTCATACTAACTTTTTGTTCGGAGCATAACTCTAAGACTATGAAAGCTATCAACTTGAAACTTCATAGGTAGATAGATCTCATTGAGGAGAACTGCAGTGCACAAGAACAGGTACTCTGCATCACATACTTTTTGAGTTATTGCCCTTTGTTTATTTTCATACTTAATTTTTGTCCGGAGCATTTTCAAAATTTTTGTCACAGGCTCCAAAAAGAAAGTACTTTATATATAAAGATGCAAAATAAAACTCCTGACATAGAATGATCTTAAAATATAGTGATGTTTATGCAAAAATCAATGTCCAATCGTACGTTTTTTGCCCCATTTCCAACCTCTCAATAAAACTTCATAGGCATAAACAAATGTTTGTTTCAGGTTACCCGATCTACCCTAAAAAGTGCCCCGACCCTGGAACATTTTAAGGAGTTTGTCAGATTTTTATTTTTATTTACTGTTTTCCTATAATTAAATGTTGTTTTTTTGGATAAGTAAGTGTATTGTTTTGATACCATCCATAAACAATGTTTAAGGATATTACCAATATGTTTTGATCAATTATTCAGTTTAAGAATCTTAATGTTGACCATTTATCAAAAAAAAAATCCCTACCTTCGTACCCTAATTTTTTGGGGCATGTAACCTGAAAAAAACATATTTTTATGCCATACCAATCTATTAATAAATTTGCATAAAGTTGCTAACAGACAAACAAGTAAACAAACAAACCTTTCAGTAACAAAAACGTAACCTCCTTGGTGGTGGTAATGGTAGTCTCAAAACGTATATGGTAATGGTAGTCTCAAAAGGTATATGGTAATGGTAGTCTCAAAACTTATATGGTAATGGTAGTCTCAAAACTTATATGGTAATGGTAGTCTCAAAACTTATATGGTAATGGTAGTATCAAACGTATATGGTAATGGTAGTCTCAAAACGTATATGGTAATAGTAGTCTCAAAACTTATATGGTAATGATAGTCTTAAAACGTATATGGTAATGATAGTCTCAAAACTTATATGGTAATACTAGTCTTAAAACGTATATGGTAATGCTAGTCTTAAAACGTATATGGTAATGATAGTCTCAAAACTTATCTTGTTTATTTTACAAAAATCTGGGAACAGGTCACTTTAAGGCCTAGTTTAAGGAATGTCTGGCCTCTCCATGGGGTATTCCACTCTGTGTATCGGTCCACCATAAAATCTCTTATCATCATCTACGATCTTTTCTCTCAGCTGATTGAGCAGTGGCTGAGTCCACTGTTTCAATTGCAGCAGTGTATTGATCTCAGCTGATAAGGGTCGCCACACTATGTCCATACTGTGACCGCAGCAGGTTGCAAATATACATGAATACAACACCCTAGAATTGGTGTGAGGTCAAATAAAGAAGGATTAAACTAGGCCTTTAAGTCCAATTTCGATAATAAAATCCTTTCGTAGTCGTGGGGCCTGATATGATATTTAAATTAATGTTCCAACCAGAACTCTATTTGATCACATCGAATTGGACACAAGTCCAACAAAGCAAGGGAATACGTCGTAACGGTTTCTGAACGAAAGACAACGTCGGAATATCCGACGTTTAACACGTATTCTGATCCATGACGTCACTTCCGCTCGTGCATACGGTGCACCGTTCGTAGCAGATGTGGGTCCCTCATATGATTCCGCAGAGCGCTTTAAAACACGGTTTCTCCGGCTCGCTGTTCGTCCGCCGTCTTATTTGCTCTGAAAAAATAGGCCTTTATACTGAACACGCTTCACGGTTTTAATTGTAGATGTATTTAAGAAACTGTAACATATGAATGAAGAGAATGAACGTTCAATAATGATAAACAATTATTTTAGTCCCATTGTGTGATCTTGCATAATACACATTATGACAAATTTTACATCATATCGATGGTTTAGCGCAAAACTTTGCTATATACTAGAAACTGGCATACAGCATAGACTTAGCATGGTTTTGCGCTGACCCACCGATATACGGTCATGTTAACCTCAACAAATTCATACCACTCTAAGCGACAGCGCCCAAAACTTGATATACTACTTGCAGAAATAAGAGTCATACCCCGAAACGTTCGTAGAAAAACATCCAACAGCAAGGGCATAAAAATGTCCACACTGACTATCCCTTTATGCAAGCGAAGTTTTAAGAGCTGAATTAACCAGATTACAAACATGTTGTACACATGCACCTCTGTACGAGCACGAGAGGTCTTACCAGCCAGCGAGCGTCTGTCGATGGCGACCAGGGCCTCGAAAAGCAGACGTGTAGCGTTCTCGTCCTTCCGGACGCCGTGTAGCCAGATCATCAACAGGCGGTAGCCGTGCTCTTTAAAACTGTGGTTACCTGGTGACCGATACGTTATCGTCAAGAACACTGACAGTTCGGAAGTCCATTATATAACTACATGTATACTTTAATTATAATATACCAATTACCAGCAGATAGTATCGTCTTTACATAAAATTCCGTAATATCCAGTACAACACGCAATCGCGAACAATCTATTGACGCATGGCACATTTTAGCCAATGGCTACTAACGATCTAAAATTGTTCGAAAATGAGGAATATTTCCACATATTTTAAATGAGAGGTATTTTTGACAACTGAAAAAGAAACATTTGTATATACTGGGGTCAATAAATAGAGGATATTTGTTGAGTTCGGTGAATGATCGACAGTGGCGTTAGTTATGAATTTCACACGTTTAAAGACGTTTCTTAAATATATAACATTGAATAGTGCACAGGCACATCAAACAATGCCAACGTGCAAACGTGCGAGCGGTCGTTCCGCTGCAAGGGGCTGAAAACGTACCTGCGATCAACCATGTACGGACAGGCTTCCCAGCCTTGCAATGGTGCACATAGGGAGAAAGCTATTGACATTGAAAGTCATTAATACATTTGCGGCCGTCAACAGTTGTAAAATGGAGTTATATTAAAAGTGATGACAGACATAATTGAAACTTAAACTATCTTGCAGTGAGCCACTTATGCAACGGACATGAAGGCATATAGTTTAAGCCCATGTTAAACGCACTACATCTATATTTGTGTATAACTATTTTGTTTGAAAGACCTGTAAAGTAAATGAATTTGATGAAGGTTAGAGCAAGAACGTGTTGTTTTGTATTTATCGGTGTATACTTTCACATATATCAGCATAATTCATATAGTCAAATAAATGTCTTTGACAAACTTCTGACTTCGTAACTTGACCTTATGCCCGGGCCTAAAACACGAAAATGGCCTAGCTACGCCACTGATGATCGAATTTCATTTCAAGGGTGGCTATTATGTAAATACTGTACATGTATATACATTAGCAAATGGATGTAAACCAATACTGGTGGATCGATGCGTTTGATATAAAAATAGTGCGTTTTTATGGTATATTTTGACGGCAGTGAAAATATAAAAATTTTATTTTTCATTGTTTCAACACTCAAAATATCAAATATTATTTTATGCTTTCCAGTAGTTTATAGCGAAATATCAGTATAATAAAATAAAATCACTCTGATAATTTTAACTCTTTCCTACTGGTTCCCGCTTGAAAAAAGTAAATGAAACGGACCGTCAACGATGCCGGACTCAAACTTGTCAAATGAGTTTAGCGATATTTTCCAATAAACCCCACTTAGATAGCAATTAAAATGAAAATAAATAGTGATAAAAGCATAAAATAAAAAGAAAATGTGTTGTTTTTGTTAGAATATCGACTTTTTATTCACTGGAGATCATAGAAAATATATAGTTTCACTCGTGGCTGCGCTACTCGTGAAAATATAAATTTCTATGATCACTCGTGAATTAAAATCGATATTCTACCGAAACCAACAAATATCCTCTAGCTATTTCACCAATAAAATTCTATATTTCGCTGAAATGCATATAATAAAGCATTATCTACGCATTGCCGTCAAGTTTATTTTTAAGATTACTGAAGCCGTATAAATTTATACCTGTGTATTGATGTTCGATACACCGTATATGGTCGGGTGTGAACTTCCAGTGTAGCCCGAGTCTCTTCCAGTCTTGCGGCTTCAGGTGCCTGGTGGAGAGGGTCCACAGCTGCCCCTTCATCTGGGGCCACGAGGGGTGGCCGGGGTGGCGCAAGTACCGGTGGGGGTCCCGACAGTCCAGGTCATTCTCGTGGTAGTCCTGTAGTTTATACGTCATAGATACATGACTTTAATGTTATTGCAAACCTCTGAGGTCTCATTGTTGAAATGTATGTCTCCAGTTGATCATATCTGATCGAAATGTTTTCTGTAGCATAACTAGTTGCCGAAGACAAAACGCCCTAAACGTATAAAATAAATCGTTATATTTACCGGTACTCGTTTTTTGTTCCAAAAAATAATGCAGATGAAGCGGCCAGGGTTTCGTTAAGTAAATACCGTGCACGCTTTACATCTGCCAGTATCTATCCGGTATGGTTGCTCTCACCCTGTGCATGGAGAAGTATCTCTCAGCCTTGATGATCATGTCCACTATTGTGACGTAGCTCCCCCTGGCGGCCAAGTGTAGCGCCGTCTTGCCGGACTGCAATAGGCGTTTCCATAAATGGCAATGATATGCAAATCAATAGATACAATATGCAACTATTTATACAACTTCAGGCAGTCATTGTACTCTTATATAATGTGTTTAACGATTCGCCTATTGTACACAAAAGAACACGTAGTAAACTTTGTAATATGTCTTTTATAATCGATGAATGGGAATTAAGCATTCAACAATAGCTAAGGAGGAAATGTTAGTGGCAATGAAACTAGCAAGGTCAAAAGGCCACAATATAAAAAGGTGACACGTGCAACAACCGACACGAATACAATAAGTCATAGGAAAAACAAACACACAGTGGCCTCCCTTGCACTGCTGCAGAGGTAGGACGTGGATATAGCGAGGCTTTGCCAATTATTGCAGATTGATGGGATGAAAGCAAATCACAGAACGGGAATTAGAGCTGAATATTATTCATCAGAACAGGAACACGGCCTGTACCCGGATAATCCTAACGCAGTGCAGCGACCCTAACGCAGTGCCAAAATGGCGGATGGAAAATCGGGGCTACTTTGTTTTATGCATATTTTTCTTATGTACAGGTATGGTTTGGTTGTAATATCCATCGCCATTGATCAAATATTATTAAAATCAATATACCTAATGTTACATCTAGCAATTATTGGGTTGTAAGATGGAATGCTGAGGAACTAGGCCAATCATCCAATTAAAATATTTATAAACAAGAAATGTCTTTAAAACAGACAATCGGCGTTGAAATTAATATTGAGATGTCATTTAAAAATTACCTAAACAGACGGCCAAGATGATCGGTCACGTGACTTCTGAGACCCCAGATCGTTTGGTCCCCACCAATATTAGGAGACTTATTGGACCCCAGATTTTTCGGACACTATAAGAACACTTCTCGGACCCAAAAGTGAATTTGAGATAAATTTATTAATTTAAAAATTAAATAAAATTATCATTAATATCTATGCTGTGAATAAACCAATCATAAAGCTCCATGTTTCCACCAGTGATATATGAATAACCAAAATAATTTAGGTTAACATAATTGTTATCTGAATTTGTCAAGCCAATTTAACAAATTAACAATGTAAGAACATAATTTCGGGAATGAATTAAAATTATTATGTATCAGACGAGCCTATATAGTTATTTATAGTACCGGTAATATACCATTCATGTTAGTTGTCTAATGTAATAACGATCTGAAGTCAAATAAGCATTTATACTATGTATCCCAATAAAAAGCAATAGCCAGGGAACATTCAGCGATTTTTGAAATGTTAAGACTTTATTTTTGATAACGAAACCATAAAAGACATTCGACTAGGACGATTTTAATTATATCAGGAGAAATATGATATATCAGCGGTTCCTGTGTATAATTAGTGTTGCAAATTGTGTATTCATGCTACGCGAATAACAATTCGACGTATTCCGAATCTTCTTTCATAACATTTTATCAATAGAAAATGTAGCATCTTTTTATAGATTAAATAACATCTACTGGAGAAGTTGATAGAAAGATGCAATTATAAATAATCGTTAATAAATCGTAACCACAATTTTTATTCAAATTAACAGTAAGTTTATAAATATAAATTCCCCATTTATTGAAATTTTAGGTTTATGATTCTCTGAACGCTATTATTGATGCATGTACGAGTATATCAACACAGCTATACAACGGTTGCTGGCTACGCGCGCTATTTTTAGAATGACACTACTGTTTCTGGAATGTGATGAACTCGCTAGAATCAATGGCCTACATGGAACGGCAAAACTGTGAATGACATTTATGAATGAGAACATTGCACAACTGCTATTTATAGAGCATCAGCTTATATTTATTTCGTTACGTGAATGAATATAGCATTCTGTTTATGGCATACAATGAGAAAATACGTTCATAATTAGCCTCAGTTCTAAAGTATATGTTGAAGATATGTTTATAACTTCATTTCAACCGCTTATGTAAACAATTATGTAAATTTTTAATCCCCAAAAGTATGCAACAGTTATTGGTATACGTTAAACCATTGTTTGAAGTTTGCATTCCTTAGAATTAGGAAATTTACCCACTTCTATTGGCATTCAATTTCCTGCTGCATAATTATCGCAAGAAAATCTGGGTCAAAAGTGATCTTAGACAGCTACGCCGAAAAACTGTGTTGTTATCTCATCGGATATGGATATCAACTTCCAGTTGATAAGAACCGAACGCAATTTATACTAGGAACGGATAAAAACCAAACCAACGTATACAACTTGACGAATAAACACCTAACCGACTAATATTCTATATAAATGAATGAATATACATGTACGCTGAACGACTATAATGGACCTCTATATATTTCTATTTTCATTCCAATCGTATTGTATAATTTGCTCGCTCACCAGTGACAATTTTTAACGTGTATTTGCAAACTGAACCATGAAAACCTGTGTTGCAAATCGCGAGCTTTTGCTGGACGAATATATAGTTGGAAGTATGGGTATTGCTCGAAATTCTATCCTGATAAGAGTGCCAAACGATTTGCAAAGACAGAACAAAATCAATTATTATTAAAGACGATGTAGTATATATAGTTCAAAATAATAAAAGTGGAACACTTTTAAAAATATAAAAGCCTAGATCGCATTCATAGTGACCCTCTTGTGAATATATTAGAATGTCCAATGTTTAAGTGTGTATATAGTGATACATCTTCTGACAGTTTAGAGGAAATGATTGAACAAGCACATTGCTAACACGAAAAGAAATTATTTCATACATAAAGGACGAACAGAGATCTTATTTTCAGTTTGTTAGGTTATTATCCTTTTTACGTACGCACTTATCCATCACAGTTTTCTACATCAGTCAGGAATTATCCGCAAGCACATAACCACTTCACAATAAATACAATGTTTTAGCTGTAAACATCGACTTTAAACTTAAACTGATTACACATTGTCGTAGAGATGTTCATTTAACTAATCTAGTTTTCAAGTAAGGTACTAATACATTTTAAGATATTTTAACAGGTCGGAAACATAAAAATGTTCTTTATGGGGACTTTTTCGGGTACATTTTAATGACTTCAAGCATCGTAAGAGTGATTGTCAAACAATATATTACGTACATAAACCACTGGAAACTATAACTTTTAAAAGATTTAAATTTATACTTAACACAAATATAACAACATCATAAAAACATAAAAAATAATAGCACATTCTGTCTCTGTGTCCGCCATGTTGGCACTGCGTTAGGGTCGCTGCACTGCGTTAGGATTATCCGGTTACAGGCCGTGACGAATTAAACGTGGGTAACAAACAAAACCTCTTTTATATGATTTCAGTCAAGTAAATTGACGACTTTTCGTTCAACTTTAAAAAGATGGCAGTAATTTTGAAAGGACATAAATACGGATCGTTCTACCTTTTCTCTGGCAGTGAGACTCGCGTTGCCTAGCAACAGCACCTCGACGACATCTTGGAAGCCACTTTCTATCGCCACGTGCAGCGGAGTCTGGAGTCTCTGAAGCCAGATGTCAAATGTCCATCGCATGTACATGATTATTGTGTTTTATTCTTGTGAAGTGTTTGTGATTATTGATAAACGGCAAGTAATCCTTGAACTTTAAATGGGGAGATTTAAGGTTTGTGGCAAAAACCTAGAAAGGTCTCTTGTAAGCAACTATGGGGTGAACACATATTTCATAAATGCATTTAGTTTAAAATATGAGACGTGTAGTCGGAAAACCGGGCTTAATGCACGTGCGTAAAATGTCGTCCCGGATAAGCCTGTGTAGACATTTCTGTGGATTTATAATTAAAAGAGACTTCATTGAAACAGAAAATACCATAAAAGCGGACTTCACAGGCTGATTCGGAACGACACTTAACGCACGTGCATTAAATCAGGTTTTCCCACGACACGCCACATATTTATTTTAGTAACACGCCTTTCGAGACCGCTTTCCGGGTAGAACAAGTATAGTGCAGACAAACCAACAAAAGGAAGATCACTCGAACGCTCCCTGCGTAGGGTCTACTTCCCTCTTGCAAGTCGGACACCACGTCCATTTACACCTCATCGAGTTATTAAAATAATGCATTTGTATGGAACGCCGGCACTGTCTTATGTGTTACATTTTTATTACATTATGATCTTTCTTTATTATGTTATGTGGATACAACTTTATATGATGTGGACATTTCTTTATATGATGTGGACATTTCTTTATATGATGTGGACATTTTTTATATGCTGTGGATCTTTCTTTATATGATGTGGACATTTCTTTATATGATGTGAATACTTCTTTATATGATTTGGACATATATGCTGTGGACATTTCTTAATACGATGTGGATACATCTGTATATGCTGTGTTTTTTTCTTTGTATGATGTGGATATTTCTTTATATGATGTGGACATTTCTTTATATGCTGTGGACATTTATTTATATGCTGTGGACATTTCATTATAAAACGTGGACATTTCTGTATATGCTGTGGACATTTCTTTATATGATGTGGATTCTTTATATGCTGTGGTCTTTTCTTTATATGATGTGGATATGACTTTATATGATGTGGATATTTCTTTATATGCTGTGGACACTTCTTTTTATGCTGTGGATATTTTTTTATATGATGTGGACATTTTTTTATATGTTGTGGACAATTCTTTATATGCTGTTGACATTTCTTTATAACAACAACAACAACAACAAATATTTATTCACTTAAGCATATTACAGCTCATCGTGTTGACCAAATTCATAATAATAAGACAGACATGCGTGGAAATAATAAATAATAAATAATAAAATATTAGTAATCACAGAGCCGGTAAATAACAGCATATTTATCTAATACACAATTCATGAACAATGGATCTAATAATCTGCTTGTATGGGTAAAAGGTGTGTGTGTGTGTGTGTGCGTGCGTGCGTGCGTGCATGCGTGCGTGCATGCGTGCGTGTGTGTGCGTGCGTGTGTGTGTGTGTGTGTGTGTATGTATGCATGCATTTTTGACACGTCGTATATTTATACTTGAACTTCGCTACAATATAAACCCTTTAATTAGGGCAACCTAGTACATGGTAGATTGCCATAAAGGATACGTATGTATTAACTTTAACGAGTCTTTAATATGGGATGCCATTTTTTTTTTTTTTTTTTGGCAGTCTAAAACGAAAACAAAATTTAGACAGCCCTAATGGCATATATGCTGTCGAAATGTCTATGTATGTTGCACGAGTAGCAGTCTTTGTGTGAGTTTATGTGTGTGTGTGTGTGTGTGTGTGTGTGTGTGTGTGAGTGTGTGTGTGTGCGTGTGTGTGCGTGTGTAAGGTAGGGGGAGATATAGTATGCGTGAGGGTGTTGTGTGGTAGTATATAATGAACTGATTTGGTATATAAACACATGTTTGAGGAAAAACAATGATAACAGGCAACAAATACATTCATTTCTTAATAAACTGTACATAAATGACATTAACAAACCTTGAGTTAGAGAAACATATAATTATCTCTTTTCTTAAAGCATGTTATACAGTAAATAGCTAACTTCCTAAGCGTTCCTTTATTATTGCTATTCACAAGTTTCAAAAATTTGTGCATACTTGGTCTTGTTGAGAAGTATGTTGGTATGTATTTGGTTCTTTCTTCTAAATAAAACGGACATTTAACTATAAAGTGATACTCGTCTTCTAAGTCGTTAAGATTACATAAAGTGCACTTTCTTTCGTTTCTGCTAATGTTATAATGTCTGCCAGTTTCAATCAACAATTTATGTGATGATAGGCGTATTTTAGCAATGATATTTCTATGTTTTTTATTGTCAATAACATCTAAATACAGAGACCTTTCAAATACAGGTTTAAGTTCTTTGTAAACTAGTAATGAGGTTGATGAATCAACATTAACTCTCCACTCAGATATATACTGATCTCTGAGTCTAATCTTTAACAGAGGAATAAAGCTATCAATACTAACAGACTCAGGAAATAACCATACATCTGTAAATCCTGCATGATTCAAAATTTGGTGAACTTTGGAGGACCAATTAACAGTGTTATTTTGTGCATCAATTTCTAATCTTTGCATATTAATGACAGTATTAAGGATACAATTTCCTTGTTTATTTTGATATAATTTTAAAAAATATTTAACAATTCTTAGGTATCTACCAATATATAAAGGAAATCGACCAACTTCAGCATATAATGACAATGAATTTGTTGATAATTTCACATTTAGCAGTCTTTTACAGAACTTTCTGTGAAGACGTTCAATATTAATTGCCGCAATAAATCCCCATACTTCGCAACTATAATTAAGGATTGACAAGACATATGAATCAAACAACTTGAACATAACATTTATTGGGACTTCCATGTCTTTTGTTATACAAAACAGGGAGTTCATCGCCCTTGTAGCTTTGCCATATAGTGTATTCGTGGCAGGAATAAATGATCCCCCACTTGACATAACAATACCAAGGTAGTTAAAATTGCTTACTATTTCAATTTCATTTTCTTTGTATGTCCATTTGTAATTTTTGTTTAGCACGCCCCCTTTTCGGAAAACCATTATTTTTGTTTTTTCAATATTTACAGTTAAATTCCATTTATCACAATATGCTTCTAGATTATTTAACGATTCCTGTAGCCCTTCTTTAGTTTCTGAGAAAATAGCAGCATCATCCGCAAATAGGAGGAGATAAATGGACAATTGATCTAACGTTATTCCGGCGTTTACTCCGTTTTGTAGATTAAATTCTAAATCATTTACGAATAACAAAAACATTATCGGCGATGTTATCTCTCCTTGCAATAAACCGACGTTGCTACTAAAAAGGTCGGAAAGTGAGCCCATGTGTTTTACTTGAAGTTTGACCTCGCTATACATAGAGCGGATAAGTGATATTAACTTTCCATCGATACCAGAAAGAATCATTTTATGCCATAGCTGGCCGCGATTTATAACGTCATAGGCCTTCCGGTAATCGACGTAACAGCAGAAGAGTTTGTTTTTACTATGTATCTGTTTTTCTATTAAATAGTTAAGAATGAAAATTGCATCGACGGTACTGCAGTTGGGTTTGAAACCGAATTGAGCATCTGTAAGAATATCATGGGTTTCTGTCCAAGATTTTAAGCGTTCGTTTATCACACCTGTAAATAATTTCGCAAAGCAGCTTAACAACGTGATGCCTCTATAATTATTTGGGTCGGAACTATCCCCCCGTTTATATAGTGGAACAATAACTCCTGATGACCAGCTCTTTGGAAACTGTTTAGTATCTAAAATGTAATTAAATAATATTTCTAATGGTTTAACTATAATATGCACTGTTTCTTTAAAGTATTCATAAATTATATTATCGAGTGAGGCTGCCTTATTATTATTCAGACGCCTTATGGCTTTAATTATTTCTTCTGCGGAAATGGGTTTGTCGAGATTCGGGTAAGAGCTAACCGGATTTTCTATATTATCAAACTGCCGTAAAAAGCTATCGCTTTCGTCGTTGTTAACGTTAACGTCAGCCTCAGAAGCTAATGCATTGAAATAAACGTAAAATTCTTGCAAAGATATGTTGTCCGCTTTCGGTGAAACCGTTTTTTGTTTGAATAATTTCCAGAATTCGCGCGGCTTTTTGCGGCTCATGTTATTTAATGTCATGCCCTGTTCTCTGTTAAACTTAAATTTCGTTTTCCTGCAAAAATATTTATAATCTTTCCTTGCCGCTAGCATTGTTTCTCGCGTATGCCTATTCTTATTTAAATTATACTGGTAAACTGTTTGTATATATTCTGTCCGTTTTCGTTTACATTCTTCGTTAAACCATCGTCGCTTATCGGTGTCAGCAGAGGTGCAGTTATTATGATTGTTATTAACATTATTGCTTATTACATGTTTAAAATATTTTTCACCTCGTTTATTTAGGAAATAAGTAAATTCCGAGACTAGTAAATCCGGATCGCAGCGCGAGTTAACGCCTGATTGTAAATTGTGTTCTAGTTCTTGAACACCGCTGGTTATATCGTGCACGAAATTATCTCTGTACTCCGATTTCCACTTAAAATATATGCGCTGATTATTTTTACCGTTAGTAGTCGGGTTGTTCGTGCTCAGAGCAAATGTCACTGGGGCATGGTTGGAGAATTCCGTGAAATCGTGTACTTTAAAATCGGCTAAATCGTGGAAGTTTTTGACTGATGTTAACAAATAGTCGACTGTACTTTCCCCATTATGCGTAAAACAAGTTAATTTGCCAACTCCCTTATCTTGAAAAAGTCTACCGTTTACAATTCTTATGTTCGTAGATTTACATACATCTAACAAAAAGTCGCCATATCTATTTGAACCAGGGTCACAGGCTGCCCTCTGGAGTGGGGTATCTATTTCAAATAAATCAAAATCACCCAGGCTTCTGTCATTGTCAATAAAATCAGCTTTATGGCCGGTTCTAGCATTTGCGTCCCCCGTGATAAATACTTTTCCTTTACTATTGAAAAAATTTATATCAGATTCTAGCAATTGAAAAATGTCTACATCATACATATCATGTGTTGGTGAATTTTCGGGTGGAATATACATAACAGCTAAATATATATCATATTCAATATTGAAATATGTTTTATCTATTTTAAGCCATAATAGACAATCTATGTTATTTCTTACTAGGGAAACTCCTTTGCGTATAGTGTCTCTAATGTATACGATGATCCCGCCGCTGGAACGCCTTGCTCTACGGTGTTGGAAGCGTCTATACGAGTGGATAGGATTGCTGTATCCTTTTAAGTCAATTGTAGAGTTCTTATTAGTCCATGTCTCAATTAAACAGATAATGTCATGTTCGACCAAAAAAGACGAAAGTTTGCTGTCACCACGCTTTGCAGAAGATAGCCCTTCAATATTCCATGAACCAACTTTAATTACACTCCCACTGTTGGCCTATTCAACGTATAGTTGTTTGTTTATGAACAGTCTGTCCACTTTGATGTACGCTTCCTTGCCCTCCGTGCGAGCTGCCTTCATGATCGGAACCAGCTTTCTTCTTTTTTCCATCACTTCCGGTGGGAACTGCTCGGCAATCCCAAACGGGGTCCCTTTCAGTTGGTTGGATGCTTTCCGGACCCTTTCCTTATCTGGAAAAAACGCAAATTTCGTCACAATGGGTCTCACCTTATCTTGCCTGTAGGTTCCCACTCTGTGTGCTCTGTGAATTTTTATCTCCTCTTTTGCATTCTGTATATGCAATTTTGTTTCAATGAAGTCCAAAATTTTCTTTTCACAGTTTTCACTATTTTCTTCAGGAATTCTAAAAAATAGTAGGTTGTCCCGCATACTTCTGCATTTAAGGTCCGTTATTTCCGCCTGAAGTTTCGATTCTTTATAGACATGCGCCTCTTCTGTCGTGTTCTTAGTGTTCATTTTTTTCAAAAGAGCGTCCAACTGCTGTTGTTTATTTGTAAGATCCTCTACAGCACTACTACTGAAATCACATGACTTTTCTAATTCTTTGATTTTGAATTCTATGTCATTAATCCGTTTGTCTACTTTGTCCATTCGTGAGCTCATGGCCGAAACGCTTGACTGAATTTTTTCGAGTTGTGACAATTTACTATCCATTGAATTTAATCGATCTAGTATTGTTGACAAAATGTCATGGTTTGGAGAAATTGGTGTAGCTAATTGTGACATGAAACTCTGACCTTGAAAGGCTGGTGTACTCATCATAAACTGTCCCATGGGTGCATTCGGTATTTGAGAACAATTGAACAATTGACTTGCCTGTAACTGTCCACTTTGACTATATCCAGGTGAACACTGAACATTTTGCGCCATTTTTGTTTCTTTGTTGGCCTTTTTGGAGTTCCGTTTTGTGATGGTTTGACCGTTATCCGGCGATTGTTTCGATGGTTTGCGTTTTCTGGTCATCCAGCGACGTTAACGCAATCACAATAATGAGCTAAAATCCATTTTCCATTCAAGATTGATTGAGAAAATTAAAAAATTATGCTGTTTTTTTTTATTCCACTCAAATTTTTGCCGCCATCTTCACGCATGCGCACGATCATGATGTGGACATTTCTTTATATGCTGCCGACATTTCTTCTTTGTATGATGTGGATACTTCTTTATATGATCTGGATATTTTTTTATGATGTGGAGTTTTCTTTATGTGATGTAGACATTTCTTTATATGCTGTGGACATTCCTTTATATGCTGTGGACATTTCTTTATATGCTGTTTACATTTCTTTATATAATGTGGACATTTCTTTATATCCTGTCGACATTTCTTTATATGATGTGGATATTTCTTTATATGATGTGGATACTTCTTTATATGCTGTGATTTTGTATTTAGATGATGTGGATATTTCTTTATATGATGTGGACATTTCTTTATATGCTGTGGATTTTTCTTTACATGATGTGGACATTTCTTTATATGCTGTTGACATTGCTTTATATGCTGTGGAGTTTTCTTTATATGATGTGGACATTTCTTTATATGATGTGGACATTTTTTTATACGCTGTGTTTTTTTCTTTATACGATGTAGATTCTTCTTTATATGACGTAGATATTTCTTTATATGACGTGGATACTTCTTTATATGCTGTGGTTTTTTTATTATATGATGTGGATATGTCTTTATATGATGTGGATATTTCTTAATATGATGTCGACATTTCTTTATATGCTGTCGACATATCCTTATATGATGTGGATATTTCTTTATATGATGTTGATCTTGATGATGCGGATTATTATGATTATGGGGATGATTATGATTATGGGGATGATTATGATTATGGGGATGACCCGATGATGATCCGGTCGATGATCCCGAGGATAATCCCGTGGTGATCCAGATGGTGATCCTGGCAATGATTCGGATGCTGATCCCGATGGTATGGTGGTGATCCCAGTGGTGATCCTGGTGGTGTTCCAGATGGTGAGCGAGGTCGTGATCCCAGACGTATTCCCAATGGTGATCCTGGTGGTTAACCAAGTGGTGATCCCGGTGGTGATCCAAGTGTTTATACCAGTGGTGAACCCTGTGATTATCCCAGTGATGATCCCAGTTGTAATCCCAATGATGATCCCATTGGCGATTCCGGTTGTAATTTCAGTGATCCCAGTGGTGATCCCGGTGGTAATCCAATTGGTGTTCCCTGTGCTGATCGCAGTGATGATCGCAGAGGTGATCCCAGTGATGATCCTAGTAGTGATCCCTGTGGTGATCCCAGTGGTGATCCCAGTGATGATCCCAGTGATGATCCTTGTGGTCATCCCATTGATGATCCAATTGGTGATCCCAATGGTGAGCCCAGTGATGATCCCTTGGGTGATCCATTGGTGATCCCAATGGTGAGCCCAGTGATGATCCATGTGGTGATCCCATTGATGATCATATTGGTGATCTCAGTGATGATCCCAGTGATGATCCAAGTGATGATCCCAGTGGTGATCCCAGTGGTGAGGTGATCCCAGTGGTGAGTTGATCCCAGTGGTGAGGTGATCCCAGTGGTGAGTTGATCCCAGTGGTGAGGTGATCCCAGTGGTGAGGTGATCCCAGTGATGATCCCAGTGTTGATCCCAGTGATATACTCTGTGTTGATCCCAGTGGTGATCGGAGTGGTGATCCCGTTGGTGATCTCTGTGATGATCCCAGTGGTGTTCCCGGTAATGATTCCATAGGTGATCCCGGTGGTGATCCCGTTGGTGATCCAAGTGGTGGTCCCGCTTGTGATCCCAGGTTTGATCTCGGTGTTGATTCCAGTGTTGATGCCTGTGGTAATCCCAGTGATGATCCCAGTGGTGAGGTGATCCCAGTGATGATCCCAGTGTTGATCCCATAGGTGATCCGTTGGTGATCCCAGTTGTGATTGGTGTAGTGATCCCATTGGTGATCTCAGTGGTGATCCCGGTGTGTTCCGGAAAATGATCCGGGCGGTGGTCTATGTGATCACCCCGGTGATGATCCTGGTGGTGATCCGAGTGGTGATCCAAATAGTGATCCCGATGATAATCCGGATGGCGATCCCGATGGTGATCCTGGTGCTGATCCGAGTGGTGATCCCGGTAGTTATCCGGATTGTGCTCCGGAAGGTGATCCGGACGGTGATCCGAGTGGTGATCCTGGTGGTGGTCTTGGTTTTGATCGTGATGGTGGTGGTCATGGTGGTGATGATGATGACCATGATTAAGTTGTTGATTTCATTACGTGCTGTCAATTCTCTGTTATATTCTGTCAGAACGTTATTACGTTATGATTAAGTTGTTGATTTCATTACGTTCTTTCAATTCTCTGTTATATTCTGTCAGAACGTTATTATGTTATGTTAGTTTTTTGTAATGTACTGGTGCATTCTGTATAATGATGACCATTCTTTATTATGATGATGGGGTATTTGAGTGGGGGTGCTATAGTGCCTCAACACCGGAATCTGTTCAAAACACCGGACATTTTGTCGCAAAAGCTATTAAATCAAATGTTCACCACAACGCGTAAATTCAGTAACAATTTCACATACAGCCATCATCATCATCATCATCATCATCATTACCACCACCACCACCACCATTACCACCACCATTATCACCAATATCATCATCAGGTAATTATCATTTTCATAATCATTAACAGATCATTATTATAATCAAATCGTAATAATCATCATCAGATAATCATCACCACCACCACCAACAACAACAGAATCATCATCATCAATATTCACATTATCAGACATGTCCACATCAAGAAATGTCCACAGCATATAAAGAAATGTCCACATCATATAAAGCAGTATCCACATCGTATAAAGAAATATCCACAGCATATAAAGAAATATCCACATCATATAAAGAAAGCTCCACATCATATAAATAAATGTCCACATCATATAAAGAAATATCCACATCACATACAGCAATATCCACATCATATAAAGAAATATCCACATCATATAATATTATATTCACGTCATATAAAGAAAAAAACCACAGCATATAAAGAAGTATCCACATCATATAAAGAAGTACCCACATCATATAAAGAAATGTCCACATCATATAAAGAAATGTCAACAGCATATAAAGAAATATCCACATCATATAAAGAAAACTCCACAGCATATTAATAAATGTCCACATCATATAAAATCATATTCAAATCATATAAAGAAAAAACCACCGCATATAAAAAGTATCCACATCATATAAAGAAATATCCATATCACATAAAGAAGTATCCACATCATATAAAGAAGTATCCACATCATATAAAGATAAAACCACAGCATATAAAGAAGTATCCACATCACTTGAAGAAAAAAAACAGCATATAAAGACGCTTCTACATCATATAAAGAAATATTTACATCATATAAAGAAGTATCCACATCATATAAAGAAGTATCCACATCATATAAAGAAATGTCATCATCCCATAAAGAAATATCCACACATATAAGAAATGTCCACATCACATAAAGAAATATCCACAGCATATAAAGAAATGTCCACATCACATAAAGAAATATCCACAGCATATAAAGAAATGTCCACATAATATAAAGAAATGTCGACAGCATATAAAGAAATATCCACATCATATAAAGAAGTACCCACATTATATAAAGAAATATCCACAGCATATAAAGAAATGTCCACATCATATAAAGTTGTATCCACATAACATAATAAAGAAAGAAACATAATATAATAAAATGTACGACATAAGACAGTGCCGGCGTTCCATACATTAGCGTTCGCGATTAACAAATCTGAGTCGTTTACATATAGGTCTCAAATTATGATGTACGTGTTTGGACAGTTTTTGTAAAAGAGGTCTTTTCGTGGTTAATATGGTACATAATTCGTGAAAATTAATTCATTCGTCTACATGTAATTGTTTTCCCGTTAGTAAAATGAATGTTTGCTATTTTAAACTTATCATGTGTCAAACAATACTTGAATAACATCTCGTGTGTCCCTATCTTTTTACACAGTTTGAATTCACAACGTCTGTACTTTTCATTTTCGAAGTTTACGTGGCCACAATTACGCAATTTTCGAATATACTATATAACTATTGACAACTTAACACAGTGGTGTAATGGTGTCCGCCTTGCACTCTTAAGTTTGATACATACTTAGGCAGCGTTCAATGAATTGTCTTAATAACATCAACATCAAGTACTAGTTCTACTAAGAAAACGGACTCGATAACGTCTCAAAAGGACTCGGGCTTTCGATACGAACTAAAAACAAAATAGAGTTTAAGTTAAGATCAACTTTTACCTTTGTCATAATGTTTTTAGTTAATTTTTTTAACAAATACATTATGTCAAAGGTAAAGTTGATCTTCAGCCAACTTATGGACTGATATTAATGAATCCACAACTAAGCTACATTATCTCTTACAACTTATGGACTGATCTTCAGCCAACTTATGGACTGATATTAATGAATCCACAACTAAGCTACATTATCTCTTACAACTTATGGACTGATCTTCAGCCAACTTATGGACTGATATTAATGAATCCACAACTAAGCTACATTATCTCTTACAACTTATGGACTGATCTTCAGCCAACTTATGGACTGATATTAATGAATCCACAACTAAGCTACATTATCTCTTACAACATATGGACTGATCTTCAGCCAACTTATGGACTGATCTTCAGCCAACTTATGGACTGATATTAATGAATCCACAACTGAGCTACATTATCTCTTACAACTTATGGACTGATCTTCAGCCAACTTATGGACTGATATTAATGAATTCACAACTAAGCTACATTATCACTTACAAGGAAAATGGTCAATTTACACTATTACAACAAGTACACGTAAACCCTAATGCCATTTAAAGAACCTCTTCAATCGGTATGAAAACAAACAACACAAAGACCAAACCAGGTTTTTTATAGTTTGATCGTAATGTATATTTTTTATGATCTCAGATAACCCTTATGCCTTTCAAAGATTCTTTTTAATCGGTTCGGAAAAAACACCAACAAAAAACCGGGTTTTTAAATTTGATCCAATTGTATATATGAGCTAAAATAACCATAATAAGTCTGCGCCGTGATTTACGTAGGATGGTATGAGATATATAAGTAACTTACGTGATTGGGGAGATCAATTTCCGCTTTGGCCTCCACGAGAAGCTCCGTGAGTTCCCGGAAGTCGCCCATCACCGCCAGGTGTAATGCTGTGTTGCCTTGCTGCAACGAGTCCAGCACGTGACTGTCACATTCCAAAAAACTGCGGATTTAGGCAGTCATTCTATTTGGATGTCGCATTTTAAAAGTATACTAAATTTAAAACTCGCACACATGGCACACATGGCAACCAACTATTGTAATGTACCTTCCAATGCATGATAATTAAATTACCGGTAATAGTTCTTAAATAGTTTGTGAGGACTTTTATTGCCAGTATAAAACTGGAGAATCCTCTATAACAATACATATTTGTCATTGCTAAAATGCAAGGCATTGACGTTGTAAATTGAACATGCAAACGCCACCTACAAAACGTTACGGCATAAATGCTCCCTAATGTTGTGTGTCCTTTATTCTCGGCCTTTGAAAAGAACGTGATAAAATAGATTGAATACGAAGCGTATCGATAGAAAAACTAACTGCTAATTACTAAGGTAATTGTTTTCGTTATAAAATAATTTCTACTGTGCCACTGTTTCGAGGATAGACACAACGCAATATTGTATAAGTAATCACGAATCGACATTTTTCACCGTACACATCCTACACATTTAATATACAGAAAAGAATGAAGAATGGATAAAGTTGACTGACTGGACTATTACAAGCAGACTACAAGGTACTTACATGATTTTGTGAGTTGATGTTAGCACCGTATTTGATGAGCAGTTTACAAACGTCCGTGTGACCCTTGGACGCCGCGCAGTGGAAGGGCGTGGTCTCATTCTGTTAGCGGGAGAGGACATGCGAAAGTGAAGCGATGGTTACAATGTACAATGCTATATTGTAAATGTGTATTAATTTCGTAGTGCTTAACGTGTGTGTCTATATTGAAAGTTTGCTGTAAAATCATTTTATTTCGCGGTGTCGAAATTTCGCGAATTCTTGAAAACGGCTAATTTGCGCAGTCTTATTCGCGCATTTTTATTATCAATATTTTCTTAATATTATTACAAACAAAAAAGTACTTAAAGTTTTAAATTCGCTCAATGTTTGGACCGCAAAAAACGCGACAATAAGACCACCGCGAAATTCAATGAGGCATGTCGTGGGGATTAATGCATGTGCGTAAAGTGTCGTTCTGGATCAGCCTGTGCGGTCCGCACAGGCTTATCCAGGAATGCACTTTCCGCCTCCAGTATATCCAGGACGACACTTTACGCACATGCATTAAGCCCAGTTTTCCCACGACACGCCTCATTAATGATTTTACAATATGGGGTAACCCCAGAACTTCGACTTAATAAGTATAACATGTAGGGGAAGATCCAGAGCGAAATAGCAGGTGCTGCACCGTCCTCCTGTGTTGATTCCCATTTGTTGCTGGGGCTGGTCAATAGATGAATATCAACAAACTCTTGGAATTTTATATATGTTTGCAATGTTAGAAGCATTAGGAGATAATAACCTAGAATTTAGATTTACTATATTATTAGAAAGTGTCAAAGAACTTGTTCCGTTGTCCGCTCTATTTCTTATGCTATAGATCTTTCCCTATTGCTTGGTGCTAAATGTTCTTACGATGGTTTCCGCGTCCGGGCCCGCGTTAAAGTCTGCCAGCACCTCGACTGTGTCCACGTTACCCGCCTCCGCCGCCAGGTGGAGTGCCGTGCGACCTTCCTGCGAATCAAAAATATGTCAGTGGTTTGGTCTTCCAGTAGATATTATATTTCACCAAATCGTATATGTTAGTATCGTACATATATGTTATACACTATTCTCAACATTAATAATTCTACCAGTATTAGAAACAGACGCGACTAATCAAACCATTTTTTTTTCCAAATAGATAGCAGAACAGAACAACCCATTTTATTTTGATTTAAGCATATAATATAGAATGAGAAAAGTATTGGTAAACATGTGGGAGAATAATGTATTATTTTGTATTTATAACACTTGAACGTTGATCAAATTGTTCCTTATCTTAAAGGCCTGAATAATGTATTTAGACAGACGATGTTGCATTGTCTTTTTCTTTACATGTAACAATACAAATTTTAACATGGTCGGTGTTCGCGTATAGTATGGAGGAATGTAGCGTTCTCGCAATTCCCTGTAAATGTCACACATCAGCACGAAATAAAACACGTCCTCGATTTCGTTGAGATTGCAGAATTCACACTTCCTTTCTTCCCGGGCAATGTGACGATGTCGTCCTTGTTCAATCGATAGTTTATGAGAGGACAGTCATATTGTGGCAAGAGCCTGAATGTGTTTACCGTTATCCATGATAATTAAATATTCCGACGTTTCAAAGTTCGGTTTTAAGACATGAAATAGTTGAAGTGCACTAGACTGTTCCATAGCGCTTCTCCATTGAGAAATATAGATGTCTTTAAGACGTATTCTAAATTCTGCTAAAAATAGTTTAAAGTTAATAACCGAGTCTCTTTATAACCATACGTCATTAAAACCAGTTTGTTGTAACAATTGCCTGACGTTTGACAACCAATTGCTCCGCGATTCACACGCGTTCTACAAGCTAATATATGTAGCATATAAAATGGTATTAACGTTGTAACTATTTATTAACTTAAGCCCATATTTCGCAATTTGTATCTTCCTACTTATTATAAGAGGGTATCGTCCTGTTTCACCGTATAAGGCTAACGAGTTTGTAGACATTTTCACATTTAATGTTCGTTTCAGGTATTTTCTGTGTACTCTTTCTATATTTTCTGCTTGTGAGCAACCCCATATTTCTGAACAATAACTAAGTACCGACGCAACATACGTATTAAATAAATCAAATGCCATTTTAAATGGCACGTACAGTTTGCAAGCGCGAACATTGACTTCAGTGCTTTGCCGGCTAGGTTTTCTGTACCCTTCCTACACTATCCGCCGGAACTCAACACAAATCCCAAGTAATTGAAAGAATCTACTGCTTCAATTATGTGTCCGCAATATGTCCATCGCTCGTTTCGCCTCAATATGCCGCCTTTTCGAAACACCATTATCTTGGTTTTATCTACATTTACCGATAATTTCCATCTGTTACAATAAATCTCTTATAATGTTATGTTGCAGTTCATTTTCTAGGTCATCCACGAAATGACAAAACAGGATCGGAGAAGTTAACTCCCCTTGGAACAAACCAACGTCGCTCTGGAAGAAGTCATGTTATTTAGGTGTCTCACGCATGACCGGACTTTACTATACATTGACCGTAAGATTCGTAGCACTTTGCCATCGATACTTTCTCGTATAAGTTTGAACCACAGTCCATTTCGGTAGATCATATCAAAGCATTTACTGTAATCAATGAATGCAACATACACCTTCTCTCGTTTATTTAAATAGTTATGCAGTATAATTATAGCGTCAGTGGTACCGTGATTCGCTTTAAACCCGAATTGTGCATCAGACAATTTATCGTATTTATAAGTCCACAATTTAATTCTTTCGTTTAAAACGCTGGTGAATACTTTTCCTAGGCAGCTAATTAATGTTATTCCCCTGTAATTGTCTGTGTCGTCCGATGGTTGTTTTTTAATGATCGGGATAACGACACCTTCTGACCACTGTCGCGGAAATTCACCAGTATTGAGAATATGATTAAATAGTATCACCAGTGGCTTTACGAGAATATCTACACCTTCGATGAAATACTCATTCAATAAGTTGTCCAGTCCACATGCCTTATTTCTATTTAACAGCTTTATAGCCTTTCTAACTTCCGGTTCCGATATTGGTACGTCGAGTTCCTCGTATATTGGATTGTTTACGCCCTGTTCACTGTCGAAATTTGACATAAATGTTTCAACTTCTTCATTTGCGTTGCTGTCCTGTATTTGTGACAGTGTTTTAAAGTGGTTGAAAAATTCCTGCATCATAACACTTGCATCTGTATGCTGCTTATGTCGTTTAAACATTTTCCAGAATTCACGTGGGTTTTTCGTTCTTTGCTCATGCATCTGTCGACCTCTGTCGGTGTTATATTTATGTTTATGTTTTCGTATACAGTCTTTGTAGTTCTTCTTTGCACGTTTCATTGCTTCGAACGACTCTACGGTTCTATTACAAGTGCAATATTCAATCAACCCTTTAAACACATCCCTTTTTGATTTACATTCGTTATTAAACCATCGCATGTGTTCCTTATATTGGCCATCTGTAAACGCTTGGTTTTTATTTATGATTATTGTCCTAAGGTATTTGTTTGCCTTTTCTGCTATATACTCCGATAGCAAGGTCACTGCAGCTTCTGTGTCATTTCTGCCGTCCAAACAGTAGTTTTGCAATTCCTGAGTCACAAAAATTCGCCATAATCCTGTTCACCTCCAGAACGTACATTCATTATACACATATATTCGTTGATTTGCATACATCAATAGAACCTGGAAGACAATCAGTTAAATATACGTATGTATTAATTAGGATTTACAAACATCGTACTGATTGAATGATTACGCTCCTTGTAACCACAACACCTGTTAATTACTTTTTGGTATTCAAGTGCACCGAATATCAGTTTCTCATTTTATATAAATGTATTATCGTAGTTTAATATGGTTTATACGGTATGTGTTTTTAGGTAATGCGGTAATTTGCCCGCTGAAATTTCCTAAATTTCATCGTGGAAGTATTGAATATTTGAAACTAACTGGTTTGAGAAATCATTCGACTAGCAAGCGGGTTGTTGTGCGGACTGAATTTACAGCGTGTCAAATTATTTCATTTTTTATGAGATGTTTATGCAGCTTACAGTGTCCTGGTTTCCCATACAAGGAATGAAGTGTAGTAGAACTGGTTTTCTCCCGTGTTTGAATTAACTCTCTATGAATTAAAAACATCTTTTTTGTTAAAATTATTTATATTGTTAATCATGTTAAATTAGCATATCTTATATCTTCAATCGAATTATTTACTGTAAAGTTCTGCATATAGTGTAATGTCGCTAAAACCCGAACAAGTAAATTTGTGAAGAATCCCGGTATCTATTAAAAAGGGACATATAAATCTAAACAATAATAGTCATTGCAGTTATTGTGTGCGGAAATAATGGAAGGCTTTCATAGGCAAAGTATTGATTGAGCTTGAAATTTAATGTTGATTGAGATTGAGATTTAGAAATTTTGGAGATTAAGATTTCGGGTTAACGAAGATTGAGATATAGGGTTTTTTGACATTGAGATTAAGGGTTAACTGAGATTTTAATTTAAGAGTGCTTGTGACTTAGTGATGATTGAGATTTAGGATTATTTGAAATTAAGATTTATGGTTCATTGAGATTGAGATATAAGGTTAATTGAGATTGAGATTTAAATCTGCTTGATATCGATATTTAAGGTGGATTAAGATTGAGAATTAATGAGAATTAAGGTTGCTTGAGATCGAGATTAAAGGTTGATTAAGATTGAGATTTTCAGCTACTTTAGATTGAACATCAAGGCTGGTTGAGATCGATATTGAAAACTGTTTGAGACTGAGATTAAAAGTCTGATTGAGATTGACATTTAAAGCTGCTTGAGATTGAGAGTTAAAGCTGTTTGAGATTGAGATTTAAGGCTTATTAAAATTAAGACTTAAGATTGCTTGAGATGTAAAGCTGCATGATATCGAGATTTAAGATTGATTAAGATTGACATTTAAAGCTGCTTGAGATTGAGATTAAAGACTGATTGAGATTGAGTTTTTAAAACTGCTTGAAATTGAGATTAAAGACTGACTGATATTGAGTTTTAAAACTGCTTGAGATTGAGATTAAAGGCTGATTGAGATTGAGTTTTTAAAACTGTTTGAAATTGAGATTAAAGACTGATTGAGATTGAGTTGTAAAACTGCTTGAGATTGAGATTAAAGACTGATTGAGATTGAGATTAAAGACTGATTGAGATTGAGATTTAAGGTTGATTAAGATTGAGAATTAAGGTTGCTTGAGATGAGATTAAAGGTTGCTTGAGATTGAGATTGACGTTGCTTGAAATTGATATTAAGGGTTCTATGAGATTGAGATTTAGGGTTGTATGAGATAGAAATTTAAAACTATTTGAGATTGAAAAACAGGAATGTTTGAGATTTGTATTGTTTTGAGTCGGGCAATTGTATATGGGAAATTAGGGTCTTAAATCAGCAATTTAATATCTATGAGTGTTGTTTTATTGATGCATTCATACAAATACCTGTATGTGATTGTAAACTTGATTTATGTTGATCTGTGTATATTTAAACCAGTTGTGTTTTTCTGATTGCGTTACATTATGATAGACTGTGCGTGAAGTTACAGTTTACAAAAAAAGTGTATTGACATTTGAGTGATAGATTTGTCATTGGGATAGAACATTCGAGTGCAAATTTGAAAGGAAACATACTTCATCATTCAGAGCAAGTGGATAATCAGTCATTACTTACTGATATTAATGAGGGATTAGGGAGTCTATTGACCATGTTTTAAACGCCTAACTTTTTAGCTGATGACTCAAATAGAATGGTACACAAAGTAAAACTATGACCAGTAGTAGGCGTGATGGCAGCTTTTATATTCCATGTAGCAGACACCAGGAACAAATGGAGCACTAAGTGGTGTCAGTGAAGGACATTTTTATCCCGGTACTGAAGCTTTTGGGGCCCAATTTCATGATAGAAACGTTCACAGGAATGTACTCAATAGAGAATTTAATAGTCACCCTTAAGATGATAGGCCATATCACCCATTAGACAGAGGCTATGAACAGGAATCAAGCACTGGCAGGGCTATTGTTGGCAATTCAAACGTTTTACTCAAGAAAAGGGGAGAGACCCATGTACCATGAAGCCAGAAAAACGATTGCCAAGCAGGAGGATGGTCTGATTATGCGGTTTAATTTGAGCAAATTTGTAATTGAAATGGGCGGAGTGATAGCAAGAAGGGGTCTATGTGGACCATATTAAGGAAATCTTAAACCAGAGTTACACACCTAGAAAGCGGGCTTTAGCATACAGATGTGAATTTGGAAATAGGAAAAGATGTAGAAATGAATCAGTTATAGCTCTTGCCAATGCTCTCAGGAACTTGGGAAACGATGCTTTTCCATGGTTGGGGCCCCGGGCTTTAGAGACTTGTATAATTGACCAATATATTCAGGACTTTTGACGATTTTGACTTACAGAAATTCGTCCAATTTACTCCCCTTTTATTATTGATGCTGCAATAAGTGCAGAAGTGGAATAATGTGGATTGCAGGGTTCGTTATATTGCCAACGTAAAGACGTACGAGTCCCAGAATTAGGCCACTCTCTTTAGTGAAACAGTTGCATCCCTCAGATCATCTGTTATGCGTACATATGTTCAGTAGAGGACCTGCAGGAAATGTTTAGTTCTAGTTTGGAAGAGAGATTGCAAAAACTAATTGAACCTCAATCAAAGATGTAATAACAGCAACTTTAAGGCAAGAGAATCTTAAAGCAGAACCTCGCAGAACCTCAGTAACACTTATTCATATTTTAGTAACAGATACTGCTATGTATGGTTATATCCTCAAATTCCAAGAGGTAATATATTTGAGGATAGAAAGCTAATAAATGACATTGATAACTACCAAAATAGGTACAATGGTGCTATGCGTCATGATATTTGAAATGCAAGACCATATCAGCGGGCCAGTTTTGAGAGAAATTACAGACCTAAATTCCATATACCTGATCATGGCCACATGAGATATACAGTTAATTCATATGAGAATTCAAGCCCTCACACGGGTCCTGGAAATGTAGGTAATCTTCGTCATAATAAACCGTCATACATTAATAGACCATTTATTTATAGATACTGTGAGGGAAATGGTCATGTAGAAAAACGCTGCCCAGTAAAGAACAGGAAATATGTTACTGATCGGTAAAGAGACCGATTCCTAGTCAAAGAATCTCTAAGGCAATATAACCAAGAAGTTGTGAATGTAGAAATCAACTGCGTAATGTAATATGATGCCACGAAGAATGTTGATAATGTAGCTGACTGTACACTTAAAGGGGTTAATAGAAAAGAAACTAATATAATAGGAAATGATAAAGATAATTTTGTCAGCCACAATGATAAACAGGTGGTAGTTCATGGTATAGAATTTGAACAAACCTGTACGAGTTCAAACGAGTATTTATATTTTCAGTTCTGGTTAAGCATGTTCTTACCAACAGATGGGAGTTTGTGCGAGTGGGTGGATGCGTTTGGTTTTGGAACCTGACATTCCACTATGCGGAGTCATCCACTCTGTTTGAAGGACGATGAGCCATGCGTCCCTTGACGCTGTGGGAGGCACCAGCGCTTAGGCACCAGCGCTTATTCAATTTAAATTGATATGTCTCTTGTGAAATTAAATACCCCGCTTGTTGGCACACCTATCTTGTGTTATGTATTTTATGAAACCTGATGGTTAGATAGTAAATAATTTATGTTTGGCATAAATGAAATGAAATAGAAAACATAATTGTTGTTTTAAATTCACTCTTACGGCGTCTCTTTCGTCCACGTGTACACCGACCATGAGCAGTCGCTTCACCACCTCGTGATGCCCGTGTCTCGCCGCCACGTGCACGGCCGAGCTGCAGTCCTGAAACACGTGACAGCACGTGCAACATATTGGTATACACCCGCCCTCCAAGAGTTATCCACTGGTGGCAAATTAAACAAGAGGGCTCTGAGGGTCCTAGGACGCTCACCTGAGACCTTGTAACCCAATTGGAATTTGCATCCCCGAGGCATGCCTTATTTTACTCCAAGGGGCATCATTTTAACAAACGTGCGGTTTCATGTAAAGATTTTTAAAGTCATTTTGCTATTTAATTTTATATAAACCATGTGACCCCTCTGGGTGTGGCCAGATTTGACCCCAGGGGCATAATTTGAACAGTCGTTGGAGAGGACAACTATGCAATTTTACGTACCAAATATATACAAGCTGTGGGCTTTGCCGTTTCAGAGGACAAGATTTTTAAAGTCATTATGTTATTTAAGTCTATATAAACCATGTAACCCCAGGGGCGTGACCAGTTTTGACCCCAGGGACGTAATAAGAACAATATTTGTAGAGGACCACTATACAATGTTACATTCCAAATATGAAACCTCTAGGTCTTGCGGTTTCAGAGAATAAGATTTTTAAAGTCATTTTGCTATTTAAGTTTATATAAACCATGTTACCCCTGAGGTTTGGTCAGTTTTGACCCATGGGGCATAATTTGAACAATCTTTGTAGAGAACCACTATACGATGTTATACGATGTAACATACCACATACGAAACCTCTGGGCCTTGCGGTTTCAGTGGAGAAGATTTTTAAGTCATTTTGCTATATATTCTATATATACTATGTGCCCCCGGGGCGTGGCCAGTTCTGACCCCAGGGGCATAATTTGAATAATATTTGTAGAGGACCACTATAGGATGTTACATACCAAATATGAAACCTCTGGGCCTTGTGGTTTCAGAGGATAAGATTTTTAAAGTCATTTTGCTATTTAAGTTTATATAAACCATGTTACCCCTGAGGTTTGGTCAGTTTTGACCCATGGGGCATAATTTGAACAATCTTTGTAGAGGACCACTATAGGATGTTATATACCAAATATGAAATCTCTGGACCTTGTGGTTTCAGAGAAGACTATTTTTAAAGACATTTTGCTATTTAAGTTTATATAAACCATGTGACCCCCTGGGCATGGCCAGTTTTGACCCCAGGGGCATCATTTGAACAATCTTTGTAGAGGACCACTATAGGATGTTACATACCAAATATGAAAAGGAACGCACATTAGAAGTGGTTAGCGAGTTGGACTTATAATTCCGTTGGCTCTAATCTCGGCCTGGATAGGTTAACATGTTAACCAATTCCTTTATCTAATATTTTAGTAGATAAGTCTAGAGACTTAAGAATTAACAGATGAGACAATTACAGAAACAGTATATGAACAGCGAAAAGTCTCGTATTTTCGTCGTGAAATGTGCGCAACCGGTCGCTTTAATAGTCATCAGAATCTAAACCAATGCGGATGGCGAACTCCGTCGGCATTGATGGTTTTTCTTACATACAATGAGTACCCAACTAAGTTTATGAGATCAGTCCATTGCTATATGCATACTACATGTACGTTTTCTAAAGCGAAGATTGTTTAGACTGGCTGCGTTTTGACCGTGTTATAAAAGATAACAGCAAATTGATTTGTTCCTTACAAGAATATCCTACATTAAATAGTATCAAATAGTGCCGTTAGATCGCTGTTCATGCACTCTCATTCATATAAATAAATTCATGAGCGTAACGTGTCGTCCAGGATCAGCCTGTGCAGTCCGCACAGGGTAATCCAGGACGGGACTTTCCGCTTTTATGGTATTTTCTGTTTCAAGGAAGTCTCTTCTAAACAAAAATCCTCTGTAGGCGGACAGTGTCGTCCCGGATTAGCCTGTGCGGACTGCACAGGCTAATCCGAGACGACACTTTAGGCACATGCATTTAGCCCGGTTTTCCAACGACATGCCTCCTATATTTTGCTACTACGACTGCTTACCGCGTCTCGTTTATTGATGTCACAGCGCAGATCTATAAGTCTCATTACGGCGTCCAGATGACCCTCCTCGGCGGCAATGTGCAGGGATGTCTTGTCGTTCTGAAAACAAAAAGACATTTTTTTTCACCTTTTGGGGAAAGATCGCAGGGCCCTTCAGATTGGGAATTTTTTCGGCAATTTTTTTTTTAGAAAAGAATCATTACATTTTATATTCTACTTTGTTATAAAACATTAATGAATTGTTTTGCTACAAATGATAACTTAGATTATGCTTGGTTTGATGAAATTTGCAGGGATTGTTTACGAAAATTCCTCTATCTTAGTCTGTTTTGTCCGATTTTCAAAATAGTTTTTATTCCAAATAAAGCTTACATTAAGAATTTTAAAGTAAATATAGAGCAAAAAATATATACTTATACGCAGAGGAATGGGGCCGAATTTCGACCCCAAATTGGCCCTAAAAGCACTGAAAAGCCGATCATTATTGATACAAAAACAACGAGGGCATCGAACATTTGTTTTGCTTTCCTAATTTATTTACTACAATTCAGTACTATAATAAATAATTATTTGTCTAAAACAAGTAAGGTATCGGATGTTTAGTTTTCAACAAAGTCTATACTCGACAGTCCTTACATGCCATTGAGAAATTACTTGTACACGTTTACAATCAAATGACTACAACGAACATGATGGAAGTGATGATGCTAATTGCGTTCATTATTATAATGCTGCAACTTCCCCCGATTTTATTACCATGATTGTGTTGGTAATGATGGATGATGACGGTTGATGGTGACGATAAAACTTGTAAAGATGAGTACGAGGGCTCTAATGATTACCTTTTCCGCGCCGTTGATGTCCACGTTTTCGAGGGTGTTGAAGATGAAGTTCATCACGTGGATGTGGTTGTTCTGGGTGGCGCAGTGCAGCAGCCCCATTCCTTGCTGAAACACGCAGGCAGGCCACGTGACACCGAGTAAAACACGCAGGCATGCCACGTGCACGTGACACCGTGTGGAACACACAGCTATGTCACGTGACACCGAGTGGAACACACAGTCAGGTCACGTGACACCGAGTGGAAGGCCTCGTATCACCGAGTGACAGGACATGTGCCCCCATTCGAACAGTTAGGTCACTTTACATCGATTGGGACACTCGTTATGGTCACATGACACCGAGTGGAACACACAGTCACGCCAGAGGAGCACACTTGACAAGGTGTGGAACACAATGAGGTCGCGAGAAACCGAGAGGAGCACACTTGACAAGGTGTGGAACACACTGACATTTTAACATTGTATTACATTATTATAACAATAATTATTTGTGGCGCTTGTGAAATGGATGTTTTTCAACGCAGGTTTCAATTTAAACCACATTCATTTCGAAATAACATACCTGCACATTCCTTCACCTTGAAAGTTATTATTTGAGAAAGATGACACCCAGCCTTGTTCAACTTTTGTTAAACCAATATTATGTATTTATCTTTCTACCTGACCGTGATTATGGTTGTCTACGTCTGCCCTAAATCTGTACAATATTCCATTATAAATACATGCATGTAAAATTAATTGTTTTCTCATAAGTGCAAAACACTCAGTATGAAGTTATCAGCTTCATGTTTAATTAATTGGTCACCAACAATGTGTTTCAAATATGGTTACCTCCCTTCTTACGTGTAACGTTAATAACACCATTTAATAATCCAACTCAGTCCGTTTTCAAAAGTTTATCTTTTATCTACATGAGGCATGTCGTGGGAAACCCGGGCTTAATGCATGCGCCTAATGTCATCCCGGATAAGTATGTGCAGTCCGCACAGACTAATCCGGGACGCCATTTTCCGCCTACAGTGGATTTATGTTTAGAAGAGGCGTCATTTAAACAGAAAACACCATAAAGCGGAAAGTGTCGTCCTTTATTAACCTGTGTGAACTGCACAGGCTAATCCGGGATGACACGTATACGCACATGCATTTAGCCCGGGTTTTCCAGGCACGCCGCATATTAACTTTTAGTACTCTGCGTTCTAATCAAACAAGTTCTTCAAGAGTGACTGTCTGATTGTTATAGATTTATTTCATGTCTCTTTTGTTAACCACTAACAAAAAAACCCCGTTTTATTTAACATAAATAATCATTAGCATGGACGAAAAACTATTTCTCTCTTCGAAAAATGCAAAAATATATTTTCTGTCAATACAGATCCGTTTATCCTACAGCAGCGGTTATATTCTATTTTGAATGAGAAAATAAGAACTGCGCATGCGTAATAAATTGATCTGACTAGTCTAGACGCTGTGTATTCATGTATATGTATGTAATAGTTCGCTGCGCAGCGAAGTATTATTTAGGTTTTACATTTCTCTTTTAATACGCTTTATAAACATAGGTTATTCTCAACATATATTATAATATTATTTTTAAAAATATACTGACATCATTAGAACCAACAGATGGTTTTACAATATAATTTTCTTACATTGCACAGTCCCTCTTTAACCATTAATTTCTCTACACTCTTGAAAAAGGCCCAACTACCTTCTTAATAATAGCTCTTCTAAATAAAGCTGGACAAGCGACCGATTTCCGAAACTGTCAACTCGCCAGATGTTTAAACTTTAATTGTTTTTTGCGAGAATGAACTGACAAGTTATACATATCAATATACTTTATTCTATGAGTTTTCCAAATGATATAAAAATGATATAAACAGTTTGTCGTATTTTTATGGAGGAAATCGCAGATATCCTTGTTTCTAAACATCAAGCAATTTTCCTTTGTAATCCTGTGCAGGCACGACAGTACACTGTCAGATGAGGCAACATGTGCAGGCAAGACAGTACACCGTCAGATGAGGCAACATGTGCAGGCAAGGCAGTACACTGTCAGATGCGGCAACATGTGCAGGCAAGACAGTACACTGGCAGATGAGGCAACATGTGCAGGCAAGACAGTACACTGGCAGATGATGCAACATGTGCAGGCAAGACAGTACACTGTCAGATGAGGCAACATGTGCAGGCAAGACAGTTCACTGTCAGATGAGGCAACGTGTGCAGGCAAGACAGTACACTGGCAGATGAGGCAACATGTGCAGGCAAGACAGTACACTGGCAGATGAGGCAACATGTGCAGGCAAGACAGTACACTGTCAGATGAGGCAACATGTGCAGGCAAGACAGTACACTGTCACATGAGGCAACATGTGCAGGCAAGACAGTACACTGGCAGATGAGGCAACGTGTGCAGGCAAGACAGTACACTGGCAGATGAGGCAACATGTGCAGGCAAGACAGTACACTGGCAGATGAGGCAACATGTGCAGACAAGACAGTACACTGTCAGATGAGGCAACATGTGCAGGCAAGACAGTTCACTGTCAGATGAGGCAACATGTGCAGGCACGACAGTACACGGTCAGATGAGGCAACATAAGCAGGCACGACAGTACACTGTCAGATGAGGCAACATGTGCAGACAAGACAGTACACTAACAGATGCGGCAACATGTGCAGGCACGACAGTACACTGGCAGATTAAGCAACATGTGCAGACAAGACAGTACACTGTCAGATGAGGCAACATATGCAGGCAAGACAGTACACTGTCAGATGAGGCAACATGTGCAGGCACGACAGTACACTGTCAGATGAGGCAACTTGTGCAGGCAAGACAGTACACTATCAGATGAGGCAACATGCATTAAAAAGATCATAAGTTACTTATAATTAACTAATAATTAATTAATAAAGATAGTACCCACTGAACGACATGCGGCAGTTACCTACCCTGTTTGTGCACGTGGCCACCGCTCCAGCGTTAACCAGGAACCTCAGGATGTCCAGATGTCCGTAAAGCGCCGCCCATAGCACCGGTCGCATCCCATACTGCAAGGCAAGGAGTAAAAAATACATGCATCTATGCAAACGTAACAAAAAATCAAGAACCGTACCCCATATCGCAATGCCAAAAGTATGCAATCAAGGATCATACTGCAATGCCAACGTTAAGATGTCTGGGATCACATATTACAGAATGCAATCCAATTTGTGAGAAATCAATGTTCGCATACTACACTGCATTACCAAACATAAGAAATAAAGAACCGTATACCTCATTGCAATGTAAAAAAAAGGACCGTACGTATCCCATATTGCAACGACAAAAATATAAAACCATGGACCGTATCCCACATTGCAATGCCAAGTGAAAAATCAAGGACCTTATCGCATAGTATAATGCCAGAATAAAATATCAAGGACCGTATACAATACTACAAGGCCAAAAGTAACAAATCAAGGGTCGCATCCCATCCTGCAAGGCCAAAAGTAAGAAATAAAGGAGCGTATCCCATACTACAATGCCAGCATAAGGAATCAAGGGCCTTATCGCATATTGCAATTCCAGAATAAGAAATCAATATATATCCTATACTGCAATACCCAAAGTAACAAATCAAGGGTCGCATTCCATACTGCAATTCCAAAATAAGAAAGCAAGAACCGTATCTCATACTGCAGTGCCAAAAGTAACAAATCAAAGGTCGCGTTCTATACTGTAATGTCAAAATAAGAAATCAAGGACCGTATCCCACATTTCAATGTCAAAATAAGAAATCAAGAACCGTATCCCATACTGCAATGCCAAAAGAAACAAATCAAGGGTCAAATCCCCTACTGAATGTCAAAATGTTTCCAGCAGCTGGAAATGATAATCAACTGATATCGTCAACTGAATCCTAAGATACGATGGTACGCCGGCTTCAAATCTGAGTTGCAATACTAGTAGATACTGTCAGTATAGACAAAATATTAATTATTTTCTTTTTTCACATATTGAATCGCCCCATTTCTGTGCTCATGCTGACGTGAAAGACATATGGACAGTACCATTATGAATGTGTTTGCAGATGCGTGTTCAAGATTATGTGCCAGATCCTATCAAGTCAATAAATCGAGCACATTCATCAATGTTTCGTAGGTGGCGTGCATGCTTGCATTCCCGATGCGCTTTCTGAAATTTTTTCCTTCAGTCGAACAGACGATTTCTAATAATGCAAATTTGTGTTAATTTTAAGCCAACTCATTTCTTGCCCCAATGCCTTTTTGCATTCCCATTGGAAATAACGGAATGGTTTAATTCAGCTGTCAGTATGTTATTATTCACAGTTGTATTATTATTGTTGTGCTACAGCTAATATGCGAATCCGAAACTATCTGATGTTTCAGTCATAGACTAATGCATAAGTCAAACTGAATACATAATGCTCTTTCGGCGTATTAAATTTTATTAAAAACGCCTATAGAGTAAAATTTGGAAACTGTTTTTTTTGTTCAAATGCCTTGAATAGGCCATGTTCTTAGAAATACGTTTTCTAACATATATATTACTCTACATGGATCAAAAATCGAAATCGAGTGTGTGTGTGTGTATGTGTGTGTGCGTGCGTGCGTGCGTGCGTGCGTGTGTGTGCGTGTGTGTATGTGTGTGTGTGTAGTACATTTTTATCGAGCGCACCGAGAATTTCTCCCATATGGCCGTCGCCCCCAGAAGACTTGCTATTATGGGTTAAGGGGGATAGTGCAAGATACAGGAGACGCCCTGTTCCAGAGGCGACCCTTGGTCTTTTAATGCCCGTTGTGAAGCACCTAGTACACCGCACTTCGGTTTAACGTCTCATGCGGAAGACTAGTTAGGAGGTTTGGGTGTAGCGGGGGCTCGAGCCTGCGACCCCTGAGTTGTGAAGCCATTGCGTAACCACTAAACCATGGATCGAAATCGAATGCCGGTCGTGCCTCTTTAATAGATGAGTTATCGTAATATACAGTCAACAAGGTTATAACGCACCAAATGTAAATAAATGGAAAATGTCTGCGCCTTGGTATTGCTCATATCTATAACATAATAACAGTTTGCATTGCTGTAAGATAGCACGTATTCTAACATAACACGCGCAGAGTTTTCTAAAGACAAAGAACAATATTCATCATTGTTAAACTACCAATAAACCACCCGAAAAATAGTTCCGAAACTTTAAAATATAGTTCGCATTGAAACTGCAGAAAACGTGGCCAGGTCATGTTCGAAACGAAATAGTTTTCGCATTATCGTTGCTTATCGGCTTATAAACAAACGATTTGTCGTTCTGATGCGCTATATTGAACCACTTGGACAAATGCCCCCGTGGTTTAAATCCTACGCGTCAGAGCTCTAAATCGTTATTTGATAGCCGATAAACAACTATAAATCGAAGATTAGTTCTTAATTCGTAGACATAGTATTTTTACAAATATCTATATTCGAACTTCGAACAGTACCTTATCTTTGGCTCCGAGATCTGCACCATGTTCCACGAGGATTTCCACGATTGGCAAATGTCCTTTTGCGCATGCCCAGTGGAGGGGCGTGCGGTCCAGCTGAAGATAGAAATGCATTGAATACTCTGATAATATCCTTTCTCATTTATTTGTATTTCGGAGTGATAAATAAAATTAGGTACATAAATACATGTCATTTTTTCTGTGTTAATATTTTCCTCAAATATATTTCAGACAAATCGTTCATCAAATCCATTAATTGTTATCTTAACAATCCTAGTTAAAGTTCTAGGGACTAGATACGCATTCACTATTTTGTTTTTAATGAAATACTTCGCTGACCACAAAATGTACTGACAAGTCTTGATTACTGTGAACAAAGAGTATACAATGTGTATATTTTCTATTATTAAGATGAACAAAGCCGAAATTAAATCTACTTAACACATTACTCATGCAAGATGTACCAGTATACTACATTCAGAAATAATACTATGTTTATTTAAACAGTATTTAATTTTTATTCACATCACACCCATATGCATGTATTTGAGCTATAATATTAAATAATATCAAAAACATTAAAACGTAATTGAATAATAAACAAGCGTGTCCAAACTGTCAATGCTCTTACATTGTTCTTACAGTTGATGTCAATCTTGTCCTGTAGGAGCTTGACCACGGCGTCCGGGTTGTTGTTCTTACAGGCCTCGTGCAGGGCTATCTCGCGACGCAACACTGAAAACAGGCAAAACAACTGTATAGGGTTATACTTTTCACACACATGTGAAGAATACGATCTAATTTGTCACAAGAGTGAATTCTACTATTACTACTACTACTACTACTACTACTACTACTACTACTACTACTACTACTACTACTACTACTACTAGTACCACCGGTACTACTACTACTACTACTACTACTACAACAACTACTACTACTACTACTACTACTACTACTCCTACAAATAATAATAATAATAATAATAATCATCATCATCATCATCATCATCATCACCACCACGCACGGACAAATTGATAAACAGACTGACAGACAGACTGCCAAAAAGTCGGACATTCGGACGGACGTGGCGAAAACTATAATTATAGCCCTGCTTTTTCTTCCGGACATTCACACGTGTGAAGAATGAGATAAAATGTTTAACAAATGTGAAAATATGGTCCTACACAGCTGTGTGTGTCTTTCGCTATATAGTGGTCACGTTGCAGTTACTGACCTATATATACTAAGACGGTTCACAGACTAAATTTTGCTTTTTCTGCACGTACGCGACACATACGCGACACATACGCGACGGTAAAGGGAAATATAGCTCCAAAATAAGTGAATCAAATACTTTTTAAAATAATACTTATTCATCGAGCCAACGTGACCTGATTTAATTGCATGGTAGTTTTTTTTTATCTTGTTCACAGGTATATTCGCTTTTGCCATATTTCCCATTATCTCGTACATCGGTAAATAAACCGATTTAAACGTCTAACGTGGGTAGTCGGCCATAAAGATAATAGTTTTATTGTCCAGAATACGTTACGCGAACGTACACAGTTCACTTTCGCGAATACCCGTAGATGTTCACACAAATATTAATCATACGCGAATAGATGTTCACACAAATGTCAATCAGCCATTAAGAAAATAGTTTGATTCTATAGAATACGTTACGCGAGCGTACACAGTTCAGTTTTGCGAATATAAGTTCACACAAATGTCTATCATATGCTGATAGACGTTCACACAACTTTTAAGCATAAGCGAACTTATATTCACACAAATGTCATCATATGCGAATAGATGTTCACACACATGTTAACTATACGAGAATATAAGTTTACCAAAATATTATCATATGCGAATAGGTGTTCACACAAATGTCAATAGTATGATAATAGAAATTCACACAAATGCCAACCATATGAGAATAAATATTCGCATACAGCAGTAGCAGCTGCAGCAGAAGCAGCAGCAGCAATAGTAGCTTTATTATAGTTATTATTATTATTATTATTATTATTATTATTAGTAGTAGTAGTAGTAGTAGTAGTAGTAGTAGTAGTAGTAGTAGTAGTAGTAGTGGTAGTGGTAGTATGCGCATCATCCTCATCATCATCACACCATCATCATTAGAATATTGGTTATTTTTAATACTCACCATACCAGTAAGTAATAAGCGAACGATTTGTAGTCATTTGTGCGCGCATGTTATCAGCATAAATTCGCAAGCAAATATATCTATGTGATTTCCTTCGCGAATACACGTGTCTTCTGTTCATATAGCCGAATAAGTAATTATTGTTCTGGAGTTATAAAATGCATAAACAATTGACATAATAGTCATAAAATCGAGCCCTCGGTGAATTCTCGGGAGTTCATCAAATAACTTCTGTGTTTGACAACAGTGTGGCCGTCTCGATGCGGCACGTATCTGGTCATTGATATCAGACTCTATGTATTAAACGACTTATACCGTATTACTGGAGCATATTGACGGTATTGCCCGTAAATATATACACGTATTAATATAATGCATATTCCCATTTTTGCCGTTCTTGAGCTGACAGCTTCCCGAATCAAATATCTCAAAAGTCGGGACAATATTCAGACATTATTACGTCTGGAGTACAGCGTGTTTGTTGTGTGTGTTTGTGTCCCGACAATACAATTAATAAAATAGTCGGGAATGTAAGTAATGTCAGGACGCTGTCGGGACACTGTTGGATCGCATTGGGGAGATCTTTTGATCAAACAGTGAATTTCGAGACCCGAATGTCAGACTTTTGTCCCGACTTTTGACATATTTGATTCGGGGCGACGTCGGCTTAAGCTCAAACTCAAGCAGGGCAGCAAAAATCGGGAGTGTGACTGAGGCTTAAAAGAGTTCACGAGTATCAGTTTAATGTGTCCGAGCTCCAGCGGAGGGCAATTCTGTACGTATTAAGAAATATTAGCAATATACATACTGGTATTAAAACAGGTAAGCTTGTATTACATCTCCTTAACAAAGCTTCGCGGTTGTTTGATGTTCAAGTGTTAGACATAGCTGATATGCAAATGCATAAAAGTCAATTATCTGTATTTCAAAATGCACGCGCTTTTCATACATGAACAGCTTTACATGTATTTGTTGACAATTTTACAGCAAACAAGAACTCTACCTGTTGCATGCTAGAGAGCAATTGTGTTCAATTTCCCAAGTGACAATCTGTACAAATGACTGTCGATAATGGCCCTGTCTTCTGGGCCCAGTAAACTACAATCTTGCATTTCCAATTAAAGAGCAGAACAGCATTTTCTTTACGAAATAGCAGTGTATGTTACATATAATGGAATTTCTTAAAACCTGACTATCTAATGCAAAGACATTTTCCGTACCTACTTGTATTATTTTTGTTGTTTCTTGGTCATTGGAGAAATAAAATCCGCCTAATAATTCACACGCCATAAACTTTTACGTCTTACTAAACCCTGGGGGCATAAAGCTCCTTAGGCTTAACTTAAGTACTACTAAAGTGAAATTTTGGAATTAAATTTTCCATGTGAAAATCAGTATTTTATATTGAAATATAGTAAAATATGGAACATCAGTCGATTCTTTACCAAAACAAAACACTTTAATACAAAATAAAGTTTAAATGCAAAAGCCACAGACTTAAGATATTTTATGAAATTAAGATATATACTTCAATTTTCCCTTTGGAGCTTTGTAGATATAGGCCCTGAACGTTAAACAATATATAGACACACACAGATGTTCGCTATATATTATATAGACACACACAGATGTTCGCTATATATTATATAGACACACACAGATGTTCGCTTACAGTTACAACAATCAATAGGTTTAACGTAGAGTAATCAAACAATATCATATCAAAAGCTACATACGTTTTTCCTTCATAACTTTAGTCCAGTTATGTATTTCAGAATAATGCATTAAAATTTCAAAACATGTTTACGGTCTCTATTGCTCACCACATCCCATGTTCTATATTTAAAGCAGCTGTGTTGTGTTTAACCACTGATGCTTGCTGCTGGTATCGGGTGACAACATACCCGTGTTATCATAGAGGCAAACGTGCAAAACGGATTAGGCACATTGCAGTGCGCACGTTGTAGCTAGCAGTGTAAAAACATATCGCTTAATGTAGAATTTGAAGAACATTGTAATCTTCCAAAATCTCTTTTATGGAAAACTTATTTGCACTTTGGTTAAATCAGGCAGTATTGTATTTAAGAATTGAAACGCTTTTTCCGGCGCTTCATCGATGTACATGTATGAAGGTCCGTTTTTTTGGTATCTAATTTGCATAAAGCCGAAGGCTTTATGTACAAAGTAGATAAAAAAAACTGACCTTCATACCTAATTGTATATAATTTGCATAAAGCCGAATGCTGCATATACAAATTAGATTTAAAAAAAAAACAAAAAAAAACTGACCATTATACATCGATGAAGCGCCGAAAAGAGCGTTTCAATTTTTATAATTACAATAATAATTACAATTGTATGTAAACTTTAAAAATTTACCTTAAAAGAGAAAACTAATTTGGGATTTATTTTTGCATTTCGCGCATCAATACATTGAAGATTGATCCGTAGGCTCCGCCCCTTGCACTGCAGTAGCGTTGTGTACATGTCCTTTATTAATACGCTATATAGCGGTATCTTAAATAATAGTGATTGCGTTTTCTTTTGATTTACTTTTGATTTGGTTGATATTTCGTAAGATAAGTTTTAAACATGGTCTTTCTTACTACTAGGAAGTTGCAGATCGGTACGTACACAAACTGATGTTTTTTTACCAAACAGCCGGTGTTTTGTTAAAATAATGCGTTTTTTCCAATTGTTTCATTACTTACTATAAAAGTAATTTAATGAGCACATTAACTTTGAGTCAGGACAAACAGAGACAGTATGAGGACTTGCTGCGGAAATTATCATTTACTGGCAACTGGGGCCCCGTAACTTGAAAACACACAAAGGAATTAAACCATAGTAGTACAAACAGAGTAAAAGATATTATTGCAAGTGCATTTTATGGCTGGTAACACGTCAGCAACATCAGCACAACACATCAGCTTGTTTTCCACCACTGAAATGGGATCAATTTATGCGTGCCAATATGTACTCAAGATAAGTGCCAATATGTACCCAAGATACGTGTCAAGATGTACTATAGGTGCGCGCCGAATGTACTCATGATGCGTGCCGAAAGGTACTCAAGATGCGTGTCAAGATGTACTCAAGATGCGTGCCAAGATGTACCAAAGATGCGTGTCAAGATGTACCCAAGATTCGTGCCAAGATGTACCAAAGATGCGTGCCAAGATGTACCCAAGATGCGTGCCAAGATGTACTCAAGATGCTTGTCAAGTTGTTCCCAAGATGCGTGCCATACCTAAGGGTGATAAACCCAGACAATCTTTAAAAAACTGGCGTCTAATTACACTGTTAAACACTGTATATAAAATTGGTTCGGGAAGTATTGCTAATAGATTGAAACAATATATGAATAAACTTATAAACAATGATCAAACTGGTTTTATCAAAGGCAGGTTCATAGGAGAAAACACTAGGCTAATCTACGACATTTTGAAATACACTGAGGAAAATAATATTCCCGGACTTCTCCTGCTTATAGATTTTGAAAAGGCTTTTGATTCCTTGTCATGGAGGTTTGTAAACAAAACACTCTCCTTTTTTAATTTCGGTACTGACATTAAAAATTGGTTTAATGTTTTATATAAGGATGGTATATCAGCAGTAATGCAGTGTGGGTTCTTATCCGAGTTTTTTCAAATACAACGTGGTTGTCGTCAGGGTGATCCCCTCAGTTGTTATATTTTTATTTTGTGCGCTGAAATTTTGTCACTTAAACTCAGGGCTAATCAAAAAATCAAAGGAATCAAAATCAATAATACTGAATACAAGTTATCGCAATTTGCTGATGATACGTCTATACTCCTGGATGGCTCTGCAGAATCCCTTAATGAAACCTTAGATGAATTGTCGTATTTCACATTGTGTTCTGGCTTAAAGGTAAATTTTGACAAAACCAAAATAGTTTGGATAGGGAAGCATAAATTCAGTTCCGAAAGCATAAAAACTAGATGGAAGTTAAAATGGAACCAACATACTTTTGATATGCTTGGTTTAACATTTCACGTCGATCTTGACAAGATGATCGATCTTAATTATAAGGATAAATTGTCCAGAATTAGAACGCTGCTTAAAAATTGGTCCAGAAGGATATTAACGCCAATTGGAAGGATACAAGTAATAAAAACGATTGCTTTGCCAGTGCTTAATCATTTGTTTGTTTCACTTCCCAATCCACCACATCAAATATTGGTAGAGATAAATGATCTTTTTTTTAACTTTGTGTGGAATGGAAGTTCAAAAATTAACAAAAATGTACTTATTAAAGAATATACTGAAGGAGGTCTTACTATGGTCGACATTTTTTCATTTATAATTGCACTGAAATGTTCTTGGATCCGAAGGATCATCACAGGAAATGGTAAATGGATCAATATTGTAAAAATGACTATAGACACCCAACAACTTTACAACTGTGGTGTTCATTATCCTGAAAACCTTATAAATAGAACGGACAATGCTTTTTGGAAGGACACTTTAAAATCGTTTGTTGATTTCCGCAAAGCAGAATCATTAAATATAAAATACATATTACAAACCCCAATATTCTATAATTCTGATATAACAATTGGTAATAAAAGTGTTTTCCTCAAAACATGGTTTGAAAATGGCGTGCATTTTATTGGCGATTTGATCAAGAAATACGATAGGTTAGAATTTTATGGTTATGAAGAACTATGTAACAGATATAATTTCTATCCAAACTACTTGCATTATATAGGTATTACTAATGTCATAACTAAATACTTGAAGAAAAATGGTTTGTTTGATGAAACATCTGCTATGAACACGATTGCAGATTTTAACTATCTTGACTTTGTTAAGCCTTTTGTTCCCCTTCAAGTGATATCCATTTTAAAATATCCAAAAGGTACTCAACCCATGTACAATATTGTTAAAACAAATGAAACTTTACCAGTCTGTATGTCAAAATGGACGAGCATTTTTGAAAATATTGAATTAAAAGACTGGAACCATATTTTTAGAATGCCATTTTGTATAACCAAAGATTCTACTCTACAGTGGTTTCAGTATAGAATCACACACCGAATTATTGGTACCAATTATTTTTTGTATAAAATCAATTATAAATCGTCAGCTGAATGCTCTTTCTGTCATAATATGCCGGAAACAATTGAGCACATTTTTTGGGAATGTAAACATGTTAAAAAATTTATTGCTGATTTGTTTGAAGGTTTTGAGGTATTCGCTGACTTCATAAATGCGCCTTCGTTTATGTTAGGACATAAAAACTCAAGTGGTCCTCTTAATCTTACATTCCTTCTTACTAAAAGGTTTATTTATAATTGTAAAATGAATCAAACATTACCTACCATTATCGCGGCAAAATCATATTTTTCTATCCAGTATCATATTTTGAAGGAAATGAACTTCTGCAATTTAGATTCTAACTCATTAACTACAAATAAAGATTGGGACAATTTGTTAAGTCTGTTTCGGTAAAACAATGTGATTTACATAGTTTATCCAATCTGTATATTGATAAGTTCAATATGTATCATTTTGGATATTGCTATTTACGCAATTATGATTTTTTCTTATTATGTACTTGTGAGCACTTGTCTACAATGTAATATTCTATGTTATGCATGCTGAATTCTAATAAATACGCATGATGTATGGTGTGGAGGGGGATGCACTCGACCCTCACACACCTATTGACGAGGAAAATAAAACATATAGAACGGAAAAAAAAAAAAAAAAAAAAAGATGCGTGCCAAGATGTATACAAGAAGCGTGCTTAGATGCGTGCCAAAATGTCTTCAAGATGCGTGCCAAGATGTACCGAAGATGCGTAACAAGATGTACTCAAGGTGCGTGTCAAGATGTACTCAAGATGCGTGCCGAGATATACTCAAGATACGTGCCAAGATGTACTCAAGATAAGTGCCAAGATGTACTCAAGATACATGCCAAGATGTACTCAAGATGCGTGCCAAGATGTACTTAATATGCGTTCCAAAATGTAAGAAAGTCATTACAAGAACTAAGATTTATATTTATTTAGTAACGCACCGATTAACAAAAACTATATGCATCCAACAAATTACTTTGTTATATCAAGAATAGCGGTCACAAAAGCCACAAAAAACTTGGCATTAGCGTTCATTTTTGTATAGTTTGATTACAAAAGGAGTAAATAATTTAAAGTGTACATATCCTGTTAATACAGTGAACTACACTACTGAAACACCGTTCTTCTATTTGCAATATGGTCGCACTTTGAACAATTATCAGAACATATAGGTATTGTTCCATTTTCTCCAAGAAAATATATGCCTAGAGGATATTTGTTGGTTTCGTTAGTATATCGATTTTAATTCACGAGGTACCATATAAATTTATATTTTCACGAGTGGCGCAGCCACGAGTCAATATATATATTTTCTATGATTACGAGTGAATCAAAAATCGATATTATATCGAAATCAACAAATTTTCTTTTCATTTTATGCTTAAAATTGCGTTATTTGGTATTTTTCGGTCTGATGCATGGTTATTAAACAAATCTGGCTAACCCCCTCCTGGATTAATTCCAAGCAATCAGTACTCCAAATCGTTGTTTATTTGCCAATAACAACGATAAATCGAAAATTATTTCTTAACTCAATACCCACGGTTCTTTGCATATATGACAATTAGGGGATTAACAAAAACTGATAGACAATCCTGGAAAATAACTATTGCTTAAAATTCAATATCAAACTGCAAAGTAAATGCTATAAAAACTGTTTTAATACGTTAGAACGAGATAAATATGTGTGCATTAGCATTAACATACATTTAATGGTTAAAAAGAGATAATATTTTACAAAAACTTGGTAGATGCATCATGACATGACAACATATTATTATTTGTGTTCAAACATAATATTATATATATGTAGTAAGTTATTTACGTAAAACACGCGTTATACAGCGCTTTGAAGTGGAAATGAAAAGTAAAGCCACTCGAATTGTGTTCAGAACATTTGATACAAGTATCGTGGTTGCAACTTACTTGTAGTTGGTTGGAGAATGGTGGACATGGCGCAATCGTCCGCCCGGACAGTTTTCTTTGCATCATCTTCTATCTGAAATCCACGTGGTAGACACAGTGAGTTGGAGCGAAACATCGCACGTGCTTAGAGTATCACGTGCGATTAATACCTCGCAATATGCAATAACCAGTATTCAACTGTTTGAAAACGTTGTCCTCAAATGTCACTCTGTTGTGAAAGGTCTTCAGACTCGTCTTGAAACATAACAAATCCGCTCTATCTATTCAGTGCAATGGTCACATCGACTTGATCACATTCTAAATATGACTATTTTATCGCAGCGATATTAAACATTATTTTTGGGTAGACAATAACGAGAAAGCGTTATCACCTCCAAGCATGGTATCAAACTAGTTTAATTTTGTTTCTATTTAAATATAATATATTTATAATATTATTATTTATTTGCAAATTTGACAGAGTATAGTTGTTAAATATTATCCCATCATCACATAATATGACACGGCTTGTTCATATCAAATTGTTAATCTACGTTTATTACCAATGGTGTACGTATGTTAATTACATGTCCACATAGATTCTACATTAGGCATGATATCCTTCATATCTAAACGTCACTTGCCAACTGTGAGGATATTCCATGCATATGTTCATTCCGTTTCCCCTCACAAAACTCACGATATCTTTCGTAACATAATATTTATGTTTATATACACAATATCAACACAACAAATCAATATATGCACCAGTTTCCAACTTAATGGCAAACAAGATTCCTCCATTGTGCCAATATATACAGCATCTTTTATTTTATGAGATACGTTAATGCATACATCACACCTTCTCCATGCAGCATTGGTCTATTTTCCTTTGGCAAATAGCCTGGTTTTTGTCCGCGGATACACCAAATACAATAACCTAAGCCCGGGAGAAATCAAGAAAAATAAACCGCAGCATTCCTTTGCTCGTTATGACCAATACGAGAATGACAAATACGTCTCAGGTTCATAAGTACAATGACTTAATAATTGTAGGTGTTGCCAATGAAATATTGCGTACCATACAACTGGTAATGCATGCCACTTAGATTAAATAAGTACATGCATGTCGTAAAGTAAAAATCATTAATCGTACTACTCGTCAAATTATTTGCAATGTCAATGCTGTTCTTCTAATAATTTGTTATTTTTTAAACTCATGTTCACTAGAACCCATTCCATTTCAGACAATTCAAGTCCGTTCCATTTAAATTAAAGAAATGCACGAAATAGTAATTATTAATCGAATCCAAACTGTTTTTAAACATTCACGAAAACTCAAGTTATCACATAAATCACAATGTAAAGTATATATGACAACTCATACAAATCATGTCTGTACTTCCAATGCATATATTTAATTTTTGTCACTATGCACTACGGCGTTTCATGAGCGAAAATTCTATTTACATATATATCTATTCAACAGTCATTCTGAAATTTGCCACGTGTACTATAATTATACTACGTTTTGAATAAAACAAGCAAGTGGTTAAAACTTCAAAGAACTATTTATTTCCAGTCAAAATGCAGTTTAGCTTATCTTTGGAACACATTCTTATCCTGATATGTATCAGCTATCCACAGGCACCACTCGAATGACATATTAATATCTCAGCATAAGTCATGCCGTTTGCAGATAGTCCATAAATGGCCATATACAGAGTTCCAATAATGCTACGCTACTCGTCACGGCGAACCGATATTTTCCCACAGCGAAATCTATCATACGATACATAATAGCGCTGAAATTGATTTTTATTTATAATTTAGACTCGGTATTGCCTTGCATTAAGGAGACGCTTCTTGTGAGAACGGTCGATACGACCAGAGAAGCCTGTTCCGGCAATTACATCAGACAACATGGAATCATTCTAATGGAATCCCTTTTAGCGGACACTGTCTGTTTGGTAGGTGTTTTTGAAAATTACAATCGCGATAGCGGCGGAATGTTTAAGTAGTCTTTAAGTCATATTGCCTTTGCTACAATGAGTGTAACACAAGTGACATAGAAGCATTCTAGCTAAATCCCTTTTAGTGAACTCTGTCTGTTAAGTAGATGTTAAGGCATGAAGTAATAGTTACAATGTGTGTAACTCAAGTGTCATTGAAGTATTTTGGTTGAATCTCCTTTAGTGGACACTGTCTATTTGGTAGATGTTTAGTATGTTCTGGAAAATAACAATTGCGATTGTGGCAGGATGTTGACTGTGTGCTATAGCTCGGACACATTAACCTGCAACTGACATGTATGCATGAATATATTACAAATCCGTTACGATTGTACGTATATTCGTTCCCGTACTAAAAGCTAGTTACGCTAGTGAAAATGTATAATTAAACTTATAAAACACGTGCTCGACCGAGTATAAATATAGGAAACAAATCGCCAATAGAGTTCACGAGTGTCAGGTTAATGTGTCAGATCTATACTCCAACAACATTGAATCATTCTAATGGAAACCCTTTCAGTTGACACTGTAAGTGTAGTAGATGTTGGGTATGTTAAATTATGGAAAACTACAATTGCAATAGTGGCCGGATGTTGAAGAAGACATGAAATAATATTGCCTTTGCCATAATGTGTGTAACGCAAACAACATTGAGTCATTGTAATTAAATCCCTTTGCCACAATGTGTGTAACGCAAACAACATTGAATCATTGTAATTGAATCCCTTTGCCACAATGTGTGTAACGCAAACAACATTGAATCATTGTAATTGAATCCCTTTGCCACAATGTGTGTAACGCAAAGAGCATTGAATTATTGTAATTGAATCCCTTTGCCACAATGTGTGTAACGCAAACAGCATTGATTCATTGTAATTGAATCCCTTTGCCACAATGTGTGTAACGCAAACAACATTGAATCATTGTAATTGAATCCCTTTGCCACAATGTGTGTAACGCAAACAACATTGAATCATTGTAATTGAATCCCTTTGCCACAATGTGTGTAACGCAAACAACATTGAATCATTGTAATTGAATCCCTTTGCCACAATGTGTGTAACGCAAACAACATTGAATCATTGTAATTGAATCCCTTTTAGTGGACACTGTCTGTTTAGCTGATGTTTGGTATGTTTTGGAAAATAGTGGACGGATGTTGGACAAGTCAATAATTAATATTTGTGTAACTCAGACAACCGTGAACGTAGCATTCTAATGGTATCCCATTATCTGTTTGGTAGATGTTTGCTCTGCTATAGTGGCCGGGTTTTCTAGCAGTGATGAAGTAATAACTGCCTTTGCAACGGTACAACGCATGTTTCGGTATATACTTGGTCTTTAGTGGACAATTATAACCGTGGCAGGATGCTTTTACTGGTATTGAACCAATATTCCTTTTCATTGACACTATAGTGCAATGTATGGTAGGCATTTAGTCGTTCTGTAAATGAACATTGCATTTGCATTAGCGACAAAACAAAGTATGTTAACGCGGTAATGAACTTGGCCCGTATTCACCAACCCATTCGTAGACTTAAACCGTAAGAATAAAGAACTGTGTTAGGTTGAAATTTAATTTGTGTTCACCAATGATAATTTTAGCATTCTGTGTCTAGAATGATTTATTAATAAAATAAGCGACCATGGTAGCCAGTATAGCTAAAACGCACACATATCTTTTCTGGAGTCTAAGTCTATACTTTATTCTTAATCCTTAGAATGCATTGGTGAATACAGGCCCTGGTGTTCATGAGTTGTTGTTGGTACAACAGTTGGTGTTTATGAGTTGTTGTTGGTACAACAGTTGGTGTTTATAAGTTGTTGTTGGTACAACAGTTGGTCTTTATGAGTTGTTGTTGGTATAACAGTTGGTCTTTATGAGTTGTTGTTGGTAAAACAGTTGGTGTTTATGAGTTGTTATTGGTAAAACAGTTGGTGTTTAACGATTGCCCTGGTGTTTATGAGTTGCTGTTGGTACAACAGTTGGTGTTTAACGATTGCCCTGGTGTTTATGAGTTGTTGTTGGTACAACAGTTGGTGTTTATGAGTTGTTGTTGGTACAACAGTTGGTGTTTATGAGTTGTTGTTGGTATAACAGTTGGTATTTATGAGTTGCTGTTGGTACAACAGTTGGTGTTTAACGATTGCCCTGGTGTTTATGAGTTGTTGTTGGTACAACAGTTGGTGTTTAACGATTGCCCTGGTATTTATGAGTTGCTGTTGGTACAACAGTTGGTGTTTAACGATTGCCCTGGTATTTATGAGTTGCTGTTGGTACAACAGTTGGTGTTTAACGATTGCCCTGGTGTTTATGAGTTGTTGTTGGTACAACAGTTGGTGTTTATGAGTTGTTGTTGGTACAACAGTTGGTGTTTATGAGTTGTTGTTGATGCAAAAACTTAAATTCTTTAAACACCAACATAATTCTTTGTAACTTCGAGTATTAAAAGAAACTACGTTCTGCAGAAGAGCAATGCTAACGATGTATTAACACAGGAAATACCATACAAAGACTACACATACATTTGTACTGCATTTTTTTACAATTTGTAGTAAATGTTCCATAATAAAAATGATATTTCTCTACCTTAAGCATTTCTCTGAAATTCAATGAACAATGAATCAATCAACTAATTAGTCTAATACCTTAGAAAATATCATTTGCAGTAAAAGACAACCACAAATACGTTTAATAGAAAATATTATTAGCAGTAAAAAAGGTAACCATATCTACGATAAAACTACTAACCATAATTAATCAATGACCAAGATCTGTAGTTCTACATGCTTTTTATGGCATTCTATCAATTGATTCTTAGAACTGGTAAATACGCAAGTCACTAGCAAGCACAATATCTTCTGCTTAAATTGTCAAGAAAAGGACCATACATCATGTTAATTATTGATCTAAATAACATTTAGTGCTTTCAAAATTCTAATCATGCCATTGTATTTAAAATAGAAAGCCCTAGAACTATTATCGTTTTCCTTTAGGCGTAAAAAAAATTAAATATGTTTGTTTCAGGTTACATGCCCCCCACAAAATTAGGGTAGGTAGGTTGAGATTTATGTTATTTTATTTTTATTTATTTTTTTGGTAAATGGTCAACTTGAAGATTCTAAAAACTGAATAAATATTCACAACATATCAGTAATACCCTTAAACATTGTTTATAAGTGGATACTATCCAAACAAAACACTTATTTATCCAAAAACACATTTAATTATTGAAAACGGTAAATAAAACAAAAATCAATATGACAACCCAATAAAATGTTCTAGGGTCAGGGCCTTTTTTTAGAGTAGGTGGGGTAACCGGAAACAAACATTTTTTTTATGCCTTACTACACTGATGATAATAAAAAATGTCTGCCCCCCCCCCCCCTGCATTACTGGCAAACAATTAAGATCTACCACGAACGCTCACTTTTGTATTTACCATTTCTTTGATGTTGGCACAACGGTTGGTGTTTATGAGTTGTTGTTGGTACAACAGTTGGTGTTTATAAGTTGTTGTTTTTACAACAGTTGGTGTTTAACGATTGCCCTGTCAAATGCCTTGTGTCAGATTGTATGTCACAATACTGTAGCTATTTAAAACCAAATCACCGTGGTTTTGTTCTATAATAAGTTATTTCCTTCCGTTAATGAGCAAAATAAATCATTAAGATGCGCAATAATATTCACGTCCCGATTTTAAAATACCTTTGCTTTGCTAGGTCCGATAGCGTAATAGCAATAATCAGACGATCAGATAATTGGCGTACACGCGTTATTCATGCACAGAAAATGACAAGATAGCAGAGAAAGCCTTTATCCCCCCGCCTCCCCCCCCCCCCCAATAAATTTTGGACTTGGTGTACATTTACCCTCATAATTCTGGTTTTAGTGTAAATTTACCCTATACACAAAACCGTATCTGGAGCACTGAATAATGACAAATTATGACTTTATTATGTAGTGCATTGGATACAGGCAAATGTAATGAGATCAAAAGAAATAAACACAAAATGGTTCTAGCTGCCTCTGCAGTCGAGACATTACTATATAATCAGTATCATTGGACGTTAGTTGAGGCAGACAACCAACAGTCTATTCAACAAAGTACAGAAAGAAACCTCGAATAACCCTAACTATGAAAAAATTGGAGTTAGCACATTTAAACAGTTAATCCATTACATTCTGGATTAAACATGATCAAGAGGCAAAAAATCTCCCAAACCTCAACATCAACTTTCACCCCAATATAGCTTTATTATTGACCCAAAGAGAAAGTGAAGTAACCAATAAGAAGAAACAAAATCAAAATGACCTGAATTAATTATGTCTTTCTTGTTGTGACCCCTGTATGTGGCTTTGCCATTTGAATAACAAACTACCATTAAGCCATTAACGTAGATTGTCGTGATACTATTTAAATCATTAAAAGAAATCCTTGCAGAGCAAGAAGCATACTAGTACGTTAATCGCCGCTGTGGCTATGGATAGTTTGTACGAAACTACGAGGGTTGTCCCAAAATAGCGTACGTCTCGATAACATGATAACTAACATCTAGATAATGAACTCATACAAGAAAATCTCAAATTGCGTGTGTGCACCTATCAATGTTTTCCCCCAGGGGTGAGCGGCGGGCATATACGGGGCTTTAGACTGAAATCGATTACAAACAGACGGAAATTTGACATTCCGAATGCCGGGTCCCGGGGTAATAGACTTTGGTCTGATTTTAGATCCCGGTAATACAGCCCCCCGGGCCATTTGATAGACATATAGCATCTCCCACTGAGTGGATTTAGACAAATATGCTTGACTCTAGGGTGGGGAATTAGACCCCCAAAAATAAAATGTGTCAAATTCCCCTAGGTAAGCCTTTCAAAATATTGATAGGTACAGTGTTTTACATACGGTAATGCATCGAACAAATCATATGCATAGATTATGTGTGTACCTTTAAAAAACAATGATGCTATATAAGTTATTCGAACATAATATACATATATGAGTACATAAAAACTGAGTGTCCTACAGATTTCATTCCAAGGCGGAACCGCATGTTATACAAATTGCTCCATAAAAACATTTGCAGTGACGTAATGTAACAATTATATGACCCTTATTAACACACCAAAGTGGGTTGTTTACGATGATCTATTATTAAAACCACCATAGCTTGTATATCCGATAAAAATTGTATTTCAAGTATGCTGTCATAACATTTATTACAATATTCAACAGTGTGCACAGCAAACTTTTATATAACATTTGTATTTGACTTTTTTGCAAATAAATATATTATTTATGGACTTAAATTCGGTCAGTAGATGTTAAAATTACGTTATTAGTATTACATGTGCACATTTTCATGCAAATAACATCATGATATTGTGATATTGCTCTTTGTGTTTACGAATTATATGCTATTTTGGGACAGCCCCGTGTATGTTTATTTTAACCAATAGGCAGATGCGTACATAAGTTTATTGAAATGATTCGTCTTCCGTATTAGAAAAGGCAAAATGACTCATTCAAGCTCTGGGGGATGACGTCAGAGACAATGTAACAATCACCGGATCAGTGCGCCTACCAAGCAATTTTCCTGGGAAACCCGGCCCATTTAAATAGTTTCAGTGACACTAGTGAAAAAGTTCTTGTTCTCAGAAACAAAATGAAACTGAAAAATACAGATAACTATCGCGACGTGTATATCAAGAGCAGCAAAATCCCATGCAGAACGCCTCAACGCAAGGGCTGTTCTCCGGCAGCTTCCACAAGGCGCTAACCTCCGGGTTGACGCTAACGGGCGCATCCGACCCCGGCAGCTTCCACAAGGCGCTAACCTCCGGGTTGACGCTAACGGGCGCATCCGACCCCGGCAGAAACAACGCACCGCACGACCGTGATTGGGAGACAACCCGTCCCATTGGACAGTCCATTCATATCGCTCATATCAACGTATGTGGGTAGACAAAAGACAATGAAAATCTTCGTATTGGTTTGTTAAACTAGATTGACGCTGATATCATATCTATATGTGAAACTCATTTATCATATCAAAATGTGCTGAAAGTGGATGGTTACTCATGGTTTGGCTATAACAGATCTGAAATTCACGGAAATGCTCCCAAAGCGTCTGGTGGAGTTGGACTCCTTGTTAAAGACTGGGTAACTAGAGACTATGACATCAACGTCGTTAATAAGGAATATGACGGAATTCTAGCAGTGAAGTTTTGCAACAAAGCAACTGAATCTGACATCATTGTATTTTCTTGCTACCTACCACCAGAAGGATCACCGAGAGGCAGAGATGCTCAAGGATTCTTTTCGCACCTTCTCACCCAAATAGATGTGAACGCCGAGTATGACCAGATGATTATATGTGCTGACATGAATGCTCGTATTGGGTCAATATCGGACTTACTTAGTGACTGTGATACCATCCCTGAACGAAAGACTATAGACACCCATGTTAACCAGCACGGTCGTGATTTCACCGAATTCTTATGTAACGCAAAGTTCTGCGTATTGAATGGCCGTTTTCAAAATGAACATGATAACTTTACATCTATATCCCGAAAGGGGCGAGCTGTGGTGGATTATATGTGTGTCCCGCACGATGTATTCCAACTGTGTCGAAACTTCAAAGTGATAAACCTCTAAGATGTCATCGACAATCATGGGTTGCACGGATTACTAGGCGAGCATTCGCGCGTTCCGGACCACTGTGCATTAAGTGTACATAGCGATACAGACTATAGTGTACTGTCCTTTAAAACGGATACAACGTCGTCTAACGAAGCTCGGTTTAACCTTCGGCTTATCTCGACCGACTTTATGGACAGTGACATCGTGAAAACAGCTCTGTTGAACATTATTTCACAAATAGAGATAATCAGGGAATCCCAGAAAAATATTGACTTTCTATATGATAAACTATGTTGTGTAATAATCGACGAAATGAACAACAAAATACCGAAAATTGCTAGCTCTAAACGGACAAACAAACGATTTAAAACGCATAAACCGTACTGGAACGATGAGCTTCAGACTCTATGGATTACAGTGAGGGATGCTGAGAAAAGTACATTTCGTGTAGGGACAATAAAACATTAAGGTCGCACTTACAAGCCAAATATGTTACAGCCAGAAAATAGCTTTGACAAAAAACTCCGCAAAACAGAACGCGAGTACAAAAAGGGGGTTGCAATAGAAATAGAGACATTTGATTTATCAAACCCGAAGGAATTCTGGAACAAAATGAAAACACTTGGGCCCAGGAAAAATTAGAAATACCTATAGAAGTTTATGAAGATGACGGATCGATCACAAATGATCAAAGTCGGGTATTCGAACGTTGGAAAAATGACTTTACACACTTATATAACTGCCAAGAAACGGACAATTTCGACAGTGAACACTACTCACGGGCTAAAGTTCATAAAACTCTACTCGAAAATAATATCTGTGATCCCTTATACGAACCAATGAGACGCTTAACAGAAACATCAGCCCAGAGGAGATTACAATGGTAATACAAAAAAGCAAATCAGGGTCGGCCAGTGGAATCGACAACATTCCGTACGATGTATTAAAAAACCCTCCGACGATCAACGCCATGCTACAACAGATATTCCAAGTCGTGTTTGATACCAGCATAATCCCATCAATCTCTAGAAAAGTCATCATACACCCCATTCTAAAGGACACGCAAACTGACAGAAGAACACCGATGAACGATAGAGGGATAAGTCTATTATCATGTGTGCTATGCTCAACGTTCTCCACAACTGGTGCAAGCTCTGGCGGGTGGTGATAAATACTGAGAAATCAAAGTGTGTACACTTCCGGAAGGGGCACACTCAGAAGACGTAGTTCACGTTCCGGATCGGACAGAGCGAGCTTGAACTGGTGAACCAGTACAAGTACCTAGGGGTCATCTTCCATGACAAAGGTGACTTCTCGCCAACCTGTGAAGCCCTAAGCAAAGGAGCACGGAGAGCGCTCGGGAGCATCATCAGCAAGGTTCATAACCTAAAGGACCTAAGTTTTAAGCCGTTTGAGAAACTGTACAGCGCCTGTGTCATACCAGTTATGGATTATTGCAGTTCAGTGTGGGGATTCAAGCAATTTCAGAGTACGGATAACGTCCAAAATCAAGCTATGAGATACGCCCTAGGAGTACATAGGTTTGCCCCTACCGCTGCATTGACAGGTGACACCGGATGGCTCCCCACCCGCTACCGCAGATGGACCAACATGATACGCCTCTGGAATAGACTAGTGTTAATGGACCGTAACCGACTATGTTCAAAGGTGTTTGAAATGGACTATAGGAAATGTGACAGCAACTGGTCAAGCAAAGTGAAGGAAATCATGACCAATATCGGATTAACAGACGTTTTCAACTCTAAATCCACGGTTGACTTCACCGCCGCACAGTCTCGTGAATACCGACTTCGTCAACATTTGGTCGACAGATGTCCAATCTAAGCCAAAAGTGAGAACATATCACTAATTCAAACAATATTTCACATGTGAAAAGTACTTGAATCTCGATATAGGAAGACACGAAAGGTCATTACTAGCCCAATTCAGAACCGGTATCCTGCCGTTACGTTTAGAGACTGGGAGGTATTAAGGAGAGCCTGTAGAAACGAGACTGCGTAAATTACAGACAGTGGAGAACGAGTGCCATTTTGTGCTGAACTGTACTCTGTACAATGAGATACGAAGAACTTGTTTTGAAGATGTGCTAGCAAATAATATTTTCATAAATCTATCTGATATTGAACAAGAAATGTCTTTAAAAAAGACAATCGGCGTTGAAATTGATATTGAGATGTCATTTAAAAATTACCTATAAAACAGACGGCCAAGATGACCCCAGATTTTTTGGTCCCCACCAATATTAGGAGACTTACTGAACCCCAGATTTTTCGGACACTATAAGAAAACTTCTCGGACCCAAAAGTTAAATCATTAATATCTATGCCGTGAATAAATCATACAGCTCCATGTTTCCACCAGTGATATACGAATAACCAAAATAATTTAGTTTAACATAATTGTTATCTGAATTTGTCAAGCCAATTTAACAATGTAGGAAAATAATTTCTGGAATGAATTAAAATGATTATGTATCAGACGAGTCTCTATAGTTATTTATAGTACCGGTAATATACCATTCATGTTAGTTATCTAATATAAAAACGATTTGAAGTCAAATAAGCATTTATACTGTATATACCAATAAAAAGCAATAGTCAGGGAACATTCAGCGATTTTTGAAATGTTAAGACTTTATTTTTGATAACACGAACAAAAAAATTCATTAGACTATGACGATTTTAAATTATATTAGTAGAACTATGATATATCAAGGGTTCCTGTGTATAATCAGTATTGCAAATTGTGTATTCATGCTACGCGAATAACAACTCGACGTATTCCGAATCTTCTTTCATAACATTTTATCTATAGAAAATGTAGCATCTTTTTACAGATTAAATAACATCTGGAGAAGTTGATACACAGATGCAATTATAAATAATCGTTAATAAATCGTAACCACAAGTTGAATTCAAATTAACAGTACGTTTATAAATATAAATTCCCCATTTATTGGAATTTTTAGGTTTATGATTCTCTAAACGCTATTATTGATGCATGTACGAGTATATTAACACAGCGATATACAACGACTGCTAGCCACGCGCGCTATTTTTAGAATGACACTACTGTTTCTGGAATGTGATGAACTCGGTAGAATCAATGGGCTACATGGAACAGCAACTCTATGAATGAGATTTATGAATGGGAACAACTGCTATTTATAGAGCTACCGCTTATATAAATGTAGGCTAAACAAAATAGTTATTTCGTTACGTGAATGAATATTGCATTCTGTTTATGGCATACAATGAGAAAAAACGTTCATAATTAGCCTCAGTTCTAGAGTATATGTCGATAATATGTTTATAACTTTATTTTAACCGCTTATGTAAACAATTATGTAAATTTTTAATCCCCAAAAGTATGCAACAGTTATTGGTATACGTTCAATCATTGTTTAAAGTTTGCATTCCCTAAATTTGCCTTATTCTATTGGCATTCAATTTTCCCGCTGCATAATTATCGCAAGAAATCTAGGTCAAAAGTGATCTTAGACAGCTACGCCGAAAAAGTAGCATTTCTTGTTAACAATAAGACAAGGCAATTAGCCAAATCCATTCTAAAAGCACTCACGAAAAGACGAAGCATTTTGTTCTCATAAACCATTAATTTATCATTTAAACACGTAAAGTATATTTAACATATATATTTATATTCAAGATTTTATAAGAGCAAACATCCATCGTGATTTTTAACTCATTCGATTTATTTTTATACATTTAATGCACTGTTACATACTCAATTTATGTTTAATATTGTTATACGAATTTAATGATGTATTTATTGTGAAGTGACTTATAGGCCCGGTGGGCCGGGTGTATTTATGCATTATGTGTTGATGTATATATCACATTACTTGTACACATGTCACTATAATAAAAAACTTACTTACTTACTTACTTATTATGCAAGATCAGTTGATTCTTAATTAGTTTATATCAATTCATACTTATTACCGCCATAGACATGAAGGGTTAGAAACCAGTGTAACAATAGCCCTGAGAATAGCCGGTGCAACTGCTTGTTATGTCGACAATGACTTAATGTGCGTATTAATTATTCAAACGCTTGCTGGATTGTGTAGTGAAGTAGAACGTTTTCCCCTAGGTTCACTTACAGACCTAACCAGACAAGCTTAGCTTTAGGTTATTTTAAGTAGGCAATTTAAGGGAATGACCATATATCGTCTATTGATCAATGTATGGTGTAAAAAATGTCGGACAAACATATTTTTAGGAAAGGTATCGGTGAACAAAAATACAGACACCAGAATTCCAAGGGAGACAACCTCGGAAATGCTTTAGAATGAAAAGACGGTGCATTGCATCTCCCATCCAATAAACATGTTTAAATATGATGATTATAAATATTTCCTGTAACGATAAACTTGCCTAATTATTGACCTTGTTTTGTTGTGTGTTTTATTTTGTCTGTTAACATGAAAATTCTAGGTTGCAACGTCAACGTACTAGTAACTGAACTTCTTTTAGTTCACATGTATTAAACACAGTATTTAATACTATTTCCAGTCAATGTCATAGATTGCCCAAGGGAAAAGACGTCAACGTTTGAGCTCTAATTATTTAATTATTTAAACAGCTACTAATGGAAATCTTAACTTAAGCAGGCCCGTGTACAGGATTTTGAGTTAGACGCGGGGGGGGGGGGGGGGCGGGGGGATATTCAGTATGGAAACAGGATGCCAACAAACTGCATTTTGCGTGTCTTATGTATTTGGATAGATATCGGAAAGTTAATATAAAGACAATTACACTGGAACCATTAAATGAAACTTCCGAAGAATGGGTTAGATTATTACAATAAATTGGTAGAAGAACACGCCATTATCAACACAATTCATATGTGTTTATATATTGTGAGGCAAACAAGTTGAATTTTGGACAATTTTAGAGGGCGCGTACGCCGCCTCCACCCAGGCCCTCTAAATCCGCTTATGTTATGTGCAAATTCCAGTTACAATTTTCAATGTGAAATCAAATTATTTCTGTTTACAAAAAGCAAAAATACTATTTATCTAAACTAAGCAATATTTACTAGTTGAATGTTAAACGACCTAGTATACATGAAACAGCTACAGATTTAAGGAATTTTATGTATTTAAGACTTTCCCTTAAGTTTCCCATAAGGAGCTTTGTGAATACTGGCCCCGGACATGTCACAATATATTTTGTTTAGACAAATAATTAGCTTTTTTATGATAGATCTGCAATTTTTTTTTTCCAGTATCCCGTATCATTAGACAATGTCTCGATGATGCTTGCTTCCAACTTTAATATCGATCGTTACAGTACAAGTCTGACACTAGGAAACGTCAACAGACACGCATATACAATATCAACATATTGTTGATCGTTATCCAAGTTCGTAACAAGAACATTAACAATGATGCAACGCATCACAGGCGCCGTATAATTGCTTTAAAGAAGAAAAGGAAAATTGCAAGTAAATATGTATGATTAAGTTAATAAACAGTAAACTCGTATTATTCTGGGGTTGTAATTATAAAATTAAGACCCTTTAAAAACGAAACAATGAAAATCCTTATTAAATTCCATCATTATATAATGTCCGTATAATAATCCGATCGTACCGCCTCATGATCGTCATCAATGATACTTAAATAATGTAAATAATTCACATGAACATGAATGTATATATTTTACGATTTGCTTCCGGTCAGAGTGATTACATATAGACACTGCTCTCGTGCGCGGCGCCAATGAACCAAAAATCAACAATTACATTTACTTAATTGTATTTTTAATTTGTTATAGCATGCATGGCTGTCTTTTATATGATGGATGACAATTCTAAGCAATAAATACGAGCATGGAATTAAACAATTTAAAAAATCGATCCCTTGCATATAGCATGTAATACCTTGTGCGCACTGCGAACAGTTTAAATTGAATTATAGAACCATTTATGCGAGTCTTATACTATATACACTACCATGCTACACATACAATCTCAGACTGTCAATGGTACATATTTTGAAAGTTAATATTATTCGATATTATCGAGCTAGCATTAATATCCAAACATTAAGGCGTAAAGTACACGAAAAGATGATAAACCATGAGGCGTTTTACTTTAGTAGACAGAGCTTCGAGACATAAAATGTGGAAACTTACCTGTTTTCTTCGCCGCATAAATACTAAATATGAACGTCACATGAAATTCATTACAATATGTAATATATGTGAAATTCTTATCATGCAGTTTTTTCTCTAATATCGGATATAATTGAGATTGCTGTCCATTTTCTTGTATTCTACTTCTTGTTCTAGCGTACGACTAATTAGAATGTATCCAGATATGAAGATAATATAAATCTTGCACAGTAAATTCCCTTTCCAATGTATGTGTGACCTCTAAAGTGTACGTTTATCTTATATAATCCTAATGATCCGTTCAGCAAGGAAATAACTTGGCCTGATTCGTACGTTAGATATCAAGTAATAATTATGGCGTGAATTGAAACTAGAAATCCTGCTACATGTGCCTTACCAACGAGGGATTTCGCGATCAGCTGTGATTATAAAATATTCATTGCATCAATACTTCTGCAGAATGTCAAACTGGATATTTAATAGATAGATTGTTTTACGATTCTCAGTTAGACGTGTTCAGTGACAATGTCAAAGCTGGTTTCATATGTCTATTTCGATTACCTACGAATAATGCACTCAGAACAGAACAGAACAGAACAGAACAGAATATAACCGAATTAGAATCAGAACATAGCCTCGGGGTACCAATTCTACCAATTCTACCAATTCTCGAACGATTTTTCGGCGTAGCTGTCTAAGATCACTTTTGACCTAGATTTCTTGCGATAATTTTATGCAGCGGGAAAACTGAATGCCAATAGAATTGGGCAAATTTTCTAATTTTAGGGAATGAAAACTTACAACAATGGTTTGATTTGATTTGACAACTGTAAGGTGGTGTTAGCAACTGATATTTTCGCGAATTGTTGTAGTTTTAGAAAGAGTAATGTTTTGTCTGATATGCTAATGTATTAGCATTTTCCAAGAACTTAAAACAATTTTATATATTCAACCAAACTTAGAAAAAATCGTTCGAGCATTGGTACCCCGAGGCTAAAATGGAGATAAGAGAACAGAAAAGTATAGAAGAGTAAAATGTATCCCAACAGTAATAATATAGTAGAAAACAAAAAAAACGCAAATAAACATTTTATTGGTGAGGACATTACCGTAAATATATACGGTATATAGGTATTTATTATTAAACCTGAACTAAGATTTGAACTTACTATTAGACACTGTGGCTTACTGAAACGTGTTCAAAATAACTTGAACATTCACTAACACATAAATTGAAGTTTGCGACTTCTACGTGTAATTTAAATGGTGTACTGTGTTCCGTTAAAGCCATCGTAATTTTGGAAATAAATCCCAACCTCGATGGTACGACGGCACGATGACGGCACGATGACGATGGCACAAATTTGATGGTGCATCGTACTGTCGCATGATCATCATCGTTATCATGAAACTCGTCCATTTTAACAGCTATTCTGTAAGATATTTTTATGGTTAGCATGCTCATGCACACCGGAAGGCGACCGTACGATAGTGATAATGCGACAGTGCAATACTGATAACGAGACAGTACGATAGTGATTACGCGACAGGTCGATGATGATAACGCGTCAGTACGATTATGATGATACGACAGTACGGTGGTGATAACGCAACAGTACGATGATGATAACGCAACAGTACGATGATGATAACGCGACAGTACGATAATGAAAACGCCATAACACGATAGTACGATGATGATAACGCGACAGTACGATAATGAATACGTCATAACACGATAGTACGATGATGATAACGCGACAGTACGATAATGAAAAACGCGATAACACGACAGAACGATGATGATTACGCGACAGTACGATAATAAACACGCGATAACACCACAGTACGATATTACGATTGTGAAAATGCGACAGTACAATGATAATAACACGAAATTATATCGCATTATCATCATCGTACTGTCGTAGTATCGCGTTTTTGTTGTCATAATGTCGCGGTATCCACATCGTGTTGTCGCGTTTTGTTATCGTAGTATCGTGATTTCGCGTTTTCATCCTCGTACTATCGAGTATCGCGTTTAAGATCAACCCATTCATAAGCGATGGCCCTAACGGGATTCTGTACGAAGGTGATAGCACGATAGCACGATGGCACGATGGTAAAAGTGCGATGTAACATTGTGCGATCGTCATCGTACAATTGCACCATCGTCAGTGTAACATCGTTGTTTGGATTTATTTTCCCAATCGAGATGGCCCTACGGAACACCGTAGTGTTGGCATTAGTTCAATTGTTAGTGGCTATTCTAGTATATTGTTGTTGTTTTTTCGGCGTAGCTGTCTAAGATTATTTTTGGCCCAGATTTGTTGCGATAATTTTATGCAGCGGGAAAACTGAATGCCAATAGAATTTGGCAAATTTTCTAATTTTTAGGAATGCAAACTTACAACAATGGTTTGATGTCTACCAATAACCGTATCATATTTTGGGGGATTAAAATTAACATAATTGTTTACATAAGCGGTTAAAATAAAAATAATAAACATATCTTCGACATACACTCTAGAACTGAACTTAATTATGAAAAATTTTACTCATTGTATGTCATGAACAGAATGTCATATTCATTCACACAATGAAATAATTATTTTGTTTAGCCTACATCAGCGGCACGCTCTATAAATAACAATTAAAATGATCCCATTGGTTGACCGATATCTGAGAATTATTGTGCTCTGAAACGTTTCGGAGCCATACGTAAATATTCGGCGAAGATCGGTATATAATAGATAACGTATTCAACACACTCCAGAGAAAGAGTGCATCATTGTAAAAATAGCGCGCGGTATACCGTAGCTATGCTAATATAAATTCATCAATTAGCGTCAAGAGAATTATAAAGCCGAGAATTTCAATAAATTGGGAATTTATATTTATAAACTTACTGCGCATGTTAATTTTATTTGAATTTCGGATGCGTTTTATTAAGAATTATTTATAATTGCACCTTTCTATCAACTTCTCCAGCAGATGTTATCATCCATAAATAAAATGTGATGAAAGAAGTCTCGTAATACGTCGAAATGTTGTTCAAGTTACTTTTACTTCATTTGCGTAGCATGAATACACTATTTGCAAAACTAATGACACGTATATTATATCAGTTAACATAACTATGTACACTCGTCTCAAAAATACTACTTTTCATTCATTCCCGCAATTATTTTCTGACAATGCCAATTTGTTAAATTTGCCTGACAAATTCATGTAACAATTATAGTAACGTAAATTACTAGCATTTCGGTTATTCATGTATCACCGGTGAAAACATGGGGCGGTATATGATCGGTTTATTCACTGTACACATATTAATAATGTTTGAGTTTGTCTCAAATTAATTTGGGGTCCGATAAGTTTTCTTATGGTGTCCGAAATATCTTCAGTCCGAGAAGGCTCCTTAGTGGGGACCAAAAAGCTAGGTTCCGAGAAGTCACGCAAACGATCATCTTGTCCCTCTTGTATTATGTTTCGGGCAACAAATGACATCTCAGTATTAATTTCAACGCCGCTTGTCTTTTTTTTAAAGACATTTCTTGTTAAATTTGAAAGATCTTGCTTCGCTAAACATCATGTAGTGCGAACAGACTGGCGTTGATTCGCTCCGAATGCCATGTGTTATGAGTCCTCAAAATGAGATGTTTCATAAAATATTCATAGCTAGTTCGATAAATCAACCAATAAATCATCTCGAGATTATGACATGATGATGTATAAAAACATGATGTATTTAGCGCAAGAACTTTTCATTTTAAAATGTCCATACATAATTTAAATGATTCATCAGTAATTAATTGTACTATGTTGAAGATAATTAATGGACAAGTTAGTAGTGTTAATCTTGGAGAGTTGTAGGGTTTCCTGGTGTCCATATTAATATTTAACATGTAGGCATCTTCCGATCGACTTACGATTGTGAACATTGCACAGAGAACAGTTTGATTATTGGAACATGATTTGACACAAATAATGACATGAAATTAGAATTATTGTTAATACTCTATATTGAATGTTACTGTGTACTTTGTGGAAATTGCACTATTATATGAGTGATATATGTACCTTCAAGTTCATTAAGTATCCTCTGACATGGCTCGAGCAGATCGCATTATAGTATAGAGCCAGATTTTACATGTATGTTGCCATGTGCGTTTTGTTTTAAGATGCGCTGTTCAGGAAATTATATCATTCATATAAGCATGGCAAATTCTGAGTGTTGGTATTTTATGTTAATCAATTGCATTGGTCATACGAATTGAGTGGCGAATGAAAAGTATATATATGATGTTTATTGAGTTACCTTGTACGACACGCCTAGAGTTCATGTATCAATCTCGTGCACACCGGCTGTATTCCATTCACCTAAGTAGTTGGCTCAGAAAGAAGTCCCAACTCACGTGGGTTTGATCATAACATTTAAACGCAACGCACAATATTATCCAGTCTGTTCATTTCGGTCACATCTGCGAACTGATTCCTTCTGTATGAAAGCGTCCTAGTGCCACAGTCTATATTATTTTTGTATTCCAGTTTCTCATAATTATCAGATACTAAGTCCTAATTAGGAGATACTAAGTCCTAATTAGGAGATAGCAATTCCTAATTAGGAGATACTAAGTCCTCATTAGGAGATACTAAGTCCTAATTAGGAGATACTAAGTCCTAATTAGGAGATAATACGTCCTAATTACGAGATAATAGGTCTTAATTACGAGATAATATCTTATAATTAGGAGATATTAAGTTCTAATTAGGAGTTACAAAGTCCTAGTTAGGAGATAATATCTCATAATTATGAGATAGTTAGTCCTAATTAGGACTTTCTAACTCCTATTTAGGTGATACTAAATCCTTATTTGCAGATTGTAACTCCTAATTAGGAGATAGTAAGTCCTAACTATGAGAAAGCAAGTCCTAAATAGGAGATACTTAGTCCTAATTACGAGATACTACGTCCTATAAAAGTATCGCCTAATAAGGAGATACTAAGTCCTAATTAGGAGATACTAAGTCATAATTAAGACTAAGTATCTCGTAATTAGGACTTAGTATCTCCTAATTAGGAGCTAGTATCTCCTAATTAGGTGTTAATATCTCCTAATTAGGAGATATGAAGTCCTAATTACGAGATGCTAAGTCCTAATTAGGACTTACTATCTCATAATTATGTAATACTATCTCCTAATTAGGACCTAGTATTTCCTAATTAGGACTTCGTATCTCCTAATTTGGAGATACTATATCCTAAATAAGACTAAATATCTCCTAATTGGGACTTAATATTTCCTAATAATGAGATAATGGTATACAAAAATAATTTAGACTGTGGCACTAGGATGCTTCCATACTTCTGCGTAAATGTGCATGAACATAGTTCCCTTAATAGGAATCCAAATTGTTAATTTTTGCCCATTTATGAAAATTTATAAACCATTTGTTCTTTATTTCTATGTTTGTGGTCCTAAAAATCTACTTTAATGTGCGTTAAATGCATTTGTTTCGTTTAACAAGATTCTGGTCACTGAGTCCGTTACAAAAGTGTATGTTGAGAGCAAGGACCAACAACTCTGCTAAGAGATTGTTCTTTTATAAGTATACATATTTATTTCGCTTCTATGCAAACACACGTTTCAGTAAGTACGATTCATAACCGGACGGTCGTTATATGGCACTCATCCATTATCCATATTATTTTCAGTAGACTGATTTACCATCCTTTAGTAATTTCATAACATTATCATCATAACGATGTAGATGAGATACAGATATAAGCATATTATTTTCCTGTACACTGTATTTTGTAATTTCATAACATTATCATTATATCGACATCGATGAGATACAGATATGCACATGCTATCTACCTGTACACTGTATTTTGTAATTTCATAACATTATCATTAAACGACATGGATGAGATACAGATATGCACATGTTATCTACCTGTACACTGTATTTTGTAATTTCATAACATTATCATTAAACGACATGGATGAGATACAGATATGCACATGTTATCTACCTGTATACTGTATTTTGTAATTTCATAACATTATCATTAAACGACATGGATGAGATACAGATATGCACATGTTATCCACCTGTACACTGTATTTTGTAATTTCATAACATTATCATTAAACGACATGGATGAGATACAGATATGCACATGTGATCCACCTGTACACTGTATTTTGTAATTTTATAACATTATCAAAATAAGGATATTAGGCATAAATGAGATACATATAATGACTATATTATTTACCTGTACACTGTCTATTGTAATTTCACAACATTATCATTATAACGATATAATATTATTATATAAGATACAGATACATGTATTACCATATTACCTTTACACTGTCTTAGGAAATTTCATAACTTTATCGTTATAACGATATATGATATACAGATATGACCATATTGTTTACCTGTATACTGTGTTGTGTAATTTCATAACTTTATCGTTATAACGATATATGATATACAGATATGACCATATTGTTTACCTGTATACTGTATTGTGAAATTTCATAACTTTATCGTTATAACGATATATGATATACAGATATGACCATATTGTTTACCTGTATACTGTATTGTGTAATTTCATAACTTTATCGTTATAACGATATATGATATACAGATATGACCATATTGTTTACCTGTATACTGTATTGTGAAATTTCATAACTTTATCGTTATAACGATATATGATATACAGATATGACCATATTGTTTACCTGTATACTGTATTGTGTAATTTCATAACTTTATCGTTATAACGATATATGATATACAGATATGACCATATTGTTTACCTGTATACTGTATTGTGTAATTTCATAACTTTATCGTTATAACGATATATGATATACAGATATGACCATATTGTTTACCTGTATACTGTATTGTGTAATTTCATAACTTTATCGTTATAACGATATATGATATACAGATATGACCATATTGTTTACCTGTATACTGTATTGTGTAATTTCATAACTTTATCGTTATAACGATATTATATAGATGCAGAGCTAGATACGTTATAATTATAACAATAAATATGAGATACAGATATGACCATATTATTTACCTGTACTCTGCCTTTCATAACTTTATCGTCATAACGATATGATGAAGATACAGATCTAGATCTATCGACATTTAATTAGGCCATACAAATTTGATTCTTTGTTTAGCGTCCCCATGATTTTTCGAAACCTACCATTCAGGCAGGAAAAAACAAACAAGTCGATAAAACAACAACATTTTCCTCTCACAACTTATTCAGGGCAGTGGTACAAGCTTAAGCTTGCAAAACTGTAATATATTATTTTCATATTTGGAACCCACTTTAACACAGTATTGTAACAGTTAATAAGTGTGTAAATAAATTGACTAGTTCCACGTGTTTTTTTTTTTTAAATATTGGTTAAAACACCTAAAAGTCTTTTTTCCAAATTTGTTATACGGTTTCCAACTCAATTTTTCACATTGTCAAATTGTTTTGTTTTGTTTTTTGTTCAGGCATTCGAAAACCTACCAGCCCGGGGACGCTAAACAAAGAATCTAATTGGCATGGCCTTAGTTACCTGTATACTGCCTTTACGGTACTCTGCGTCCACTGAACCACGTCTGGACCTGTCCTCCAAATGAATGGACATGTGACGTAGCCCAGGCCGCAAGTGACGTGGGGAACTGACGTCAGATCGCGGACTTTGGTTGCCGACAGAATTCTGCGACGGTTTTCTACATGGCGATTTCGGAATGCACAGCGCATGCGTTGGAGCCGAATCGATGTTCCCTATATTCCTATTTGCGTTTAAGGTAACATTGTTAGTGTTGGAATTGACATGGCAATTTTCCGCTTGTATGTTTTCTGATGCAAATTGTTTTTCCTCGACTGCGTGAGTAACTGGATCTCTGTCAATCTCCAAATCGGGTGGCGTATTATCATTGTCGTCTCTCGCGTGAACCGTGTTAAATGAACGATCACTAACTGTACTCGAAATGCTACTTGAAGACGTAACCCGGCATAATGACGGCCTATGGCGTCGCGGTGATTCATTGTCGACGTCATCGGACGTCATGTATATCGGAGCCAAGTATGTTTGTAATAAGTGATTGTGCGAAAACGTCTCGGCTTGAACGCTGTGTGAAATCGGGATATCTTTTGTCGCCATATTTTAACACCATGCTACAGAAGACACATCAGTTCGGTTACAAATAACATAGGTATTTGGCAACAGCTACATCTGTCTTTTATTTTTCATTCAGGTTTCTTTTCACAGTCCCATATACTCCGTAAGACAATGCGTCGATGACAATATACAGCAAATGAATCATTATGCATATCTTAATCCTTTGAGACACCCATAACCCTAATTGTCAATTCTATTAGATTCTTGCGCAGACTGAGTGGCGAATGTACCATTCCCTCCACTGCTATGTCAGGCAACTCTAGACATCCATTCAAGCAACTCTTCAAGAATATCGATAGGAATTTAAAACCATCGTTAGTGTACCTCGTTCGTATCTGCATTAATGTTTCATGATTGTGTCAACATTTGTTTGAAGAAATTATTGAATATTACTTTGATTATTTTCTAATCACAAAAATAGAATGTAACATTATCGAAACCCAAAATCAACTTCCGATTTTTCAATGGAGGACACAAAATGCATCGTTTATAGTGGTGAATTAATGTCAATAAATATCATTTCATTCTGGCGAAAGAAAGAGTCGTACCCATCATTTGTCGCGCCTCCAACACGACTTTAACAAGTACGCGAAACCACTTTATGTCCGCACAGGATTCGGGACGACAATTTACGCACAGGCATTAAGCCCGCTTTTCCCACGACACGCCTCAAATGTGTTTAGATATCGGAGATCGGGTGACGTCGTACAACATGTTTGTTATTACGTACTTTCTTAGATTTTAAATTTATGAAATAGAATTACCAAAATGTGTATTCTACACTGATTACTAATATGCCGGGTGCACTTGTGAAATAATTGTTTTGCATATCGCCAAAGAATTGTATTAGTAAGTGTATACTGCGCTAAATTAAAATTAGTTGATCTATAGAAGGTTGAAACAGATTGATCAGCTTATAGACGGCATGTTTTTAATTAATCCAAACAGTATAATCCAGCCAATGAGGAAGTTGCTGTAACGTTATTGAGATTAACACTTTACTACTAAGTTCAACACAATCGCTTACTTTCAGATAAAAAATGTTTTACTTCACCACATATATCACCACATATATCACCACATATATCGCACGTATTTGTATGAATACTAGATAGGGGCTCTTCCGAGCCAAAATAGATCTAATATTGCTCCAGAATTATTGTTGTGACAACAATCTTTGTAAAGCACTAGATTATTTCTTATTACATATCTATGCAATTTCTTCCACTTAATTCCCCGTGGATTCCTACATTAAGTACAATTTCCCGTGGATTCGTACATTAAGTACGATTTCAGTTATTCCTCCACATCGCGATATTGTTCGTAACTATTCTATATGAGGAGTTTCCGGCCAATTAAAGGTATATGGTAGACTGGAAAGTGTCAGCCAGAGAAAGTCCTGGAGTAATAATCAATATCGCCTGGTGCTGTTTAACAGAGGCAGGATTTCCACAGCCTTCCGTCGCCATATAGGGAAGTAATCGCCGGGCGGTGGCGGCAACTCTCTAGAAAGAAGATACAAGCAGCGTCGAAGTTATCTCCCTTTCTGATTTTTCCACGAGTTGTGAACTGTTGTGAGTCCGATTTCGTATGCGGCTGTTGGATTGTGTGCTATCTTCAATTCTTAAGAAGTGTATTGGGTAGTATAACTGTAAATATACTTCTTTCTACTTTTTGAGTTGATAGACTTCACGCTGCATTTAATGGCGTAGCCAGGGTTTTAAAATTTATACGCACACAAAAAATAAAAATTTAATACACTGACTTACTGTATTCTGTAAGGACGGAAATTGTGCATTCTGGAGCATTGTACCTACCTGTTGTACCAGTTGTAAAGTGGGGATTTTACTAAGCTCTTAATGCCGTATATCCCACCTCGTCTTCGTCTAAACATATTTATTTTAGCTTGATTGAATAGAAAGACTTTAGGCTTATACTAGTTATAGTGATACTCGAGTCCGTTTCCTGGGAAAAACAAGTGCTTGGTGTCTTTGGACAGGTCTTGAGAACGCTCCCTGAGTGGAGATTGAACCTGGCACCTCCTGTTCACAAGGCGGACACCATATCCACTACACCATTTCTGGCGTTACAGGCCGGCACCAGACATGACTGCCCTGGGAAGGGGCACGAGCCAGAGGGGATGGCCATTCATTCATTCCTTTTTTTACTCATTCATTCCTTTACAAGCTTATTCTGATTCATTAACTCTCACGTTCATTTACTCACTCATTCATCCATTAATTTATTTACTCACCCATTGATGAATCAATATATTCATCTATCCAGAATCAGCCCAAATCCATCCACCCATCTAGCATGCATACACATGGAATACCCACCTTAACCAAACCCATATACAGTGTAGTTCTTCCGTTTATACCAGATACATTTTTAATGCTCTTTGTTATCTTTTTTCCTTAAGACCATTGGCTTCTGTCTCTACCTAAGTAAACGATGTTACTGATAAAACCGACGACTCGTATGGAATAGTTATCAGCTGCCTGGTTGTCATACTCGCTTTTCACCCTGTGCGACCCAGGTTTGTTCCCGATTAGCGCATGTGAATTAAGTTGGCGGAGGACTTAATCCATCGGTCACCCCTGCCACTCCCTCATCATCAGACCACTCACAAAGTAAAACAAATTTGCATCAACTTCATTTAGATGTGTCTCAAAAACTGAAATGCGACAAGCTCTCAGACCTGTCAAGTGTCACGATTTCAGCGTGAGAGTCACGCTTTTGAGCTTCAAATCACGCCCTCACGCATAACTGAGCTTTCGGTTCATAGAGTGTATTTATGTCGATTTTAGGCCGTTTTGAATTGATTTTAATTGCAAGGTAGAATCGAGCAGATTCCGTTACTATTCCTTATCTTATCATTTCATGGCTTGTACGAGGAGTCTAAATTGTATTGGATACGAGTGTGATCGGGAAGTAAACAAACATACATTGTCAATTTTATTATGTTACTCGGCCAATTTTGTTGTCGTCTGCAAAATGAATAAAAGTCTACATCGTATCCTGTTAAGGCGACTTCTTCCGTCACTCAGTTATTCTGTCTAGTTTGCTCAAGAGAGTTGAGTGGTGGGCACCAAGGCAAAGCTGATGTTCGACGCCATTGTCAGACAAAAACGCATACAAATTAGGCTTCAATTTTTGAGAAACAGCCCAGTACGCAACTATGCAACACACACAACCTGGAAATAATTTTGTTTCTCCAAACGACTAAATAACTTTCAATTGTCTAGAGTAGACCTAAGTGCTCATGACGAAATGAATTGGTGGAAAAAAATATCGAATTGCGTCAGGTGTATCAGCCCCGGTAAAGCCCATATCATGCCCACATGGGGTGGCTTTCTTGGACCTATATGGGCTTACTTGCAGTGGACCCACATGAGCTTCCTTTCTTGGACCCATATGGGTCTGATATTGTATTTTTGCCCGGCTATAGCCTATATTGGGCCCATATGGACTTGCTTTCTGGGACCCATATAGGCTTTCTAACACGGACCCAAATGGGTTTACTTTACTTGGACCCATCTGGGTTTTATAGTTGCAAGATAATGCATATGGCCCCACACTGGGCTTATGAGGTATGTTAGCCCAGGTAAAACCCATATCGTGCCCACATGGGGTAGCTTGCTGGGACCCATATGGGCTAATTTGCAGTGGACCCACATGAGCTTCCTTTCTTGGACCCGTATGGGTCTGATATGGGCAAATTTTTTATTTGGGACCCACATGGGACACATATTGTATTTTTCCCCAGCTATAGCCCATATTGAGCCCATATGGACTTGCTTTATGGGACCCATATGGACCTTCTAGTAGGGACCCAAATGGGTTAACTTTACTTGGACCCATCTGGGTTCTATAGTGGCAAGATAATACATATGGGACCCACATGGGGCCTATATTGTATTTTTTGCCCAGCTTTAGCACATATTGGGCCCATATCGACCTGCTGTCTGGGACCTACATGTATATAGGCTTTCTGATGGGGACCCAAATGTGTTTACTTTACTTGGACCCATCTGGGTTTTATAGTGGCAAAATAATGCATATGGGTCCCACACTGGGCCCATGAGGTATATCAGCCCAGGTAAAACCCATATCGTGCCCACATGGGATTGCTTGCTGGGACCCATATGGGCATATACTCGCAATGGACCCACATGGGTTTCCTTGGTCGGAATGGGTCTGATATGGGCAAACAAATATCATTTGCGACCCACATGGGGCCCCTATTGTATTTTTGGCCCAGATTTAGCCCATATTGGGCCCATATGGGCTTGCTTGCCGGGTATTGGTGCGTTTTTATCCGTGCTAACATCTTCGTACGCGGTCGCAAATATCTATGTACAAGAACATAAATAGTTGGTACAAGTTATATAAAAACACATGAATTATAAATGACTGAATATTTATAATGGTTCTTAAGAAAGTTTTAGTTGATGATTTAGCGTACATTATATTCTATGTATAGTAACGCAACTGTTCAGATGTATATTTAGTTTCCTAAAAATACAATTGTTGTATATTTGTATAGTGCCGCACGAATTTATATGGATTCTTTTATAAAATGTTATAACTTGTGATCAGTCAGACATTGACATTGGTTGTATTAATCATTGGCTTGATTGAAGACAAAGTAAATTCGATTCAATCACGCTATACCGCAACAATGATACCAAACAAGACACTTGATTTTCGATTTAAAACAAGTACTATACTGAAATAATCTTGAATCTAGTCAAATGTTAGCGTTCGTGATTTGTGATTCGATTTGTGAATGTTTACCCTTCATCCAGCCATTTTGTCAGTGACTCTTATGATGCGAAGTACTAAATTATTTACAAACCCTATAATTGCCATACCATTTAATACATGATGGAAAAGTTTATTTAATAGTATGATAGTGAATTTCGTTTGAATATTTAAGTTGATTTAGATGTCAGAATTACGGCAACATAATCTGAAAATACACAAATAAATACTTTTCGAGATTGCCATTCTTACAACTATGCAGTCATATTTTTTTAAGTTTCGCTGCAATAGTCTGTCAATCAGTAGACGTTTTTAGTTTTAAGGTAAAACATACGCTATCGTGCAACACAAATCTTGTACCTTATTATGTTGACGATTGTTTTTAATGCCTTGCGTTTTTGATGTACTTACTTCCAAACCTCGTTTTTGGAAAGAAATTAATATAAGTTGCATAAACTTTTTTTCCAATCCACTCATTGCATTTTCATGTGTGTTGTCAATTGAATTGTTTGCAATAAAATACAGTTTAAACCAATCTGTAGACGTGTAGGCAGGTATAGGAGGTTGCGGCATCAAGGAAAACTAGAGCAAGAGTGCATAAGATATCAACGCCATTGATTACTATATCTCCCCCTACACAAGATGTGCGATATAATCACAGTGTTTATCTCTTCGAACGAGCTAAAAGTAGGCTTTATATTTTCAATGGCTACGTATAATCATGCTATACCATTCTACATAAATCAGCTTGTACAGTGTGCAAGTCTGCAAGTAGATTTGACACCATAGAATCGATAAAACGTCAAAGTCAGTGTAAGTATAAGTTGCAATACATTTTGGCCATGACGCGGGAAATAGGTAAGGGAAATCAGCGTAGCCTGTTTGATAAGCGTTAATATGCTTCGTTGTCAAGTCATATTGTCGCGCACTGTTTACTTTAACTCTAAATAGGCAGTTGATATTTGTATAAAGTTAAACAACACCAGTTATATTTATTGGTACGTTTATTTCATTTGTAAAATTGACAAGTTCAGCAATGATAATGTTGTCTTTTTGAAATGTAGAATATGTGTAAGTCCTTTATATGGACCGTTTCAGTGGAAATGTGATAATTATTTTATTACGAAGACAATGTGAACCGATGAACTGTATCAAATACGTTGCTTTCATCGCCAGAGAGCGTAATCAACCCATCAGCGCTGTCACATTGGGTGACGAAGCATTTCTGGCAAATGGATAATTGAAAGTGTTACATGCGTGCCGATTTTTACTATTTTAAGGAATTGTGCTTATAAAATGTATTATTGTGTTCTGGTATATAAATATGTGATATACATTTTATGACAATAAAATTAATATGGAAATTCTTTCTGCTACATATCCCAGACAAATATTTTGTCTTAACATTATGGTCGATTATCCAGTTTTCGTGGCATAAACAGGTTTCGTGGTATTTAACATTGTCACCGCTTACGTCATCGCTCGCGCGCTTGAATAAAATATTTTGTTTTGGTTTGTTCACGCTTTGACAGCTCTTTGTTTGCATGCGTAAAATGTGTTTAAAACAGATAGAAATGAGTAATAAACGATTAAATATAATTCGCTGTCTATTATTTTATATAAGTTATTTACCAATTTATCACTCCACATTTGTTTCCATTCATGATTTTCTATTAAAATGTCTAGAGAATGAACGCTTTATTTATAACTGTTCAACGATGACGCAAGCAACCCGACAGAAAATTTATCAAAGATAAATTGGACCATTTATGACATTTTAAATGAACTTTCAGATGACCCCCGAAAACTAGTCACAACCAAAATGGTCAACCATGACCTTAAAAATAACGATGTAGAAATGAAATGTAAATGTTTTTAAGATACACGGAAAATTAAATAGCATTGTATTATCATATTTTTGTGAATATATATCAAGAAACAAGATAACACACTTTCCACCATTCATATTGTAGCTTCGTACCACGAAAACTGGTTGGACCATCATAATATGAGCTGAGTAAACCTGAACAAAAACAGCATACATCAATTATTTGCAAACGGTATTTTAACACGTATTAGCAAAACAAATATGTCATACTTATTAGAACATCACTAGTGTTTGAATCTTCCTCTTCTGCAGTCTATACTTTTACAAACTGCATTTCATGATTGGGTCATTCGGGTGCCATAATACAATGGCTTGTGGAAAAGAAGTGATCACAACTGATGGATGCTCACCCACTGATAATCTGAAAGCATCATTAATAAATTAACATCAATTTTTGTATGAAATATAGACGTTTTGTGGGGTTGTTTTGTTCCAAATTCACAGTGACATTATGCATAATGTCCAATTGAAATTCATAGTTAGAAACGTACGTTTACTTTGTCAGATTTAAATATTGATTTAAAGATTCGTTTAGATATTATATTGCTACGTATTTAAGCAAAATATGAATGGATTGTTTCAATATCTTGGAAAGTATTCTTAGAATTCTCATCACATTAACGGTAACCTTCTGTATATCTGGAAAATATGTTCAGAACAAATTAAGGAATATTCACCACGTAACAATTAGTAATCATGCTTTTTGGGAACTATTTATTTGACGCTAGTATGTCCTTTAGATAACTTCTTTTCTACAACTGATGTACACATCTCTTATGGTGGACTACTTTACAGTATCTAAACAACCTCTGGTTTCAGACACAAATAATAAAAGAGAGAAGCACAGATTATGAAGTTTTTTATATGAAATATACCAGTCACGAAAGCAAATGCATCGCCATATAAAGTATAAAGAAACACAATCGGAAATTGTTACGTAAAATAATATTTTTCATTTGCGAACTCCAGCTAGAGACTTAGCAAAGGAAGAACATTGTATTTCACATAATGAACGATCAAATAATACAGATGATTTTCCTGTAAACCAAATGTAAAACTGTACTATTTTTTTCAGTGCCTTTAAAATAAAATATTTGAAAAATTCATATTTCAAGCATAACATACATGCATTATTGGCCAAACGACAGTCATGGTTGGCATGTCAGTAAATTACGTCTTGAATGTTGCCAATAAAACAACCTCAGTCTAAAGGTACGAAATATTTATCATATTCTATTCAAAGATGGAATGGTGTTGTTGATTGCTGAGTTATATATTCGTATTATCTAATTGTAAAGAAGACATATTTCTTTATGTCGAATATATTTGGTAGACCGCTTGTCAAATCAATTGGCGGGAGAGCTTTGCGTTTCTTAAGAATTTAGTGGGAAATGAAAGTGGTAATTGCAGAGCCAATCACTTACTTAATCACGATATCATAATCCAATAACACGAACGATGTAAGTACTCTTGTAGATTTCTTTATTTTAGTTTATTCACATTTTTTAAATGTTATTCTGCCCCTAAAAGGTGTTATTGTTTTTTTTCTCCAATTGAATGTTTGCACAAGCGGTATGTTTGTGCAAGGAAGAGATCAATAACAAAATAAATAGAAAAAAACTGTTTGACTATTTATTTCATGATGAGATACCACAGGTGGGAGAAATTAACTGATTATGTTAATTGTAAATACTTGTTTTGTTTGCTTTTTAACATAACGTTGTTGAAAGTTATTTGCATTACATAACTTCAAGATTTTTGTATTGAATACATAAGCTGTAAATAAATACAAACAAGATTCTGTGTGTGATAAACACACGTGCTCCCGATTGGTGCTGGGTAGCCCATTTCTTAGTCCAAATGACGTCACGGTCAAGGTCAAAGTGAGGTTGGGTGAAATGGGTGGATTGGTAATGGTCATAAGTACAAACTGTGTAAATATCCAAGTGTTGTAATTAGCGGCGTTAGTGGCAGACGAAACGGTAAAATCTAGTTAACCAATAAATGGAACTTTTGAATTATTATAAGTGCAAATTAGTTTAAGGTCCAGGACATGTAAAGGTGGGTGATATGGGTGGATTGGAGATGGTCATAAGCAACAACTGTGTAAGTATCCAGGTGTTGTAGCAAGCGGTGTTGGTGCTAGATGAATGGTAAAATCTATTTAACGAAGAAACAACCCATTTAAATTATTCTAAGTGCAAATTAGGTCAACGTCAAGGTCAAAGTGAGGTTGGCTGATATGGGTGGATTTGGAACGGTCATCAGTAACAGCTGTGTAAATACCTAAGTGTTTTAGTAAGCGGTGCTGGTGCTAGACGAAACGGTAAAATCTAGTTAACCAAGAAATGACACTTATTTTAAGTCCAAATTAGGTCAAGGTCAAGGTCAAAGTTTGGTTGGGTGTAAATATCCAAGTGTTGTAATTAGCGGCGTTAGTGGCAGACGAAACGGTAAAATCTAGTTAACCAATAAATGGAACTTTTGAATTATTATAAGTGCAAATTAGTTTAAGGTCCAGGACAAGTAAAGGTGGGTGATATGGATGGATAGGGAATGGTCATAAGCAACAACTGTGTAAGTATTAAAGTGTTGTAGTAAGCGGCGTTGGTGCTAGACGAAACGGTAAAATTTACTTAACCATGTCACGGACTGAAGGACGGAATGAAGGACGGACGGAAGGACGGACAGGACGATCACTATATGCCTCCTGCATCAAGATGCCGGGGGCATAATAACGAGACTGATAAGAATGAATTATAGATCATGGGTGTAAATTCAATCACATGAATACATTCAGTTTAAGTACTAGCTTTCATTTCATTTCTACTTCATTTTATATCCTGAAGTTAAAGTCCCACGTCTGAAGGAATCTTCACTGTCCATAGTTGTTTTGCACGGACTTCCAACTTAAATGAGATAATTTCTGCCTATTCTTCAATGAGCATGATCGAGTATGTGTGGTTCTATCTCCCACGAACAACTTTGCATAGTGCAGCCACCATTTACTTTACGCTCTTGATTTTTAAGCTTTAATGGAATCCCCACGCGGACCATTAAATGTCTATCAAGCAGCTAATTTCAGTCAACCAAATCACAAACATTGATAACATTTTAGTATTTAAATTTCAGTTCGTTTCAATTTAACAATTGTATATGCATTTTAGCAGTGATCTTATTTGAAACACAATATGTTTCTCATGGTTTGATTTACGATGATGCGATTCGTTGTGACATTCAATTACATAACAAAGTGGAGCGCATACAATGCATTGGTTACCACTCGAGTTTCACGTAATCAAGCAACTTGTCGCATTCAAGTAATAACAGGTAATTATAGCGTAGTGGAAGATTTTCGTTTAAATAATGGCATCGCATTGCCACACAGAAATGTTCATTAAGTGCCATGTCTATTACATCATTGTATATTGAAAACTAATAAGCGTGTTTGACATATTAATGTTACGTTACTTGTATTTCATTATGTATAGAAAAGTGTAATATAATACTCAGTTAAGACAGACGTTCAGAAATAAACGTTATATAATATTGATGCGATGATGGTCAGTGCATTTCAATAATACATATATCGTTGACTTACCGGTTTTGGTGACCCATAATACATATATCGTTGACTTACCGGTTTTGGTGACCCATAATACATATATCGTTGACTTACCGGTTTTGGTGACCCATAATACATATATCGTTGACTTACCGGTTTTGGTGACCCATAATACATATATCGTTGACTTACCGGTTTTGGTGACCCATAATACATATATCGTTGACTTACCGGTTTTGGTGACCCATAATACATATATCGTTGACTTACCGGTTTTGGTGACCCATAATACATATATCGTTGACTTACCGGTTTTGGTGACCCAAAATGTTGTTAAAGTATATATTTAAAAAGGGTCAGTAATGCTTGGATATGTGCACATGTTTGTTCAAATCGATCACTATGCTTTTTTCTTGCTACAAATAAATTTACCATTACGTACTTAGGTATATGTTGTGTTTAGTGTCTTGTTTATATGCCCTCTCTTGGAGCTTAAGCATAATAAGTACAAGTTTCAGTGCCCATTCCCACCCAATAGCAATACAATGTAATGTTGAAACACAATATTTTGTGTTAAATCTATTAATACAGAGATTAAAAATAACCAGACAGGATAAATGGTGTATGTGGTGATGTGTATTATTGTTCCTGACATAAGTAAAAGAGGTCACCTATTCCCTTTACGACCTATTACCGGTTTCATTTAATGAGATGTGTTCAGTAGCAACATAAATAAGGCTATTTAGGCTTAGTCTAAAAACTGTAACACATGCACATTGTTTTTTTTTCTGATTCTGAGATGTCGCTCTTTTTCATAATTTTAACTCATTTCAGTATAAATCACGGAACCACGAAAACATCATTCGACCACATCTGTACCCAATATCTTGACCGTTATGTTTTTTGTCACTGTCTTTTGATATAGGAGACAAGGAAAACACTCTTGATTGGTAAGACCAATCTAACAATATTTACTATATTTCAATCGGCTATTGAAAAGGCTTTAAAAAGCATCAACAAAAGAACAATATGTTATTTCAAACTTAACTTGTATAGATTTGATAATACAATATTTTACATGAAGGTTATTACGATAAGTAAATGCATTTACCATATTATTATCCAATTTTTAATATTCTGTGCTAAAAAACTGTGCCACTCTGCCGAGTAGAAACGTCGAATATTGCTGTTACTGGAATGGGCAATGTCATTCAGCTGTAACTCAACATACATGGTGCCATTTTATTTCGTTTCCGTTGAAAGGTTGTAACTTTTAGACTGAAATTGCAGATCCCTAAAGCGCTTGTTTTAAGGCGCTTCCGTATTATTAGCCAAAAACGATCGTAAATTAAACAACGATACCGATCAATGGAGACATACCTTAGTTTGTAGAATTGAACTATAACGTATTCGAAGATGCATTTCTTAAAAAATATGTGTGTTGTGATACAAAAAAAAATCGTCAGAGTATAGATCGCGTGGCGTATGTAAAAATTATTTTAAAGCCATTAATTTCAATCATACCATTTTTGTGTGATTTTTTGAATGTAATTAAGTTAAATGCATGTTTTATTAAACATCGCTAATTCTTTTTATTGTTTGGTACAAATTGAATCTACTTGATAAATACGTTATTTTTCTAACACATTTGATGAATATATGGTGGTAGGAAAAATAGTCAGTCGGCTATGTTATGGAACTGTGTCGAAAACGAGAGAGAGTTACATGAATTGTGTTTTGATAACACACCCTTCAAGGCGTGTGTTTAGTTATTACATGTTGCAATGCCTTTGTGGACTTCGCGTTGCTATAAATTGCCGAACATGATATAAATTTATAGTGTCATATACACTTATGGCAGTAAGGTTTATTTCACAATGTGTTTCTAGTTTTAAAACAAACAGCCAAAAAATATACAATGTTTTGAGATAAATTAAATCGAGTGACTGCAAACACTTTATAACATAAAAACAAAAAATAATAATTTAACGTTGATTTATGATCATAAAATATTATAATTTAAACATATTTTAAATTCTTAATTACCTAACCATAAATACAAAAATCTACCATAAAAGACGTGAGAAAATGAGTGTTTTGGTTTAAGCTTCCAAGCTGCTTGAAAATTGAAGTCACGAAACACGGTAGGATGTCTATTTGAAGTAATTACATGTGCATTGCTAGATCCTATTCCATGTATTATATATTCGAGTCGACAAACAGTGATTTTGAAGACTGACATGTTTTACTGCAGCTCCTGTACAGATCATATTAATTGAAGCGCTTTTAGACAATGTATTTATTTAATAATAATCCATGCGACCAGAGCACTCTGTAATACTTCTTGATGAAGCAGTCGAGCTCATATTGGAGTTCATGCCTCGAAAATGATGTTCAATTTGTTTTTATAAGTTTCTTAAATAAGAACGGTGTTTATTCGTGTTATATTTGATAGCATTATAACATTTCATTATAAAAGGACACGATACATGTACATGGGATCATTGTGGCAAAAATTTAATTCCCTGATCTTAGATTTAATATTTTATCTCCTTACCAGAGATTGTATGGGTTCGATGCTGGCGAAACAGACACGAAGTGATTCCATGAAGGATATTAGACGAGATTGTATCATGGTCCTCCGTAGATGCGTGTCGATGGTGTTTTCGTACATAAGACCAAGACCATTGAGATCCATGAAAACACCAAACTATTTGTATATATCAATTAGCCGAAGTTGTGTCTTGGTATTGTGAATGACCTTAGTGAAACACAGCATGCATATTTCTATATTTTATTCAAATAATATTATAAACACAAACAAACAAACACGTATACCACACTAAATTTTATAAAGATAATTCAATTTTCTAAAATAATTATATTTTATGAAATCTCCCTGCTTAACAAACATTTTAATTGATGAAGATATGTCAGTTTCGTATTTAACCAGTTTCTAACCAGTATGATATATTTGAAATCGTAGAAGAGTACAATGTTGTGAATAACTTGAACTAGTGGCTGAAATATGTTGTGTTTTAAATGATACAACTGAGAGTGTGCTAAGCTACATTACACAGATTTATCACCGAAAAGAAAAAGAAAATAAATGCATTAAAATAATGAATGTCAGCAACTGAAATTGTTATTTTACATCACTCTGCATGTACAAAACTCATTTTTTATGAACTTTCTTATTTGCAACCAAAAATTGGTGGTTACTATCTAGCATATTACAAACATGTTACAATAGTAAGTTTTCGCAATATGATATGGACCTTCAAGTTCGTGTTACTCATTATTATTTTCTTATCTGTTGCTTATCTTGAAGGATAGACGGTTCAAATTATATGAAAAGTTGTAAACACATGCAATAAATGATTGAATATTTACAATGGCTCTTAAGAAAGTTTACGCTGACAGTGTAGCTTACATTACATTGGGTGTATATTAACGCAACTGTTCATATGTAGATATATATGTCCTTTGCTAAAAATACAATTGTTTTTGCCGCATGAATTCATATTTATATGGATTCTTACATAAAAATGCTATAACTTGTGATTAGTCAGACATTAGGATTGGTTGTATTAATCATTGGCTTGATTATAGACAAAGTGAATTCGACGCAATCACGCTATACCGCCACAATAATACCTAACCAGACACTTTTCATTTTAAAAAAAGTACTATACGAAGATAATTTTGAATCTCGTCAAATGTTACCGTTCGTGATTTGTGATTGGAATTGTGAATGTTTACTCTTCATCCAGACATTTTGTCAGAGACGCTTATGTTCTGGAATACTAAATTATTTAAAACCCCTATAATTGCCATACTTAATATAATACATAATGGAAACATGATTGAACCTCGTTTGAATATTAAAGTTGATTAAAACGTCAGAAACGTCAACTTAAAATACACAACTAATAAACGTCTTTAGATTGCCAGTGTTGCAACGATGCAGTCATATATATATATTGTAAGTTCCGATTAGGTTGTGAATCAGTAGACGTGTAGGTGGGTATATGAGGATGCAGCAGCAAGGGGAACTAGAGGAAGAGTGCAGAAGATATATACAGGAGATTGTTTCATCTATCTCCCACTACACAAGTTGTACGATATAATAATAGTGTTTCTTTCTTGTGACGAGCTAAAAGAAGCGTTTATATCTCCATAGGCTATGGGAATACATATTATTTATCATGTTTAAGTGCATACATTAATCGTTAACTTTAGAGTGTTTAAAGCCAAACGTATAATCAAGCAAGACTTTTCTACAATAATCAGCTGTTGCAGTGTAAAAGGCTGCGAGTAATTGTGACACCTTATTATTGATAGAATATCAACGTCAGTGTTAGTGCAAGCAGCAGTACATTTGGACTGCATGCAGTCTCACATGACGTGGGCAATATGAAAGGGAATTAAACGTCAGTGTTAGTGCAAGCAGCAGTACATTTGGACTGCATGCAGTCTCACATGACGTGGGCAATATGAAAGGGAATTCAACGTCAGTGTTAGTGCAAGTAGCAGTACATTTGGACTGCATGCAGTCTCACATGACGTGGGCAATATGAAAGGGAATTCAACGTAGTCTGTTTGTTTTGCTTCGTTGTCAAGTTACATTGTCCGGCACTGTTTACTTTAACTCTAAAAAGGCCGTTGACATTTGTACAAAGTTAAACAAGACCAGTTATGTTTATTTGTATATGTATTTCATTTGTCAAATTGCCACGTTCAGGAACGATATTGTTTCGATTTTTTAAATGTAGAGCTTGTGTTAGTCCTATATGTAGACCGTTTCAGTGAAAATGTGATGATTATTTTATTACGAAGACAATGTGAACCGATGTACTGTATCAAATACCGTGCCTTACATCGCCAGAGAGTGTAATCGACCTTTCAGCGCTGTCACATTGGGTGACGAAGCATTTCTGGCAAATGGATAATTGAACGTGTTACAGGCATTGCGATGTTCACTATTTTAAGGAATTATGCTTATAAAATGTATTATTGTGTTCCGGTATATAAATATGTGATATACATTTTATGGCAATAAAATAAATATGGAAATACTTTTTTGCTACACATCCCGAGGAAACATGTAGTCTTAACATTAGTATGAGCTTCACATCAAGTAAACCTGAACAAGAAAACGTAAATTTATTATTTGCAGACGGTATTTTAATATGTTTTAGCCAAAACGTTTTCTGTATCAACGACGCAAAAGAAAACCGAAAACAGTTCCAACATTACTCGTGTAGCATATTCATTTATATTCAATTTTTAGATTACTATATACGATGATTGCATATATAAAATTTATACATATGTCTAAATATAATATATATTATGACAGGTATGCATGCATTTAAAAAATAAAATATATCCCATACTTATTAGAACATCACTATTAGTTAGATCTCCTTCTGCAGTCTATTCTCGTATAACCTACATTTCATGATTAGAAGATTAGGGTGCCATAATACCATTGCTTGTGAAAAAGATATCACACAGTTGATGGGTGCCCAACCCTTGATAATCCCTCTCCGAGCTCATCTGACACCACCATTAATTTAAACCAATAAACACTTTTGTTAAATATTCTAACTTGTTGATAATCACATTCAATTTAATGTTTAGAACACTATAAAATTGTTATTAGTACATAATTGATGAGCAAATTATCTCGTCATCTTTTGATTAATTATTTGGTTTGCAACCAATCTGCACATTTGTCATCGTGGAGTACTTTACAGTATCTAGATAACCTCTGGTTTCAGATAAAAATGATAAAATAAACGAGAGAGAAGCAAAGATTGTGAAGTGTTGTTGCCTGAAGCGAGTTTTTATGGTTAGTTGGTTACAATAACAACCAGGTGGCATGAAACCCCTGTGAAACTTATACATCCATATTTGTAGGATATATGAACTTGTCACGAAAGCAAATCATCGCCGTATAAAGTATAAAGACACACAATCAGTAACATTATATAATATTTTTTATTTGCGAACCGCTAGCTAAAGGTTTGTAAAAGGTAAAAAAAAATATATTTAACATAATGAATGGTCAAAATAGACAAATGTTTTTATTTGTATGTACCTGTAAACCAAGTCCAAAACTATCCTACATTTCCATTGCTTTTAAAATATATATTTGGAAAATTCATATTGCAAGCATAACATACGTACATAGTTGACCAAGATGACAGTCATGATTGGCATGTCAATAAATTACTACTTGGTGCCAATAAAACAACCTTAGTATTAAAGTACAAAATATTGTCATATTTTATTAAAAGTTGATAATGGTGTAATTGATTTCTGCGCCATGTATTCTTATATTTTAATTATTAAGAGGATACATTTCTTTTTGTTGAATACATTTGGTAGACCTTTTATCAAATCAAATGACAGAAGTGCTTTGCATTTCTTTAATGAAGAATTTAGAGGGCAATGAAAATGGTAATTGACGAACTAATCACAGATTCAATCACGATATCTAACCATAATCTAATAATAATTTTTTTTTTTTTCAGAGGTTCCAGTTACTATATATGTGAAACTTTGTCACGAGACATGAAATGAGATAAATTGCCGTAATAAATAATTTTGTTTAAATGTTTAAATGTTATTCTGTCCCTTAACGATGTTATAGTTCTTTTTCTGCTATAATATGATTGCAAAATCGGCATATTTATGAAACAAAGAAATCAACAACAAACTAGACAAAAGAACTATTTGACTATTCATGTTATGATGAGTGACCACAAGTAGGACACATTAATTAATTACATTAATCGTAACTGATTGTTTTGTTTGCTTTTTTAACAAATAGTTTTAGAGAGTTTATTACGTTAACATACATACTTCAATATAACATATAAGCTGTAAATAAATAAAACACGAGACTGATAAGAAAGAATAATTATTATCTATACAAAAGTAGGTGCAAATTGATTGGTAATGGTTCAATCAGGTTATTGCAGTTATTGCAGATTGCGCCAGTTAATGACAATTCAAAACACGTATCGAGGCATATCGAGTATGTACGGTCCTATCTCTCAAGAACAGCGTTGCAGATTTCAGCTTACATCATTCAGATTACCATGAACTTCTCTCGATGTTTGAACTAGGGAAATTCCCACGCGGATCGTTAAATGTCTAATAAAGCAGCTAATTTCGGACAACCAAATCACAAAAATTGATTACAGTTCAGTTTTCAGATTTCCGCTCGTTTCGATTACACCATTGTATCCATTTTTGCAAAGATATAATTTTTAACACAATACAATTCTCATGATTTCATTCACATTGATGAGATGTGACATGCAAACACAATTACATAGACAAGTGGAGCGCATACAATACATTAAATACCGCTGCAGTTTCGCGTAATCAATCTACTTGTTGCATTTAAGCAATACAATGTAATTTTATTAATATTCAAAGAGGTAATCATTCCGTATAAATAATTGCTTTGTCATACAGACTTGTCCATTAAGTGTTGTGCCTATAAAATCATTTTATATTGAAAACTAATAAGTGTATTTGACTTTTTAATATTACATTGTTTGTGTTTCATTATTCTTCCATAAATGTAATACAATACTCAGTTAACATTGTTTTACTGACATACGTTCAGAAATACACGTGATCCTAATATCATATAAAATAATGTAATATAATATTGATACGTTCACGGTCAGTGCGTTTAAATAATGCATATATCATTGACTTACCGGTTTTGGTAACCCAACATGTTGTAAAAGTTTATATTCAAAAATGGGCCAGAAATGCTAGATTTGTGCACATATTTGTTAAAATTGATCACTATTTACTTGTTCTTTATTTTGCAACACAAACCTTTACAATTACTTAGGTATATGTTGTGTTTGGGGCCTTGTTTTGTATGTCCCTCTCTTGGTGTTAAATCATAATAATTATCTGTTTCAGTGACCCCATTTACTTCACATTGTGCATGTTAAAACAGAATACGTTGTGTTAAAACTATGCAACGGTGAAAAACATCACTTAATAAATGAACAATATTGTATGTTGTTATGTGTACTTTTGTTCCTTGCATGGGTATTAGAAGTCGTTTTTCTCCACTACACATTGCTGGTGTCATTAAATGAGATGTGTTCAGTAGCAACATAAATCATACTCTGTTCATTTTGAAAACAACAACAAATGAAACACGTGGAATAATTTTTCTGATTCTGGGATGTCTCTTAGGTCTCATAATTTTAACTTATTTCAGTATAAATCACATACCAAAATGTTGACCGTTATATTTTTTTGTCACTATATTTTGAGAGAGTAGACGAGGAATTAATAAACTCTTGACTGGTAGGACCAGTCTTACAACATTTACTATATTTTGGTCACCAAAACAGGTTCATATTTGGAAAGTAAAGTATGACCTATTCTAAATACGTACACTATGGGTAATTCATTTAATAACAATAAAAACGTATAATTAGATCACACTCTAACATACATGTATTCGAAATGAACTTATATAGACTGATAATACAATATTTAACATGAGAGTAATTACTATATTTATATGCAATTACCGTATTTCTATCCATTTTTAGCTTACCTGTGAACAACGTGCTCATTGTGAGCTATTAGGATCGCCCTTTGTCCGCCGTCCGTCGTGCGTCTTGTGTCGTGCGTCGTCCGTCATGTGTAAACATGTTCATTAATAGAACATGTCCTCCTAAACCGCTTGGCAGATTTTCCCCAAACTTCACAGAAATGATTCTTGGGTAATCCTCTTTCAAAATTATTCAAATCGTTCCGGTCCGCTGCATATGTAGGTCACCAGAGCTAAACATAGATGTAATAACTGAAAACTTTAAAAATCTTCTTCTCTCAAACCACAAAGCTTGGAGCTTTCATATTTGATTTGTGACATCCTCTAGTGGTCTTCTACAAAAAATTGTTCAAATGATGCCCCTGGGGTCAAAGCAACTGGCCACGCCCCCGGGGGTCAAATGGTTTATATAGACTTGTATTGCAAAATGACGTTTAAAAATCTTCTTCTCTGAAACTGCTAGTCCTAGAGTGTTCATATTTGGTATGTAACATTGTATAGTAGTCCTCTACAAAGACTGTTCAAATGATGCCCCTGGGGTCAAAACTGGCCACACCTTGGGGGACACATGGTATATAGACTTGAATAGCAAAATGATTTTAAAAATCTTCTCCTCTGAAACCGCAAGGCCCAGAGGTTTCATATTTGGTATGTAGCATTGTATAGTGGTCCTCTACAAAGTTTGTTGAAAAGATGTCCCTGGGATCAAAACTGGTCACACACCGGGGCTCACATGGTTTATATAGACTTAAATAGCAAAATGATTTTAAAAATCTTCTTCTCTGAATCCGAAAGGTCTAGAGGTTTCATATTTGGTATGTAACATTGTATAGTAGTCCTCTAGAAACAGTGTTCAATTATGCCCCTCGGGTCGAAACTGGCCACACCCCGGGGCTCACATTATTTATATAGACTTGAATAGCAACACGACTTTAAAATCTTGTACTCTGAAACCGCAAGGCTCAGAGGTGTCATATTTTGTATGTAACATTGTATAGTGTTCCTCTGCAAAGATTTTCAAATGATGCCCCTTGGAGCAAAACTGACAACACCCCTTGACTCACATGGTTTATATAGACTTAAATAGCAAAATGACTTTAAAAATGTTCTCCTCTGAAACCGCAAGGCCCATAGGTTTCATATTTGGTATGTAATGTTGTATAGTGGTCCTATACAAAGATTGTTCAAATGTTGCCCCTGGGGTCAAACCAACTGGCCACACCCCGGGGGTCGCATGGTTTATATAGACTTAAATAGCAAAATGACTTTAAAAATCTTCACCTCTGAAACCGCAAGGCCCAGAGGTTTCGTATTTGGTATGTAACATTGTATGGTGGTCCTCTACAAAGGTTGATCAAAAGATGCCCCTGGGGTCAAAACAGGCCCCACTCTGGGGCTCACATTGTTTATATAGACTTAAATAGCAAAATGATTGTAAAAGTCTTCTTCTCTGAAACCGCAAGGCCCAGAGGTTTTATATTTGGTATGTAACATTGTATTGTGGTCATCTACAAAGATTGTTCAAATGATGTCCCTGGGGTCAAAACTGGCCACACCCCATGGCTCACATGGTTAATATAGACCTCAATAGTAAAATAACTTAAACAATCTTCACCTCTGAAACCGCAAGGCCCAGAGGTTTCATATTTGGTATGTCATGTTGTAAAGTGATCCTCTACAAAGATTGTTCAAATTATGCCCCTGGGGTCAAAGCAACTGGCCACACCCCGGGGGTCACAAAGTTTATATAGATTTGAATAGCAAAATGACTATAAAAATCTTCGCCTCAGAAACCGCCAGACCCAGAGATTTCATATTTGCTATGTAACATTGTATAGTATTCCTCTACAAAGGTTGTTCAAATGATGCCCCTGGGGTCGAAACTGGCCACAACCTGGGGCTCACATGGGTTATAGAGACTTAAGTAGCAAAATGATTGTAAAAATCTTCTTCTCTGAAACTTCAAGGCCTAGTGGTTTCATATTTGGTATGTAACATTGTATAGTGGTCCTTTCCGAAGATTGTTCAAATGATGTCCCTCGGTCACAACTGGGCACACCCCGGGGGTCACCACATGGTTTATATAGACTAAAACACCAAAATGACTTTAAAAATCTTCTTCTCTGAAACCGCAAGGCCCACTTAAATAGCAAAGTGACTTTAAAAAATATTCTTCTCTGAAACCGCAAGGCCCAGAGCTTTCATATTTGGTATGTAACATTGTAAAGTGGTCCTCTACAAAGATTGTTCAAATGATGCCCCTGGGGTCAAAACTGGAAACACCCCATTTCTCACATGATTTATATAGACTTAAATAACAAAATGACTTTAAAAATCTTCTCCTCTGAAACCGCAAGGCCCAGAATTTTCATATTTGGTATGTTATGTTGTATAGTAGTCCTCTACAAAGATTGTTTAAATGATGCCCCTAGGAGCAAAACTGGCCACTACCCGGGGGTTACAATGTTCATATAGACTTAAATAGCAAAATGACTTTAAAAATCTTCTTTTCTGAAACCGTCAGGCCCAGAGGTTTCATATTTTGTGTGTAATGTTGTATAGTGGTTCTTTACAAAGATTGTTGAAATTATGCCCATTGGGTCAAAGCTGGCCACACCCTGGTGCTCAAATTGTTTATATAGATGGAAAGTGCAAAATGGTTTTAAAATTTTTCTCCTCTGAAACAACAAGGCCCAGAGGTTCATATTTGGTTTCAAACATTATATTGAGACCTCGATTTGGATTGCATATGGGGTATGTGGGATCAAGGTCAAAGTCACTGTTAATGAAAATAGAAAAATGGTTTCCGCTCAATAACTTGAGAACGCATTGAGATATTATTGAAACTTAATACATAGATACCTTATACTGAGACCTCAATAGGTTTTGCATATGGCGTGGGTGGGGTCAAGGTCACTGTTACTTAAAATAGAAAAACGGTTTGCGCTCAATACCTTGAGAACGCTTTGAGCTATTTTAATGAAAGTTAATACATGAAAACCTTATATCGAGACCTTGTTTGTGATTGCATATAGGGTGGATGAAGTCAAGGTCAAAGACACCGGTACTAAAAATAGAAAAATGGTTTTCGCTAAATATCTTGAGAACACATTGAGCTATTTTAATGAAACTTAATGCATAAGTACCTTATATCGAGACCTTGCTTGGGATTGCATATTGGGTGGGTGGGGTTAAGGTCACTGTAACTGAAAATAGAAAAACGGTTTACGATTAATAACATTATCAGCATTGAGATATTTTAATGAAACTTCATACATAGATACCTTATATATCAAGACCTCGCTTTGGATTACGTATGGGGTTGGTGGGGTCAAGGTCAAGGTCAATGGTACTAAAAATAGAAAAACAGTTTCCAATTAATAACTTGAGAACGTATTGAGATATTTTAATGAGACGGTATACATGGATATTTTATATCAAGACCTCGCTTGATATTGCATATCTTGTGGGTGGGGTCAAGATGTCCATTACTAAAATGATACTTTGATGCATTTCGTTCGAAAAAAATAGTTCTCGTGGAATTTCATAGTGGTCATCTACAAAGATTGTTCAAATGATGCCCCTGGTGTAAAAAATGCCCACGCCCTTTGGGTCACATAGTTTATATAGATTTAAAAAGCAAAATGACTTTTAAAATCTTCTTCTCATAAACCGCAAGGCCCAGTCGTTTTATATTGGGTATGTAATATTGTATAGTGATCCTCTACAAATATTGTTGAAATTATACCCCTGGGGTAGAAAGTGGACACGCCCTGTGGGTCACATGGTTTATATAGACTATACAAATCTTCTCCTGAAACTGCAAGGCCCAGATCTTTATACTCAGGTAAGTGCTTTAGTGCCATTTGGCCCTCTTGTTATAAGCCATTATGACGCCTGTAACTCAGGTGAGCGACCTAGGGCCAACGTGGCCATCTTGTGTAATATTCTGTGCTCGCAAAATGTGCCACTCTGCGGAGTAGAAAAATCCAAAATTGTTGTAATTGGAATGAGTAATATCAGTTAGCTGTAACTCAACATACATGGTGCTACTTTAATTTGTTTCCGGTAGAAAAGTTGTAACTTGAAGACTGAAGTTGCAGATCCTTAAAGCGCTTGTTATACGGCGTTTCAATAGTATCAGCCAATACGCTCGTAAATTCAACAAAGATAGAAATCAATGGATTTAGTCCATTGTTTGTCAGATTGAACTACAGCGTATTCAGTCAAAACGCTGACAGCGTAGAAAGACTGTTGGCAACAACAGAAACTAAAATCTTATAAATTATAAGTGCACTTTTGCTCAAAATGAAACAATTGTTTGAATGAACTTCAATTTCTTTACTTTAAACTTAATAATAAAAAATCTTATGTATAGTATACGACGTAATAATACGACTTTATTTGTAAGTAACGAATATATGTTTTTCAAGCTAATTACCTAATACAAACGGAATTATATACATGTCAGTTAACAAGTCAATCTGCAACGACCATAAAGCGTGGTAGAACGGAGCATCGATTGTTAGTGAATTGTAGCCCTCTGAGTCAAAAGTATGTCATACTACGCGTGCTCTTGATTTTCCATATTACAGTTTTAAATTAATACATAGCTGTAATTTGTTGTCAAAATATTCAGAATAAGATTCTGTAACAAGTAATAACACTTTCACAACGAGTCAGAAATAACCGATGCAGCGAATTAATTTAGTGGTCTTATTCCAGAACACCCAGGTACAAGTTCGGTTGCATTTAAGTAAATGCGAAAATTGGGGTACCATTAATTTAACGTAACATTTTTAATGAAGTGACCTTTAAAGAAACTGTTATTGTAATATATCACAGGATATAAACATTATAATACACTTGACATACATTATCTTAAATAATTAAAAGGTAAGAAAACATTGATGAATTTTTGCTGTTTTGAAGAAGGACCCTTTCAGGTATCGATTTACTGACTCGTAGCCTGCAAAGTAAAGAAGTAGTTTTCCGCGATACCTGTTTTGGAAATTACCCTTTCAAAACACCGTTGGCTTCCGCAAATGCAATTACGACAAAATGTGTGTGGTGGAACAAGAGGAAACTCGTTCAAGTAAAGACCGTCTGGTGTTTTTAAGTTATTGTTAAAAACTGCAACACTTTCAAGCAATTAATTTCATTTAAATTTTGTGTGTGAGAATTATTGAATGTATTTGAGTTCAATGCGTGTATAAAGTATACAATGCTAATTCCTTTTATTGCTTATTTTTCTAACACATTATGATGAATATATGTCGGTATGAAAAATAGTCAGTCGGCTATATCAACTAACTGTTACGCAAACGAGAGAGGGTTACATGAATTGTGTTTTAATTGCACAATCTTCATGGCGTTGTATTAATTAATTCCGTTGCTAAATTCCCTTGGTAATAATTACATATTGCAATGCCTTTGTAGGCTGCGCGTTGCTTTGAATTGCAGAACATGATATAAATTGCTTGCATCATATGCACTCATGAGAGTAAGATCTATTTCACCATGTCTTCATAGTTTTCAAAAGAACACCATATTCTTATTTGAACAAATCCCTTTATAGTTACAATGCAAACACTTTATAACATAGACTTTTCTCTATACAAATATATTAGTAAGTCTTGATTTATTATGATTCAATATAGTAATTTAAACATATTTTAAATTGTTAATTGCCCAACCATAAGCACAAAAATGTCGCATAATGACGTGAGAAAATGAGTGTTTATGTATTAGCTTACCAGCTGCTTTAATACTGAAGTCAGAAAATATGATCGGTTGTCCATTTGCAGTATCTACATGTTCACTATTACGTTCTACCCAAATAATATTACATATACCAGTCGACAAAGAGAGGTTTAGAAGACTGATAGGTTATACTGCAGCTCATGTTAAGGTCATGTTTATTGAATTGCTTTAAAAAAAATTCTTAATTAAATAATAGTCCCTGCGACCGGAGCACTGATACAAAACACTCTCGAATATTTCTTGATGAGCTCATATTGGAGTTCATCCCCCGAAAATGACGTTCAATTAGTTTTGACGAGCTTTTTTAAATAAGACGGTGTTTATTTATGCTATATTTGATAGCATTATGTCACTTCATTATAAAAGGACACGATATATGGGATTATTGTGGCAAGAATTTAATTCCCTGAGCTTGGATTTAATATTTCATCTCCTTATCAAAGATTGTCTGGGTCTGATGCTGGCGAAACAGACACGAAGTGATTCCGTGGAGGATATTAGACGAGATGGTATCAGCGTTCTCCGTGGATGCCTGTCGATGGTGTTTGCGCACATAATGCCAACACTAGGGGATCTTAGTCTTAGTGCTGGGAATGGTCTAAGTGAAAATATAGCATATTAGTGCTATCTTTATTCAAATGACATTTTAGAACAAACTAACAAAAACGTATACCCCAATTTAATTAATAAAGAGAATTCAAATTTCTAAAATAATATATTTTATGAAATCTCCCTGCTTTTCAAAACTGTAGTTAATGAAGGCATTTCAGTGTCGCATTTAACGAGTTTTTTATCAGTATAATATATAAAAAATCGTTCAAGAGTACAATGTTTTGAATAACTTGCACTGTTGGCAGGCATATGTATTTGTTTTTAAATGGTACTATTCTAAGCTCAAAAACACAGCGTTATAACCGGAAAAAAATGAAACAAAGGAATATTATGAATGTCAGCAGCTGAATTTGTCATTTTACCTCACTCTGCATGTACACTAGAACCAAACACATTGTTCATTAACTTCCTTCTTTTCAACCAAGATTGCTGGTTATCATCTAAAATATTACAAACATGTCACACTAATAAGTTTTCGGAATATGATCTTCAAGTTCATCTTACTCATTATTATGTTCCTATCCGTTCCTAATCTTGGAGGACATACTAGTCTTCCGTAACTATTGGTTCGTTTTTATCCGTTCTAATACGTGGTCACAAAGTCCTACGTACAAGAACATAAATTGTTGGTACCAGTTATAGAAAGAACTCATGAAATAAATGATTAAATATTTATCATTGCTCTTAAAAACGTTTTACGTTGACAGTTTAGCCCAGATTACATTCGGTGAATATATTTACGCAACTGTTCAGATGTATATTGCCTTTCCTAAACATATAATTGTTTGTATATTTGTATATTGCATTAATCCAGATTTATATGGATTCATATATAAAAAATGGTATACCTTTTGATAGTACACCATATCAGCCAGACATTGGAATTTGTTGTATCAAACATAGGCTTGATTGATTGATGGCAAGTGAATTCGACTAAATCACGCAATACAGCCACAGTAATAATTATCTAACCAGGCACTAGATTTTCTTTTAAAAGTAAAAGTAGTATACGGATATAATCTTGAATCTCGTCAAATGTTAACGTTCGTGATTTGTAATTCAATAATGAATGTTTAATCTTTAGGCAGACATTTGGTAAGTGACGCTTGTGTTTCGGATTGCTAAATTATTGACAATCACTAGAATTGACCTACTATTTAATACATTATTGAAACGTATAGTATTATGATAGTGAATCTCGTTTGAATATTAAAATTGATTTAGATGTAAGAACTTCTGCAGCAGAATCGTAAAATGCACACACGAAAAACATTTCGAAATCGCCATTCTTAAAACGATCCAGTCATATTTTTTTTAAGTTTCGCTGCAATAGTCTGTCAATCAGTAGACGTTTTTAGTTTTAAGGTAAAACATACGCTATCGTGCAACACAAGTCTTGTACCTTATTATGTTGACGATTGTTTTTAATGCCTTGCGTTTCTGATGTACTTATGTACTTAATCTTATATTTTCACTGCTCGAACAGTGAAAATATAGTATTTTATTCCACCAATAAAATTCGATATTTCACTGAAAATCATACAATAAACATTTGCTGTTTTTGAATACATTTGCTAGACCGTTTATCAAATAAAATGGCAAAGCGCTTTGCGTTTCTTTAGAATTTCGAAGGAAATGAAAATGATAATCGACGAGCCAATCAATCACATTTTCAATCACGTTATCTACCGATAATCTAATAACACGAACAATGTAAGCACTCTTGGTAGATTTCTTTGTTTTAGCCAGTTACGTTATATGTGAAACGTCTTCATGAGACATGAACCAAGACAAATTGTCATGATAAAACATGTATTCACCCGTTTATATGCTATTCTGTCCCTAATTTGTGTTAAAGTTCTTTTTCTCCAACTTAATGTTTGAACAAACAGCATATTTGTGAAAATAAGAGACAAATAACAAAATAGATAAAAAAAACTGATTTACTATTCATTTTATGATCAGATGCCACAAGTAGGACACATCAATTAATTAATTACATTCATTGTAAATGTTTGATTTGTTTGTTTTTTAACAAATACATGTAGTTCTAGAGAGTTCGTCGTATTAACATAATAACACTCTAAGTCTTCAACATGAAAACATAAGCTGTAAATATATAGAAAACGATACTGATAAAACAGAATTAAAGATCATTGGTGTACATTCGATCACACGAATGCATTGCTTTAATTACTAGTTTTCATTTCATTTCTGCTGTATTTCTATCCTGACGTCTGAATTCCGAGTCTGAAGACTGCAGCCACTATGTACTGCAATCTCTTGACTCTTGAGCTTTAAGGGAATTCCCACTTGGATCATTAAATGTCAAAGGAAGCAGCTAATTTCAGACAACGAAATAAAAAACAATGATACAGCTCAGTATTCAGATTTCCGCTCGTTTCAATTAAACAATTGCATCCATTCCGCATCAGTCTGATTTTTAACACACAACATTTCCCACGGTTTGATTCACAATGATGCGATTCGTTATGACATGGGAATACAATTACATAGAAGAGTGGAACGCGTACGATGCATTGAATACCACTCGAGTTTCTCGTTATCAAACAACTTGTTGCATTCAAGCAATAAAATGTGATTTTATAAATATTCAAAGAGGTAAACATTCCAAAACTAGCGTTGCGGAAGAATTACATTTAATAATGTCATGGCATTGTCATACAGACTTGTCGATTAAGTGTTATAACTAATGAGCGTGTTTGACGTATTAATGTTACGTTCCTTGTATTTTATTATTCAATCATAAGTCTAATATAATACACAGTTAACATTATTTCAATGACAAACGTTTAGATAGCTCACGTAATACAATTTTTTAAATATTAATATGACGGTGGTTAGTGCGTTTAAATGATACATTTATCAATGGAGTACCTTTTTTATTAACCCTAAAGGCTACTGTACATTTTTATATTCAAAATGGCTAAGGAATGCTTTGATTTGTGCACTTTAATTGATCACAATTCTTGCTTTCTTTCAACAAAAACTGCTCTGTAACATAGGTATATGTTGTGTTTGGGGTCTTGTTTTATGTGCCCCTCTCATTGTGTTAAATCATCATTAGTACCAGCTTCAGCGCCCCTCCCCCCCCCCCCCCCAATTACTTTACAATGTACACATGTTAAAACACAATATTTTGTGGTAAATGTATGAATACAAAGCCGAAAAAGTACAAAATTAACTACAACATAAATGTTGCATGTGGTAAATGTGTACTGTTGTTAATTGCATGGGTAGCAAAGATCATTTTTTCTGAGATGTGTTCATTTTGCAAAGACAAATGAAACACATATCTGGTGAGCTATTAAGACTAGTAACTGTAACACATGCACGATTTTTTTCTATTTCTGAGATGTCGCTGTTGCCTCATAATTTGAACTAATTTCAGTATAAATTACGTAACCACGAAGAAATCATTTGAGCACATCCTGAACCCAAAACCCTGACCGTGAAGACATAAATACACTTTTGATTGGTATGACCAGTGTAACAACATTTGCTATATTTTGAGGGGTTAATAAAAAGGGGCTAACAAAGTATTGGTAAAAGTACAACCATTATGCCTATTAGTTATTTAAATGAGCGGTTCTCAATTGTTTGCATGCATTTTAAGCAATTAATATGCAAATAAACTATGACAAAGTAGGTTATTATGTCCACCAGTAATGATCATGTCAAAGCTCATAACGAACGAGTAAGCACGCAAATTGAATAGGTCACTGAAACTGATGGGTCACTATTACACTGGTTCATGGACCATACTTGGATTGTTAAGTAAGACTCATTTTAAATATGTAAAGAATATGGGTAATTCATTCATTATCTATAAAAACGTCTGATTAGAAATGAATTGATATAGACATGACAATATAATATTTAATATAACTGGTATAGGTAATTACTATATGTTAATGCATTTACTGTATTTTGATCCAATTTTAATATTCTGTGCTCGAAACACGTGGCCACTCTGCGGAGAAGATAAGTAAATAATTGCTGTTGGAATGTACAATATCATTTAGATGTAACTCAACTGCATGGTGCCACTTTAATTGGTTTTTCGTAAAAAAGTTGTAACTTGAAGACTGAAGTTGCAGATCCTTAAAGCGCTTGTTATACGGCGTTTTAATATTACCAGCCAATACGATCGTAAATTCAACACTGATAGCAACCAATGGATTTAGTCCATTGTTTGTTAGAAAGAACCACAGCGTATTCAAAGATGCAATTACGACAAAATGTGTAGGGTGGTACAGGAGGAAAGTCGTCTAGGTAAAGACCGTCTGGTGTATCTAAAAGTTATTGTTAAAAACTGCTATAGTGCAAAAACATTAACCTGATCCTGCTGAAGTGATTTAAATGAATTTTCCGGTTAATTAATTATCTATAATTAGAATCGGCCCGTTCCGTGAACATATCCACGAAAGTTCGCATGGCTCACTATTGATCTGACGTAGTTATAATTGAGTTAAGGTCTTAAATTAAGCTAGGGTATGTCGATCATTTCTAATGACGCAGTAAGTAACGTCGAACAGTTAGCTTTGTATTTTGTAACTTTTACAAGTGGGTTTCTAGTTCGAAACTCAATCAGGTTATACAAATTTTATTTGATTTTGCTGCATTTTCTTCAAAATTCTCTTTATGTATTTTTTTACTTAATCATTTTTTCATACTTTATTAAACCAAGCAATAATACATATGAAAATAGCAAACATGATATCACAGATAATGTCGATGTTACTCCTGCTCATGCCAGTGCATTTTCAAGGAAAGAAGAACTATTTTGGTTTTTAAACCAATCGGATGTGTTAATGCCAGTGAATTTTCAAGGAAAGAAGAACTATTTTGGTTTTTAAACCAATCGGATGTGTTATAGATAATTTCTTTTGCTCTGGACCCTTTCGTCTTTTTGTGTCTGCCATGATTGCTTTGAAATAAGATATGTAGATCTACATGTATTCATTTCAAAAACAAACATCACTATGGTATTATCGTGTACCGTATTTTAAATTTCGTTTAAAAAACGTTTTGATGTGAAAAGCTTACCCCTGGATTCGAACCCTAGTCGATTGGTTGATAGGTAGACATGCATACCACTACACCACCGCTCAATGCGTAAAGTTAGCGGCAACTAATACTGTATTCAGTCGCATGTACAATTGAATATAAATTCAGTTATACGAACGTCAACGAATGTGCACGAACATACTTCGAAGCATAGTTTTCACTTCGTATTCAGCTCTTGAATATTATTGCATAAAAGTTACGATCAGGTCAATGTTTTTGCTCTAAACATTTGAAAGCAATTGACGATACGCTATGGGATTTATAGCCACGCCTACCTAGGATAAAGTCCGTCAAACACCGTTGAGAGTGAACGTATGTTTTTACAAGCCATGTCCGTCAAACAATTAAGTGCTAGCGTTCTGAATGGCTAAACACATTGTAAATCAAATCTCCTCGTAAGGTCAATTACTTTCATTCACATGTGTGTGTGTTAATTATTGAATGTATCTGACTGTTAAATGCATGTATGTATTAAACAATGCTAATTCCTTTTATTGCGCTTTTTTTTCTAACACATTATGATTAGTATATGTCGGTATGAAAAAATAGTCAGCCGGCTATATTATGGAAGTGTTACGCAAACGAGAGGGGGTGACATGAATAATGTTTAATTATACAATCTTCATGGCGTTTTATTAGTTAGTTCCATCACTGAATTCCCTTTATAATAATCACATATTGCAATGCCTTTGTGGACTGCGCGTTGCTTTGAATTGCAGAACATGATATAGATTGATCAAACCATATGCATTACCTGCAGTAAGGATTTTTTTTACCATGTCTTCACTGTTTTACAAAGAACACCAAATTCCTATATCAACAAATCCCTTCATAGTTACAATGTAATGAGATACATTAATTAGAGCAACTGCATACACTTTATAACATAGACATGTCTCTAAACAAAAATATTACTTAGCCTTGATTTATTATGATAAAATATAGTAATTTAAACACATTTCATATTGTTTATTATTTAACCATAAATACAAAAATCTACCATTATTGACGTGAAAAAATGAGTGTTGGGGTAATAACTCACCAGCTGTTTGAAAACTTAAGTCACGAAATACGATCGGTAGCCCATTTGCATTATCTACATGTCCATTATTAGGTCCTGCCCAAAAACTTGTATATATACGAGTCGAAAAAATGCGATTTTGAAGACTGACAGGTTTTACTGCAGCTCCCGTAAAAGTCATGTTTATTGAATTGCTTTCAGAAAATGTCTTAATTTAAAAATAGTCCCTGCGACCGGAGCACTGATACAAAACAATCTGGAATATTTCTTGATGAAGCAGTCGAGCTCATAATGGAGTTCATCCCCCGAAAATGACGTTCGATTTGTTTTGACAAGTTTCTTTAATAAGAACGGTGTTTATTCATGCTATATTTGATAGCATTATGACACTTCATTATAAAAGGACACGATATATGGGATTATTGTGGCAAGAATTTAATTCTTTGATCTTGGCTTTAATATTTCATCTCCTTACCAGAGATTGTATGGGTTTGATGCAGTCGAAACAGACACGAAGTGATTCCATGGAGGATATTAGACGAGACTGTATCAAGGTTCTCCATAGATGCGTGTCGATGGTGATTGCGCACATAAGACCAACACTAGGGGATTCCATTAAAACACCAATATGCAAGCAAATTCTATGTAGTCTGTTGATTTTGCTGTTGATCAAGTAATAATAGTGTCATAGGGTGTAAACTAAGATGTCCTTTTACTATATAGATATATATATAGTAAAACACCTTTTCCATTAGTCAAATTTGAGTATTCATTTATCTATTCAGTATTAATTAGCTTTTAGATTTTATTTTAACTTAGTTTGCTTCTAGTGTAAGTAAGATAGCACTCCAATGTAGTAGTTGAAATATTAGTTAACTAATAGTGGTTGTTAACCCATTGTTGTGCACGAGTACTAATATTTATTCACCGCACTACTTTCGCTACTTTCCCGCACTACGTCAGACACACACAGACAACGGACACAAACAGATCGCCACATTGATCGGCACATTTGAAACCATTTTTGTAGGGTTTAATAATAAACCTACAGGTAAATATTATTAATGAAAGTTTATATAATTGTTTATATATATCTCGGATCTATTGCTTTATTTTTAATGTGTATTTGTATTTTGTATTTTATCATTGTATGATGTTAGAATTTCCCGCTCATCATACCGCCATTTTGATTATGCATTGTAATTGTCATTTGTATACTTGTTTGCATGCTAATTATTATTATTATTATTATTATAAGCATCGTTATTCATTCACAGGATCTGACCAATACATATTAAAGACTAGATCCACGACTTTGTTTGTTCATTCGAACCCAAGCCGCCTCGAAGGGCGTAGCTAGACCGGAGACAATGGCGCCCAACGTTGCAGTCTTCTGATGTTTGGTCGAATGGGATAGCGTGCACGTTTGGTATACCAGATCTTCAGGACGGTACCAATCATCGATCTTCAGGAACCCGCGGGTACAAAACGTTTTAAGGGCCCTATCTTCTAGAACGTTACAACCACACTGGACCAGGGATTCGTCGCTGGAGTTGTGACATTAAATATTGTGACAGTGTGTGAACATTGTGTTGATTCGTGATCATCGATTCATTTGACGGTGGTGTGGTGAGCTTTATATTTTTGTTGTATTTTATAGTCAATCAGGTTATTTTTATGTCTGATATTTAAAGTGTTTTTTTTCCAAAACTGTTTTTTTCCAAAACTATAAATAGGGAAACCCACTGCACTAACATTTAGGTTGCATGAAACCTGACCTACGTCGCTGCATTTGAGTAAAATCACGGGCATTCATCGACCACTAATCCGTTGAACAATAAAACGTTACGCAGTATTGCTATGTAGTTGTGTGTAGTTAGGTAAACACGTTACTATATATAGTTAGGTAAAACACAAGTACAGAGTGATTTGCATTCCCAGTAGTAAGGGATACCCTGTGTAATCCCTCCAAACCCGCAATTATCCATTTATTGCCTATTGGTAACCCCGAAAAGCTATACACGTGCATTTGATAAATTCACGGGTATTTAGTGAATGAGACCGTTGATGGGAGCGTTATTTTTCAATGAAATTCGTTATAAACCAATTTCATTGTGAAATAAAGAAATGGTTACAGAAAATCCTTGCAGGTTGTGCGATTCGATTAGTTAGCGGTCGTACCTTGATTTAATTCGGAATATTGTAAAAGTTTACAGGTTTAATCTGTAAAATTTACATATATTGCGATTGGATAGTTATCGAGTTACCGATCTGGGTTAAAAGGCGTTTATCGGAAACGGAGAACGTGCGCGTTGACTAGTAGTAATTGATTGACGGGTTATTGATAAATACTTTTAGCAAATTTTAATTTGAACTTAATTACTAAATTATTTGAATAATTATTGGATTAGACATACTCTTAGAGATTGGTGAATTAATGTGACTGATGTTCATATATTTAGTGTTTATTGAATATATACTTAGTTTAGCATTTTAGGTTGTTTATATTTCAATTCAATATAGTGATTTATTGAATATATCTGCATGCTATGTTGATAACATGAACAGTTGTATATGCTGATACATGAATTTGTGAATGAAACGTTACCATAAACGTGTATTGTGGAATAGACGCTTCTGAGGAAAATAGCGTTTTATGAACAATGTATTTTGAAATGACAATGAACACTACAAAGTGTTTATAATAACGTGAATTCGTATAAGCATATACGTTGAATAAACATTATATTCGTCTGATTGTTTGAAATAGACATTTTGCAAAATGGAAGGTGCAGGTGATATGACAGAAAGGGAAAAGAGACTTCGCAGACGAGAAATGATACGAAATGATTGTGAATTAACAAGTGAAATAGAAAGGGTTGAACGAATCAAGCAGAGGGATAGAGATATCGAAATGACCCAGTTGAATGAATTACAAAGACAACGAGCGGAACTTATAGAAGCTCGAAGGAAGACAAAACAGAAAAAGGATGAATTAAAGAGAAATAAGGAAGAACAGATCACCAGACGGAAACGTGAAGATAATGAATTAAGACAGTTAGAGGAGAGACGGAAGGAATTGGAATTAGAAGTTGAGAGAATGAGAGAAACAGTCATCGACATAGAATTCGATGATGATGATGATGCATTACAAGGAGCATGTGGATATGATTATCACATGGATTGCTTAAAAACAGCCGAATGCCGATCAGATGACGTCAGATACAAGATGAACACAGATAGAAGACAGTCTCTTCTTACAGTGGATGAATATGGCCAAGTGGACCAAATAAGAACAAGTTTTGATATTTTGAGTGATGGCTCATCTGCATCCAAGGACACTGTAGATAAAGAACTACACTGGTTGGAAGATAAGGCGATGCAACAAGATGTAACACAATACGTTTATTCTGAGGACAGAATTAAAAGAGAGAGGGGGACAGACAACAAATATGATCATCAGTTAATCAAAAGAGATATACAGGATGATATTGAGCACGACGAGATAGAGCACCTCCAGAAACAGAGTTGATGAAGCTGAGGGAAATGGAAATTTCCAAAACAATTGAAATGAAAGAACAGTTAAAAAAGATAAAAGAAAGAGACAGGCTGAGAGAAGAAAGAGATAGGCAACATACAGAAAGGTTACGAGCTCTGAAACAACAGAAACACGACTTAGAACAGAGTCTATTGGAAAAACAGAGCATCTTATGGTCATTGGACGACGAGCTGATAGAACCTAGTACTCGTAAACAGACGTCAAATACACACAGAAAGAAAGGTACCGACTCGAAAGAACACATGCCGTTCATGATCAAGCCAAACGTCCCAAAATTTTCAGACCCTGCACAATTTCAAGAATGGAAAATTGAAGTAGAAAGTATGCTTATTTCCAACATTTATCACAAAGAGATTTTGAGACAGGCCATACGGAATGCCATCGGTGGAAATCTCAGGAAAGTACTAACCACACTTAAACCCACAGCAACAACTGAGGAGATATTGAAAACTCTGGAAAGTAACTTTGGAGACATTAAGAGTGGTGAAAGTTTAATGGAAGATTATTATAACGCGAAGCAGGAGAAAGATGAGGATATATCGGCTTGGGGCATACGGCTGGAAGAGTTAATACAAAAGGCCATAGATAGAGATACAAGAATACAGAAAAGAAAAGGTGTTGAAGACGAGATTTTGGAAACATCTGAAAAACACAGAATTGAAAAACGCAACTCGAATGTTCTATGAATCCGGTTGTACGTTTGAAGAACTGAGACGAAAGGTTCGGAAAGAGGAACAAGAACTTAAAGTTGCGAAAGAACCAGAACACCCGAAACAAGTAAATGTTCAACTGATGGACAGCCATTTGAAGATTTTGAATGACCTGAAAGAGCAAATGAAGGAGATGGAAAAGAAAATAAACACCCTTACACAGGAACGACAGAAACTAAATGAATCAGTTAACACAAGTACATGGAATAACAGAGGCCAATCATACAGAGGCTATAGAGGCAACACTAACTTCAGAGGTCGAGGAGGATACCGCACAAGAAATGGTAGATTTTTCCGCGACTATAGAGGTAACCAACAGCACAATGGAGCAGTTGATGACAGAAATACTAATAAGAACCAAGCTCAAAATTTAAACTAGAAAATGCTCTGATCGAGGAGTTGGATGAGAGCAGAACCAGCGAAGATACCATAAACTCCAAAACATTCAATAAAGAAGATATTCTACAGCGAATGATAGGTGATGCGAATTTAGACCGGATAAAAATAGATGGACAAGATACTACTGCACTCATTGATAGCGGGTCACAAGTGAGCACCATCACTGAAATATTTCACAACACCATGTCTCCAAAGCCAAAATTACACTCCATGGAGGAATTCTGTGTAGAACTGAAATGTGCAAATGGCAGTTCCATTCCATACTGTGGATACATATTTGCAAACATCGAGACTGAGTTTACTCAGAAGCCAATAGAAACTGTATTGCTAGTAGTTCCCGTTAAAGAATATCACGGCACCGCTCATGTTTTACTCGGAAAGAATGTTCTACGAGAAATAAAACCCATGGCTGACAATGCGACCGTAAATGTAAATGAGGTATGGAAAGCTGGTTTCATGTCGGTAAATGCAGAAATTGGACTTGTTACAGCAACTAAACCAATCACCTTACATCCTGGTGAGAGCAGAACTGTAACCGGTTTCTTTAGGAAACAAGGACTCGCAAAAGAAGCTGTTACCGAAGCAGTTGAAGATATACCGTGCCATAGCGCCATCGTTTGTCCTAGAGTTGTCAGTATCGATAACCCTGGGAAGACTGCAAGAATACCTGTAAGAGTTTGCAACGTTACCGCCAGACCCATCAAAATCAAAGCAAAACAGATACTATGTCAGTTAAATGAAGTTGAAGTTCTGCGTGAGGCACCGATATTTCAACCTGTGAGTGCGACTATCAACCATGTTGGAACTTCTGAAACAGAAAGCAAATGTAAACCTGAAAACCTGAAAGAGAAATACGGCATAGATCTAGATGAATCAGATAACAATTTGTTTGAAAAGTGGCATTCGATATTTCCAAAGTCTGATTTGGATTTGGGCAATACACAGGCAGTGAAACATAAAATCAATCTCGTTAATGAAGAGCCATTCAAGGAACCGTATAGAAGAATACCACCAGCACTGTTTAACGACGTACGAGAACACCTGAAAGATATGTTAGAAATAGGTGCCATACGTGAATCAACTTCCCCCTGGTCATCCAATTGTGTTATAGTAAGAAAGAAAGACGGCAGCATTCGTTTCTGTATTGACTTTCGGCGTCTAAATGAACGAACAAAGAAATACAGCTATGCCTTACCAAGGGTCGAGGAAACATTACATCTCTTGTCTGGAGCCAAATACTTCTCAAAGTTAGATTTAAAGTCCGGCTACTGGCAGGTCGAACTAGAAGAATCGGACAAGGAGAAAACAGCATTTCAGTGTGGTGGATTGGGCTTCTACGAGTGTAACAGACTTCCTTTTGGTCTTTGCAATGCACCCGCAACCTTTCAACGACTAATGGAGCGATGTATGGGTGATTTGAACCTTCGAGACTGCTTAATATATCTCGATGACATCATTATTTTTTCGTCTGATATAAGTTCCCATATAAGTCGACTAGACCAGTGTTTCTCACGATTGGCCTCCTATAATTTGAAAATAAAACCTTCGAAATGCCAATTTTTCAAAACCCAGACAACCTTCCTTGGTCACGTGGTCTCTGCAAATGGTATCCAAGCTGACCCAAAGAAGATCGAAGCAATCGCCAACTGGCCAGTTCCTTCTAGTGTGTAAGAAGTAAGGAAGTTTTTGGGCTTCGCTGGGTACTACCGACGATTTATTAAAGGGTTTGCAAAGATTGCTCGACCTTTGAACAATTTACTTATTGGCCAGCCCACTAAAAATAAACGAAATGACAAGGGTCTAAAGAAATTGCCATTTAAATGGGAAGCTGAACACCAGGAAGCATATGAAGCCTTGGGAAAACAGTTGGTCAACCCACCGATATTGGCCTACGCCAACTACGACCTACCATTTACCTTGCACACGGACGCGTCAGGTTCTGGTTTGGGTGCCGTGCTTTACCAGCACCAAGATGGCAAAGCCAGAGTCATCGCATACGCCAGTAGATCTCTCAAACCGGCCGAAAAACACTACCCAGCGCACAAACTCGAATTTCTGGCGTTAAAGTGGGCCATAACCGAGAAGTTCCACGATTACTTATACGGTGCAACTTTCGAGGTGATCACAGACAACAACCCACTTACATATGTTACCACCACTGAGAAATTAGACGCCACAGGTCAACGATGGATGGCAGCGTTAGCGAATTATAACTTCACAGCGCGCTATCGCCCAGGAAAGAATAATGCGGATACTGACGGGTTAAGTCGCATGACCATCGACCCACCAACCGTCCAAGCTTTGTCAACATCAGTGGCAGCGACAGTGGAAAAGTTGCCAGTCATTGTTAGCACCGTTATTCCTGACAGTATATCAGAAGTTGAAGCTCAGGCAAGTACGCACGTACCAGATGAAGTTTTGCTGTCCTACGCCTTGAGTTCTAAGGACTGGAGACAGGCACAGTCGAAAGATCCCGTCATTTCCGTTCTTGCTGATCATGTACACAAAGGCACCAGGCCGTCAGCTACGCGGGCTTTGGGCACCAATGCAGTAGATAAGTATCGACGAGACTGGGATAAGCTAGAACTTAGAAATGGCGTGTTATACCGTAATGGCACTCTTTTCGGTGAGCGGTATCATCAACTGGTTTTGCCGTCTGCACTAAGAGATGAGGTATTTCAGGCATTACACGATGACCTTGGACACCAGGGCAGAGATAGAACCACGTCACTATTCAAGCAGAGGTTTTACTGGCCAGGAATAGATACATTTGTTCTCGACAAGGTGGCTAGTTGCCCTAGGTGTATAAGAAGAAAGGCAACACCTGATTCAGCCTCTCTGGTCCCCATACCCACGTCTGCGCCAATGGACGAATGTTTTAGAAGATGTCGCTCCAGCCGGTACTAAATACGTCATCCCACAGAGGCGAGGAGAACATACGCCACCCGATGATGACGTATATCCGGAATTACGTAGGTCGACCAGGAACCGCCGCGCTCCGAAGTGGCAAACTAGTGGCCATTTCCAAAGTGTTAGCATATTCAGCATAGTGTTGGAATGATTGTTTTACTACCTAATCGATGTACAAATGTCATTAGTTTTGTTATGCATTGAATTTAAGTATTTTAAAAGTTTGAAACATAATATAGTTATTACCGACTTCCGTCTACTAAGTGTACGCGGTATATTATATGCGTTTGCAAAATGTCATTAAAATATGACATTATTGACTATTATATTGTGAGAGAGATTTAAAACACTAGTCGTGTTTAATCTGTGCTTAAATATTCACCGCATATCGCGATTGCTGTAATCCTGCGACGTCATGTTGTTTTTTTGTCGTAAAATGTCGGGACGTCATTTTTTAACAGGGGGGAATATGTCATAGGGTGTAAACTAAGATGTCCTTTTACTATATAGATATATATATAGTAAAACACCTTTTCCATTAGTCAAATTTGAGTATTCATTTATCTATTCAGTATTAATTAGCTTTTAGATTTTATTTTACTTAGTTTGCTTCTAGTGTAAGTAAGATAGCACTCCAATGTAGTAGTTGAAATATTAGTTAACTAATAGTGGTTGTTAACCCATTGTTGTGCACGAGTACTAATATTTATTCACCGCACTACTTTCGCTACTTTCCCGCACTACGTCAGACACACACAGACAACGGACACAAACAGATCGCCACATTGATCGGCACATTTGAAACCATTTTTGTAGGGTTTAATAATAAACCTACAGGTAAATATTATTAATAAAAGTTTATATAATTGTTTATATATATCTCGGATCTATTGCTTTATTTTATAATGTGTATTTGTATTTTGTATTTTATCATTGTATGATGTTAGAATTTCCCGCTCATCATACCGCCATTTTGATTATGCATTGTAATTGTCATTTGTATACTTGTTTGCATGCTAATTATTATTATTATTATTATTATAAGCATCGTTATTCATTCACAGGATCTGACCAATACATATTAAAGACTAGATCCACGACTTTGTTTGTTCATTCGAACCCGAGCCGCCTCGAAGGGCGTAGCTAGACCGGAGACAATTTCTCCGTTTCAACTTGGCAGCGGAGAATGTCACAGGGTACCGAACTAAAGCGTGATTGGTGATTGGTGTGTAAGCGGCCCGGTTAGCTCACTCGGTAGAGCACTCGCCCTGATAGCGAGAGGTCCCGGGTTCGAGTCCCGGACTGGCTGCACATTTTTCACCACTCGGCAACAATGGCGCCCAACGTGGGACCGTGGCACAAGCAATTCTCCATAGAACCTGCCCGTGGGTTCGTCGGGATCAGGTTTATACTGTTCCCTATGACTCGAATTCGAGGACGAATTCCAGCTTGGCTGCGGAGAAAGTCACAGGGTACCGAACTAAAGCGTGATTGGTGATTGGTGTGTAAGCGGCCCGGTTAGCTCACTCGGTAGAGCACTCGCCCTGATAGCGAGAGGTCCCGGGTTCGAGTCCCGGACTGGCTGCACATTTTTCACCACTCGGCAACAATAGCGTGCACTGTTTTTCTTCAACTCTTAGAAGGCACATTTTATTAGTGCAAACAAAACCAGTACTATACATTTAAGACATGCATTTAATTTGCACAATTGCTAAACCAAGAAACGATAATAATCCTACAAGACGTATTAGACATTTCTGTCGAGCGATCAATAAATGATGAAAAGTGATCATTGTTATGTTTTATACTGGCATTAAAGACGTTCGCAACAACTTCTTTCATTTTTTTCCAACGACAGATTTTCTAACAAATTTGCACAAACATGCGACAATGTTTCCTAAAACTAAAACAGTCTTAAGAAATAGGGATCTGCGTGTTTGTTCCGGAAATACTGAGTTTTAAATATTGTACCTGTCGAAGCCCTTTTTTCAGTTTGTGTGACCAGCAATGTGGAATTATATAAATTGTTTACATTTAAACAAGGATGGACATTTTTTAATAAATATATTTTTTAAATGTTTTGTTTGGCAAATGCAAGTGCTTTATCTACAGATAAAAAAAAAGATTTTGAAAGAATGACGCTTAACCAGGTTAATTATGCATTTATTATGCCTGTGAATACATCAATACATAATCAAATATTATTATACGAATATCTTTTGTTCCAAACGACAGATTTTGTTTTAAAAAATCCCATATACATGCGCCATTGTATACTGAAACTAAAATAGTCTTAAAAAATAGGGGTCACCGGCCTTTTCCCAGAAACATTGGGTTTTTAATACGGTATTTGTCAATAACTTTTTTCAGTTTGGATTGTTTCAATATTTTCAGTATATACAGGTAGGAGAGTTTTTTTTAAACAATGTTATGGTTCTTTCAACTGATATGTTTTAACATGTTTTGTTTGGCATTATATAAGTTTATTTTGATAATCAGAAACGCTCTACCTACATTTACTGTTAAACTGATGAATTTGAGTGGAGATTTTAGTAGGCTAAATGTGTACTAAATTATATCATGCTTTTTGGAACTTCATTTTTTATCAAATGCATCAATATATTTTGTTCCAAACGATAGATTTTCTTAACCTCTCGCGCATACATACATTAAGGTATACTTACACCAAAGCATTAATACAAAGCATGGGCCACCCAACAAGTTTGGGAAATATTGGACTTTAAATAGGGCACACGTGTAGCATTTTTCATGTTTCGTTTTAACAGTGTTTACGTATACACCGTATCGATTTCCAAAATAGAATGCAGATATTTAATGGATCTTTTCTGAACTGATTTGTTTGGAAATACATTGCATAAACGTGTTTTAATTGGTTTCAGATGTTTTGACAGTATGTACGGATATTGTGATAAATGACACACTACATAAACACTAACCAATGACTCGAACCTGTAGACTTACAAAGATATACATTTATCGATTGAAATTAGTATATTGCAACCTATATACAATAAAGAAATAATGTAGCAAAATGAGAAATTAACCAAGTTATTTTTTATTATTGCGAACGTTTTTAAAAAGTTATTCCAGTGCTTCAGTTGGCCTATTTTTTTGATTTACACACAAGGCACAGAACGTGTGAATTTTTATCAATCATAGCTATGCAAATTGATATGCATTATTACACAAAAAATAATGATCCACGAAACAGTGAATTATCGTGCTCATGTTTGGCTATTTAAGACACTGTTGACTGTTATTGGCTCTACAGGTATAGTTTTGGCACTGTTCACGTATTAAACGCCTTTCAGAAAGAATATTATAAATTTATCAACAAAATACAAAAGTTTTCTTTTTTGTAATGACACATTGATGTGAGTCTACGGACCTTTACAATGTAAATGTGATAGCTATATTATCAGGCAGACAATATAAACTAATGTACTGTATTAAATATGTGCCTTATATCGCCGGAAAGTGTAATCGAATTTTCATAGCTGTGTTATTATTTGACGAAGCGTTTCTAGCAACTGGATAGTTGAAATGAGCAAGAACTGTTACAGATATAACGTTGTTCACGAATGTAATGAATTTTTCTTATACATTATGTTCGTGTTTTGGGTATTAAACACAATGTGGTGTAAAGTTTTTGTCGAATTAAAATAAACTGTAACATTGCTGGGACAAACATCAACATTTTGTCCTAGCAAAAATGCATAAGAAAAAAATCCAGTTCAATTCCAACATCAGTTTATACATATTGTATTTCTAACTAGCATACATTGGTATCCTAATGAAAAATGCAACAGAAACATGTATAGAAAAATATAAATGGTTAAATAGGATTAGAACGAAATACCTTATCTTATATGTTTCTTCTGCATATCATGTATTCAGTTGCATGTTGTCTAATAAACACATTGGTTTAAAAAAATCTTGTTTAAGCAGTTGTTAAGAGTGAGGCAAACATAGTGAAACATTACGTTTGACAGTAATTGTTTAATTCCAACCTTGCAAGCTTGTCACAAGCATTAAATAAAACACAGTACTTCATACTTACATATATTTAAATAAATATTTCATATGAGGGTCATACATGCACTTAATACATAATAAATATAGGTTTTATTAGAATAACATTTTTATATTCTTCTACAGCCTTCCGTGGTTGGGCCATGCTGGTACCATAATACAATTACTCGAGGACAAGTTATGATCACAATTGATGGTCGCTCACCCATTAATAATCCGTTTCCGAACTCATCTGACAGCACCATGAATTATAACAAATAAACATTTTCGTTAAATATTATAACGTGTTAAAACAGCACACAGTTTAACGTTTAGAACGGAAGTAATATAAGCTGTTACACTACAAAATTCCAAGTTTAATCAAAGAATCATGACTGTTTGTGATATGTTGTTATATTTCCGTTAGGTTTCGAATACTCTTTAATACCCAGCGCATCGTAGCACAAAACAGAACGACACAACAGAGCATAAAAGAAAAACATTGATGCAAGCAATCAAAGGGTGCCGTAATATAGCTGTGAAGAATGCAAATGATTTCTAGATGTTTTTTTTGCAAATAATTAGTGTCACAGTCAAAGATGTGTAACAAGAGGCGACTATCTAAATTAAGTGATCGTCGTAAAACTAGCGATTTGATAATTAAGTTGTTTTGTTTTTTAAAAGTCCGAGTGATCACATTTATGAAAAATATTTATATAAGAAATTATTTGAAATAATATGAAGGTTTAAATAAAAGATTCAGCGCTAAAAATGTGCACATCGTTTCAATGCACAAACCCGCCATACGCATCCCACCGATAAATATATTAATGCATACAGCTACTTAATACTCAGTTTGACTCAACAACTTCAAAAAAGCGTTGTTGAAAAAAGTTTCATGACTTCGTTTTACTACGTATAAAACGCGGGCGAAGATGTACCAGCAAATAGTCTTAGACAATACTCAATTTGTCTCAGCAACCTCAAACAAACGTTTGTAAAGATAATATTATGCTCCTACCATATGCTTCCTGTAAAAGTCATCACATATTGACGCCGTGCTCATGCCAATGATACACAATATGACTTTTCCTATGAGAAAATTGTGTGAGGAAAGTTCCATCGCATTATCAAATTGTCCAGAACTTATCCAAGCACAGAAAAGCAGTAGTACATCCTTCTCGGTAACATAATTATCAACATCACAACATATACATTAAGTTCGTTTGTTATGTATGTTTTTGTGAAATATAGAAGTCGTATGTTTTGTTTGTTTTGTTTCAAAATCACTCTTACTTCATATTTTAAAGTGACTTTTAACTTTATTTCAAAATGCATTCACGTGTTTATGTACATGTCTATCTTGTATGAAACATTACGTTTGACACACAGCATCAAGTGATTTATTATTTAGCAATCTTTACTTTTGCGAAATGCGATTTTAATGTTGATTTAAAGATTGGATTAGTAATTATATTGCTCACTTCATACAGGTATGTAATTATATATACGGATTGTTCAATCCGAAATATCGGGTAAAATACTAGTAAGTTTGTTCCCATCGCATTAATGATACCTTCTATGTGTAGTTAAGAGCATATTAAGTATTATAACCTCAAACATAATATAATACTGTTTAATGATATTGAGTAAACTGGGTATAACCAAACCAAAAGCCACATAGAATTGAGGCCACTATGTCTTTTAAGAACTGTTGATTTTCTTCAACTGATTTGCTCATCTGTAATTGGACTGCTTCAAAGTACTCAGATGAGATTTGATTTTATACTCGTATGATGAAATAAAATTATATAGAAGCTAAGAATGTTAATTGTTGTTGCCTTAAGCAAGTTTTATGGTTCTTTTTTTGTAATAAAAGTATGTTAAGAAACCTCTGTACAACTATACTCCCTCATTTTCATATAAACGAGAGTAACGAGAGAAGTAGATGCATCACAATTTATATGTAAAATGTATGATGTATTATAAGTCACACAAGCTGTAAAGGTATGTGTACATGTAAACATATTGCCCATGTGTTTACATTAATTTTAGAAATAATAGCATTGATAGTTCAAGCATTACATATAAGCATTACTGAATCAGTCGATAGCTCTGACTGGCATCTAAATAAATAACGCCTTGAATGAATACATTAAAGCGAATTGTACGAAGTATTATCCTATTCTATTCAAATTTGGAATGCTGAAATTGATTTACATTTTGCAGACCGTTCGTCAAATCAAATGGCCTAAGCGCGTTGTGTTTGATAAGAATTTTGAGGGAAATGACAATGGTAATCGCCGAGCCAATCGAAGATTCACGAGCAGCCCCACAATGCTCTTCAACCACTGGAGGTTTGAACTTTAAGGTAATTTCCACGCAGAGCATTATATGTCTAAGGCAGGAACTAATTCCAGTAAACTGAACTGATTACTGTTCGGTATTTAGATTTCAGTTCGTTTCAATTAAACAATTTCATCCATGTTTGCAGTGCTTTAGTTTTCAACACTAAACATTTGTTGTGACATGCAAATACAATAGCATAGAAAAGTTGAGCGCACACAATACATTCAATATCGCTCGGGTTTTTCATAATCAAGTTATTTGTTGCATTCACATAATTCTATTATCTGCTATTACATAGTATTATTATATAGTATTCAGCGAGATAACCTTTCCTTAACAAGCGTGGTGGACGTTTTCCGTTTTAATACTGTGAGCTCATTATTGTACAAACTTTGCCATCAACTATTGTAACTTGAATTACATTATATTATATTGAAAGCTAATAAGGATGTAAATGCATTGCAATTGTTTGCTTAGTAACTAACAAGGATCACACATAGCGTAAATGTAAACTCGTTTATTTACAGAAATATATGTAGCCCTAATACACATCATACGATCATATTAGAATTTAATCAAAATAACATATCCAAGAAGAAATGAAAGTTCTGGCTTAATATAAAATAAGAATAATATAATAACATCCAATATCAATTCAGGAAAGTCAGAACGAAAGCTTATATCATATAATGATATATTCGAAATATATTCTTGTAGTGTAGAAAATATAACACATACATTTAATATTTATTTACAAAAGTATTTCCTTGAAACAGTCATTTAAGTGAAGATTTGTTAACATTATTTTTCATGTTCTTGTTTGTAAACTTCTATTCGCGGAAAAAAATGTGTCGCCAAAATAAAAAGACAAGAAGAAATGTGTTATAATTGAATAAGCTGTTGTACAAAATATAATCAGATTCCATTCAAAGATGAAATGGTGTAATTTATTTCTGCGTCATTTTATTCTTATTATCTATTGTAAAGAAGATACATTTGATTTTGTTGAATACATTTTGGTAGATCGTTTATCAAATCAAATGGCGGAAGCGCTTTGCGTTTCTTAAGAATTTCGCCCGAAATGAAAATGGTAACCAGCCAATCACAGATTCAATCTTGATATATAACGATAATCTTATAACACGAACAATGTAAGCACTCGTGGTGGATTTTTTTTTTTAGCCTGTTACTTTATATGTCATACTTTGATATGAGGCATTAACCGAGATAAATTGCCATAATAAAACATTTTTATATTCAAAATAGCTAAGGAGTGTTTGATTTGTGCACATCAAATTGATCACAATGCTCGCTTTCTTGCAACAAAAAATGCACAGTTACATAGGTATATGCTGTGTTTTGGGTCTTGTTTTATATGCCCCTCTCATGGTGCTAAATCATCATAAGTACCAGTTTCAGTGCCCCCCCCCCCCCCCGATTACTTTACAATATACGTGTTAACACAAATATTTTGTGGTGAATCAATAAATACATCGGTGAAAAATTACAAAAGTTAATACAAGATAAATGTTGCAAGTAGTAAATGTGTACTGTTGTAAATTGCATGGGTAGAAGAGATCAATTTTCCTCCTAATTACCCATTTCTGGTTTTATTAAATGAGATGTGTTCTGTATCAATAAATGAGTCTGTTCATATTGCAAAAACAAATGAAACACATATCCGGTGAGCTATTTAGACAAGTAACTGTAACACATGCAAGATTGTTTTCTGATTCTGAGATGTCGCTTTTGTCTCTAATTTTTACTCATTTCAGTATAATTCACGTAACCACGAGGGCATCATTTGAGCACATCCTGAACCCACGATCTTGACCCTGATGTTTTTGTTACTATATTTTGATAGAGTAGACGAGACATGAATAAACATCTGATTGGAACCAGTCATACTATATTTGCAGGGTATAATAAATAGGGCTGAACACGTATTGGCAAAAGAACAACCATTATGCATATCAGTTATTTAAATGGGCGGCTCTCAATTGTTTGTATGCATTGTTAAGCATTTAACGTGTAAATAAACTATGACAAAGTAGAGTATTATGTCCCCACCAGTAATGCTCATGTCAGAGCTCATAACAAATGAGTAAGCTCGCAAATTGAATAGGTCACCGAAACTGATGGGTATCCAAAACAGGTTTATTGACCATACTTGGAGTGTAAAGTATGACTAATTCTAAATACGTACAGAATATGGCTAATTCATTCAATATCAATAAAACGTCTAATTAGATCACACTCTTACATACATGTACACGAAATGAACTTAAATAGACTTTCAAATGCAATATTTAACATAAAGTTAATTACTATATGTAAATGCATTTACCGTATTTCGGTCCAATATTTAATATTCTGCGATCGAATAATGTGCCACTCTGAGGAGTATAAAAATCAAAAATTGCTGTTAATTAATTAATTAGTAATTAATATCATTAAGCTGTAACTCAACATTCAGGGTGCCACTTTATTTCATTTCCGCTAGAAAAGTTGCTACCTGACGACTAAATTTGCAGATCTTTACAGGGCTTGTTATTCGGCGTTTCAATATTATCAGCCGATACGATTGTAAAATCAACAATGATATCAATCAATGAATCCATTCCATGGTTTGTAGGATTGAACTACAGTGTATTCAAAGATGCAATAACGACAAAATGTGTATGTTGGTAAAAGAGGAAAGTCGTCCAAGTAAGACCGTCGGTGAGAAAAAGTTAAAAACTGCAATATTTTAAAGCAAGTGATTTCATGCACACTTTTTGTGTGTGACTTATTGAATGTATCTGAGTTAAACGCATGTATGCATTAAACAACTCTTTTTTGTTGCTTGACAGGGATACTTTATTTTTCTAATACATGATAATTATATTGCGGTATAAATAGATTCAGTCGGCTTTATTGTGGAACTGTTTTGCAAATTAGAGAGGGTTAGATGACTTGTGTTTTGATATCACACTCTTCATGGCGGTTAATTAGTAAGTTACATCACTGAATTCCCTTGATAATAATTACATATTGCAATGCCTTTGTGGACTGCGCGATGCTTAGCAGTGTAGAATATGATATAAATTTAAAGCATCGTATACACTCATTGCAGTAAGGTTTATATAACCATGTCTTCATAGTTTTAGAAAACCAAATTCTTATATCAACAAATCACACAATAAGTTACGATTCTATGAGATAAATTAATTAGAGCGACTGCAAACACTTTATAACATACACCTGTCTTTAAACAAAATATTAGTTAGCCTTGATTATTATCATACGATATAGCAATTTAAATATATTTTAAATTGTTAATAAATGAACCATAAATAAACAAATCTACCAGTATTGACCTGAGGAAATGAGTGTTTGGGTATTACCAGATGCTTGAAAACCGAAGTCACTAAACACGGTAGGTTGTCTATTTGAAGTATCTACATGCGCATCGTTAGATATTACCGAAGACATTATATATACGAGTCGACACACATAGATTTTGAAGACTGACATGTTCTACTGCAACTGCTGTAAAGATCATATTTAAGGGCTTTCAGAAAATATCTTAATAATAATCCATGCGACCGGAGGTCTGATACAAATCACACTCGAATATTTCTTGAGGAAGCAGTTCAGCTCATATTGGAGTTCATCCCCCGAAAATGATGTTCAATTTGTTTTGACAAGTTGCTTTAATAAGAACGGTGTTTATTCATGCTATATTTGATAGCATTATGACACTTCATTATAAAAGGACACGATATATGGGATTATTGTGGCAAGAATTTAATTCCCTGATCTTGGATTTAATATTTCATCTCCTTATCCGAGATTGTCTGGGTTTGATGCTGTCGAAACAGACAAAAAGTGATTCCATGGAGGATATTAGACGAGATTGTATAAGGGTCCTCCGTGGATGCGTGTCGATGGTGTTTGCTCATATAAGACCAACACTAGGGAATTCCATTTAAACACCAATTTCGTTGTATATTTCAATTAGCAAAATGTTTTTGTGGCATCGTGTATGGTCTATATGAACAGATCGCATAGTTATTATTTCTATATTGATCTGAATACGCTTTCTACAAACACAAAGGCAGAGATTACTATGACATTAAATTAAATATTGTTCATTCAAAAGTCTAAAATACGCTTAATGAAAACTCGCTGATAGACAAAATTGTACGGAATAAATAAGTTTTAGTTTAGTATTGATGGTTTATACAATTTTATCCCACTTTTGCTGCAAAATCGATTGGATAAAAGCCCGTGGTTTAAACCTAAGGTTTATTCAACATGTGGGGTTTACACAACGGTATTGTTTAGAATGACGCACTGTTGCACTCAAGGTTACTTGTGTTTACTATTGGGTGAAATAAGAACAATATGCATTTTCTGTCAATTTTATTGATCATACAGAATTTAAAAAAATAGATAATAATTGTTGTCAAAATGTTGCTCAAATTACATGCATTGTTAACCTCATTCATTAAGGAAAACACATTTATTACTTCAAAAACATTCTTCCGTTGCCTACAACAACTGCAAGAACACCTGATGTCAGAATGTCCTAATATCCAAATCACAAGATCACAATTAGTTCTAGCACAGTATCGACTGACCCCGTCCAAGATCCAGTATTCATATGGTGGCCACTGACCTTGCCTCAAAATGTTGACTTCATGGCAACAGAAAATGCTTACTCCATCTAGTCATGCAACAGAAAATGCTTACTCCATCTAGTCACTTTAGCACTAGCTCGCAGCAACATTCATTTTTCACGGTCTAACAACTTTGCCTCTTGCATTGCGGCGCTACTGATAGTACATTCAACATTTACAACTCCAATATAATATAATTAGTCTGTGACATCCGGAGTTTTCCGTTAGATCACCTGAAATCAGAAAAAAAAACAATGCTGGTAAAAATCCACAAACGTCATTTTCGTTATTAGAAACAGAAAGTGAAAGTGTGTGATTTGCCGCAAAATTTAAAAATGTTGTTCAATGAAATATACATGTATTTGTTGAAAACCTTAGACATATGCAAATAAATCGTAATAAATTAATATACAAAGATAGATTTTCGTTTAGTTTAACATTATATGGATGATTTAATCGATTATTCATGTTTGTGTATTTTTAGAACGGGGAGTAATACACTGACCTTGATCATGGCTAAATGGAAATTAAAGGACTGAAAGCAATAAATCAGTTTTAATGCGTAAAAAGTAGGATAAACAGAATATTAGGTAAGTATTGAATAAAGATCAAGTTTATCATGCTCGGCACGGCTCGTGCTTTTCATTTCCTAAGTCTCGCATGATAAACTAGATCTTTATTCAACATTCTTACCTAATATTCTCTATATTCAATATGTGTCATATTACCAGAGAATAATATAATGGAACGACAGGCTATACTTGCGGAATTCTGTTTTTGTTTTTTTACTACAAATTTATGATGCCAGTTATTTGCACAACGAAATATACATGTAAAATGTTTCATGAACTATCATTTTTCATTAAAATTAATACACTGACCTTGCAGTCATACTCGTATATTTTCAATTAAACAGGTTATGAATCAGTAGGCGAGCGGGAGGATATAAGGGTGTGCAGCAGTAAGAGAAACTAGAGAAAGAGTGCAGAAAAATTAAAGGACATTGTTTCCAATAGTGCCCCTATACAAATAGTGTGATATATTCACCGTGTTTCTCTCATGTAACTAGCTAAAGGAAGGGTTTATATCTTCGTCGACTTTGGGAAAAAATAGTATTCATCATGTTCAGAGGTTTACATTAATCGTCAACTTGAGAGTTATTAACGGCAATCGTATAATTACGTTGAGGCTGCCGGACGTACAAGCATTCTGACTGCATGTAAGCTATCATGAAATAAGGAATATACAAGCGAATTATACTTAGTCTGTCTGATTACAGTGTTGATTTTGCTGTTAATCAAGTTATAATAGCACTGTTTTCTTTAAATCTTAGAATGCACATTTCAGCAATATGCATTTAAACATGCATGTAATGTGCACAATTGCCAAAGCAAGTAACGATAATAATCCAACAAACCGTATTAGAAACGATCAACAAATGATGACAAGTGATAATTGTTATGATTTATACTGTCCTTACAACGTTATTAAAGTTCTTCAATTTTCCTATTGTTTTGATATACAGATAAGGCACAGAATGCGTCGATAATCAATCATAGCTATTCAAATTGACATGCTGTATTACACAAACAAGCAGTACATACAAATATATCAAGCTATAGTAATTATTTTGCTTATGTTTGGCTTTTTAAGACACTGTTAACGGTTATTGGCATTACGTGTATAGTTTTTACACTGTTCACGTATTAAACTCATTTCAGAAAGGATTTATAAATGTATTTTTTCTTTTTGTAATGTCAAATTGACGTGAGTCTACGGACCGCTTCAATGGAAATGTTATAGTAATTTTATGACAAAGACAATGTGAACTAATGTACTGTATTAAATATGTGACTTACATTGCCAGAAATTGTAATCGACTTTTCATAGTTGTCATATTAAGTGGCGAAGCGTTACAAGCAACTGGAAAGATGAAATGAGCGAGAAATGTTAGAGACATAACGTTGTTCACAAATGTAATGAATTTTGCTTATAAATTATTGTTGTATTCTGAGTATTAAACACAATGTGGTATACAGTTTTTGTCGAAGAAAAATAAAACTGTTACATTGCAGGGACAAACATCATCGTTTTGTCTAGGCAAAAACGCAAAGAAGTTCCAATATAAGTTTACACATATTGTATTTCTAACTAGCATACATTAGTACCCTTTCGAAACATGCAACAGTTGTTGAAATATATACATGTCTGAATAGTATTAGAATGAAATACATAATCTTCTGTGCTTTTTCTCCATATCATGTATTCAGTTGCATGTTGTCAAATGAACATATTGGTTTAAAAATAACTTATTTAAACAGTTGTTAAGAGTAGGGCAAACACATTGAAAACATTACGTTTGACAGTAATTTTTAAAACTGCAACAAAAATAATTTAAACCTTGCAAGCTTGTCATATTCCTTAAAATAAATAAAGTACTTCATACTTACATATATTTAAATAAAATATTTCATATGAGGGTCATACATGCACTTAATACATAGCAAATATAAGTTTTATTAGAACAACATCTTCTATTTACAGCCTTTCGTGGCTGAGCCATGTTGGTGCCATAATTCAATTACAAAGCATCATTGGGCGCCGAAATATAGCTGTGAAGAATTCAAATGGTTTCTATATTTTTTCTACGAATAATAAGTGACACATTCAGTAATGTGAAACAAAAGGCGACTATCTGAGTTAAATGATAGTCGCAAAACTAGCGATTTGATAATAAACTTTTAAAACGAAAGAGTCCGATTAATCACATATTAGCAAAATATTAATATAAGAAATGAATTAAAATAATATGAAGGTTTAAATAAACGATTCAGCTCTAAAAATGTTCATATTGTTTCAATGCAATAACCCGTCACTCGCATGTTACAGACAAATATATTAATGTATTCTGAGTATTAAACACAATGTGGTATACAGTTTTTGTCGAAGAAAAATAAATACTTCGTTATTAAATCAAATGACGTAAGCGCTCAGCGTTTCGTAAGCATCTGGAGGAAAATGAAAATGGTAATCGACGAGCCAATCACAGATTCACGAGCAACCACAAAGACCTTTTATCTCTTGATATTTGGACTTTAAGGTAATTTCCACACTGATCATTATATGTTTAAGACAGAAAGTAATTCCAGTCAACTGAATTGATTACTGTTCGGTATTTAGATTTCAGTTCGTTTCAATTAAACAATCTTATCCAGTTTTGCAATTATTTGGTTTTTAACACAAATTATTTTAATGGTTTAATCTTCAATCGTTTGTTGTGACATGCAAATACAATGACATAGAAAAGTGGAGCGCACACACATCAGTGAATACCGCTCGGTTTTCTCTTAATCAAGTTAGTTGTTGCATTCACATACTTGTATGATCTGCTATCAGTATTCAGCGAGATAACCATTCCTTAACTAGCGTGGTGGAAGTATTTAGTTTAAAAATGTCGACGCATTATCGCACATACTTGTCCATTTACTATTGTTTTAACTATTGTAAATTGAATTACAATATATTATAATGAAAACTAATCGGCATTTAAATGCAATGTAATTGTCTGCTTAGTAACTAAACAGGAGCGCACATATCGTAAAGGTAAATTGTATTTAAAATTAAATGGCTCTTTGAAACCATACTGAAATCACCAATGTGCGTGCACTCGTATATATACAGAAATATATGTAACATAATACAACATCAATACTGTCATATTAGAATTCATTCAAAATAACATATTCAAGTAGAAAGTAGTTTTGTCTTTAAATTCCAAATACGAATACTATTAATTACATGCAAAATCAATAGGAAATTCAGAACGTATGCTAACATCATAGTTATAATAATATATTTGAAATATACACATGAAATATGCTCATGTTGTTTAGAGAATATAACATTTAAATTAAATATTTATTTACATGAATATTTCTTTGAAACAGTGATTTAAGTGAAGATATTTTAGCAGTATTTTTCATGTTCTTCTCTCTACACTTCTGTTCTTGGAAAAAATGTGTCGCCCAAATAAAAAGACAAGATGAAATTTGCTTTAATTGAAATCAGTAATATCATTAAGCTCTTACTCAGCGTTCATGGTGCCACTTAATTCTCGGTTATAAAGTTGTATCATACCGACTGAAGTTGCAGATCCATACAACGGTGCATCAGCAAATGCGATCAGAAACTGTACAATCATAGCGATCGATGGATTCAGTCCGTTGGCAGCAGAATTGAATTACATTTTATTCAAATATTAATTTAGGAAACGTTATGTATTGTGCTGCGATATAATTGCTGTCCGAAATAAGACGGTCTGGTGTGTACTAAAACTATTTTATAAGCTGCAAATGTTTAGGTAAAACAATAATTTTCCAATTATCTGTTTTATAAATACGAGTTAAACGCACGAATGTGTTAAACAATGCAGCTCACTTTTAAACACCTTTAAATGTATTTGTGTTATTTACGTGCATTTGTTAAAATGTAATATACTTTAACCAATTAATGTCAACGTATCTTGGCATTAGAGTTATTTGACTATGCTATGAAACTGTTTCTCAAAAGACGTTTTGTTTTTTTGACACAAAACACAATGAAACTGCTTTGTTCTTGCCATATTTTAATAAATCAAATGAAATAAATACACGTTCACATGAAAATAACATTTCAACAATCCATATGTTCACTTTATTGAGCTTCCACGCTTTTAAAAAGTTAAAATGTCTTGAATATTCAATGTGTACTGCTTGACAGTCCCTTTGTTTTAGATCTAAAGATTTATGACGTAGGTTTACATGTTATTGTATGAGTCTTGGTAGACGCATTGCTAAGCCAGTTTGTTAGAAGGACGCTCTTGAATAAAATAACAATTGAATTATATTTTTACTATCGTTACTAATGTAAACCATGAACGGTCATTAAAATGTATATAAGATTCATTAAAGCTCCTTTCACCAATAATGTGTTACTCAATGCCTAACAGGTACGTACCTAGATCGAATGAAAAGAAACCAGTGAAAGGTAGTCGATGAGATATATTGGTTACACTGTCTAACTGAGGGTGCACGGGATAAACACCCTCATTGGCTTCACACCATACGAGAGCAAAGCCCGCCAATGTATTCAGTGAACGTAGGAATGGGCACGCATCGATTACAACCCGTGTGTAGACTTATTACATTTTACAAACAAATAGTTTGAAAACTGACATGTTTTACAACAGCTCCTGTAAAGGCCATATTTATTTGTGCGCTTTCAGTAAACGTCTATATATTAGTAAATATTAGTTCTTGCTACCGTAGCACTGATAAAAATCAATCTCAAATATGATTGATGAAGCATTGGAGCTCATATTGGAGTTCATCCCCCGAAAATGATGTTCAATTTGTTTTGACAAGTTTCTTTAATAAGAACGGTGTTTATTTATGTCATATTTGATAGCATTATGTCACTTCATTATAAAATGACACGATATGTGGAATTATTGTGGCAGGAATTTAATTCACTGATCTTGGATTTAATATTTCATCTCCTTATCAGAGATTCTCTGGGTTTGGTGCTGGCGAAACAGACAAAAAGTTACTCCATGGAGGATATTAGTTGAGATTGTATAAGGGTTCTCCGTGGATGCGTGTCGATGGTGTTTGTGCAAATAAGCCAAGTCAAATGAGATCCATTAAAACACCAATTTCTGTGTATATTTCATTTAGCCAATTTTTTCTTCATATCGTGTATAATTGATGTTAATATATTACATGCATACTGTTTCTATATATTACTTTTAAATATCGTGCTAACCAACCAATACAGCAATGACGTATACCACATTAAAGTTTACATAAAAAAATTAAATGATTTAAATATGTCTTATTAATCTCTGTGCTTAACAAAAACTATGATTGAAAAACGTTTCGTATATGTTAAACATATACAGTAGAACCTGTCTAAACCGAACGGCGTCGGGACCGAGTCGATTGTTCGGTTTTCAGAGGTGTTCGGTTACCCAGGTTTTTCCTTTAAAAATGTACGTTCTATTATATATGTTTGTTCGAGTATATAATAAGACAACACAACATGTTAATGTTTACACTTTTATAATTATTTATTATGTTTGTTATTTGAAAGTAAAAATGTGTATTTGAACATAAAACGAAACTCAAATTATCAATCAAACAAGTTCATGAATGTATTTAACGTACATCTTATTTACATCTGTTTAAAGAAATCATTAATTGTCGACTGCTTTGATTAGTTTAAACATATTTATTTTAGCTCGATTATATCGCAAGCCTTAGGCTTAAAGAGATCAGTGTCATAATTTACTGTATGTATAAATTAACTACATTATTATGAAACATTAAAAATTTTACAGTGTAGGTAAATTTCAACATTAAACACGATCAAATAATATGTTTTTCACAAGTTGATTATTGTCGTATGCACCAACATGCTGATCGCTCATTGCACCACTGCCCCTTTATCACCACTGCGAGTATGCCTTTTGTACGGAATCCGGTTAATGCCATATGAAATATCGTGCCTCTTACGGCGAGGGCGAGACACGAGAATTGCGCAAAACACGAAGCGAGACACGATATTCCCGCGAGACACGAAGCGAGGCACGATATTGTAACACGAGATCTCGCACTGTCGCAGTAGCCCATACCACGATATATCGCGGCAAAATATCGTGTCGTGCTTCGTGTTTCGCGCAATTCTCGTATCTCGCTTCGTGTCTCGCGATAAAATATCGTGCCTCGCTTCGTGTCTCGCGCAATGTTCGTGCCTCGCGTTTAGAGGTCGAGATGCGAAGCGAGACACGGAGTGATACACGATATTCAGGCGAGACACGAAGCGAGGCACGATATTATATCAAATATCGCCCGAATCTCGAGTATCGCGATAGATTTTCAAACTACGATACTCGAAACGCGAAGCGAGACACGAGAATCGGGCGACACACGAAGCGAGGCACGATATTGTATCGTTCAAATACCGCCCGAATATCGAGTCTCGCGGTTTGAAAGCAGTGAAGCAAAGCAGGGAAACACTCTTTTTTCCTAACGAACGAATGCGGGTCAGGACGGCCCAAGTCGTTGACGGCCCAGACCATGACGCCCCAGTCCATGACGGCCCACTGTCTGTCTGTCTGCCTGTCTGTCTGCCTGTCTGCCTGCCTGTATGTCTGTTTGTTTGTCAGCCTCTGTGTCCGTCAGTCCACCCATTCGCCTGGATGATACTGCTGCTTTGTGGCTATTTCTACTCGATTTGGTAACTGTTTCTGTTTGAACTATAATGATGACTACGTTTTATTTATGCTTATTGTTTATTTTTATGAAAAGCCTGTTGCTGTAGAAGTAACGGTCTGTCTCTCTGTCAGACTGTCTCTGTGTCTGTCTGTCCGTACGTCCGCCCATCCGTCTTGAGGAAACTGCGGCTGCAATTACTTGTGTTGCGTTGTTAAATAGTTGTGTACTAAAGGACTTCTTCAAATTAACTTTCACACACTGAAAAAAGGTCAACACGACGTGGGGTTGCATCATGCACTAAAGCAGATAGGTGCATTGGCCTATTGTCCTATGTAGCAACGCACTTTGGTGTCAACTCAACTTCGGTGTTACTTATCATCATCATCATTATCATTATCATCATAATCATCATCATCATCAACAACAACAACAACATCATCATCATCATCATCATATTTTTACAAAATAATATCAAAGAACTACAACGTGATTAATTCCTGGTGCACCGGTAGACGCGAGACTCGATATTCGAGCGATATTTGAACGATACAATATTGTGCCTCGCTTCGCATGTCGCCGGATTCTCGCGTCTGGCTTCGTGTTTCCAGTATCGTGGTTTGAAAATTTACCGCGATACTCGAGATTCGGGCGATATTGGAACGATATAATATCGTGCCTCGCTTCGCGTCTCGCCTGAATATCGTGTATCGCTTCGTGTCTCGCTTCGCATCTCGTGTCTCGACCTTTGAACGCGAGGCACGTGAATTGCGCGAGACACGAAGCGAGGCACGATATTTTATCGCGAGACACGAAGCGAGACACGAGAATTGCGCGAAACACGATATTTTGCCACGAGATATCGTGGTATGGGCAACTGCGACAGTGCGAGATCTCGTGTTACAATATCGTGCCTCGCTTCGTGTCTCGCGGGAATATCGTGTCTCGCTTCGTGTTTTGCGTAATTCTCGTGTCTCGCCCTCGCCGTAAGAGGCACGATATTCCATATGGCCTAACCGGATTCCGTACTTTTGTGTATACCTGTGTCACCAATTATCGGGTTCACGCTTCTGCGGTATCGCGAAGTGACACCTAACAGGTTACTCCGTTCGGTTTATTCAGGTTTTCTAAGGTTGAATGAGATCAAATTTGTGAAAAAAATCGTTCGGTAGTCGGTATGGACAGGGTTCGGTTTAGTAAGATTTTTAGATCGACTATTCGAAGAATATGTGAGCTTTCCAACTACACCTGGCGTCAGCGTCCGCGTCCACGGCTGAATTTTGTTAATTTTTTTATTCAAAAGTCTTGTAACTTCAAAACTGCATAAGTTATTCACTTGAAACTTGGAATATACCTTTGTCATCAACTCCAGTGTCAGAGGCAATATTACCCATAACTCTGTTTTGTATTTTGACAGAGTTATGCCCCTTTTTCACTTAGATTTTCTGGTAAAAGTTTATATTCAAAAGTTTCGTAACTTCAAAAAAAGTACATAAGTTATTCAATTGAAACTTGTAATTAACCTTTGTCATCAACTCTAGTATCAAGGGCAACATTCCGTATAACTCTGTTTTATATTTTGACAGAGTTATGCCCCTTTTTTACATAGATTTTCCGGTTAAAGTTAATATTCAAAAGTTTTGTAACTTTAAAACTACATAAGTTATTCAATTGAAACTTGGAACTAACCTTTGTCATCAACTCCAGTGTCAGGGTCAACATTCCCCATAACTCTGTTTTGTATTTTGACAGATTTAAGCCCCTTTTTCACTTAGATTTTATGGTAAAAGTTTACATTCAAAAGTTTTGTTACTTCAAAACTACGTAAGTTATTCACTTGAAACTTGGAACTAACCTTTTTCATCAACTCCAGTATCAAGGGCAACATTCCCCATAACTCTGTTTTGTATTTGACAGAGTTATGCCCCTTTTTCACATAGATTTTCTGGTTAAAGTTAATCTTCGAAAGTTGTGTAACTTCAATACAACCAAAGCTATTCACTTAAAACTTGGAATATACCTTTGTCATCAACTCTAGTATCAGGGTGAACATTCTTCATAACTCTATTTTGTATTTTGATAGAGTTATGTCCCTTTTTCACATAGATTGTCTGTTTAAAATTTATATTCAAAAGTTTTTTAACTCCAAACTACATAAGTTATTCACTTCAAACTTGGAACTAACTTTTATCATCAACTTTAGTACCAGAGGCAACATTACCCATATCTCTATTTTGTATTTTAATAGAGATATGCCCCCTTTTTGCTTAGATTTTCAGTTTAAAGTTTATATTCAAAAGTTTGGTAACTTCAAAACAACATAAGTTATTCACTTCAAACTTGGAACTAACCTTTGTAATCAACTCTAGTATCAGGGGCACCATAAACCAGAACTATGTGTTGTATTTTGACAGAGTTATGCCCCTTTTCACACAGATTTTCTGGCTAAAGTTTATATTAAAAAAAATTGTAACTTCAAAACTACATAAGTTATTCACTTGAAACTTGGAACTAACCTTTGTCCTCAACTTTAGTATCAGGGGCAATATTACCCATAACTCTGTTTTGTATTTTGACAGAGTTAGCCCCCTTTTTACATAGACTTTGTGGTTAAAGTTTTTGTTCCAAAAATGTATAAACTATACAAGGCTTCACTTAAAAATATTGTATTTTAACAAATTTATGCCCCTTTCACTATTCAAAATATGTACCACTTGAAATACTTCGAATAGTCGAGCGCGCATTCCTCTGACAGCTCTTGTTTGATATATAAAATAACTAGGAAAAAATTCGGGACCGACACAGCCGTTCGGTTTTGACAGGGATTCGGTTTAACAGGGTTCGGTTTGGACAGGTTTCTCGGTACACGTTATTTAATATTACATGAGTGCAATGTTTGGAATAGTTTGCAATGCTGGTTGAATGTTCTGTTTTAAATAGTGCCATGCAAAGCTGCAAAATACAGTGTTATTACTTAACAGAAGTGACAATTATAAAGAAAAAAAGTATGCAAGTCTCCAATAGCAAATTTACCACACTCTCAATGGACACTAGAATCATGAACCCTTTTTCATTTCAACCTAAATTGCTGGTTATATTTAAGAAATAGAAAACTCCACGAGGGCCCAATGGCATTAAAGTGGCCAGCCAGGCAGCCACAAACTGTATGTGGACCGAAGCTGAAATAAATCATGTCTTCATGAATATGTAGCGCACAAAAACAACATTTATAATTTTATAATTACGGTTATGTCAAACGTTGACATTTTGTTTAAAGCTTTCACTTTGCGATTGATAAGATTATACTTTTAGTGTATTATTAATAAATATTACGCCATATCGATTCTTTGAATAATATCATTGAAGCTGACGTCATTCGTGAATGTTAACCCGAACGGTCCACATACTGAAAAGATAGTAACCGGTCCACAAACTCTTGAGTGTCTCTATAGCATTTTACGAAACCTAAAACGGCCTTATAGATAAAGAAGGACAAATGTATGCAAGGTACAATATTATGGAATAACAAATATGTTACAATATTACAGCTACATAGTATAAAAATAATGGACTTTCGGGTTCGTCTTACTCATCATTGTTTTATATCCGTTGCTAATCTTAGTTGAAATGCTAGTCTTTCTTACCTACGGGTAATGTCATTTTATCCGTACCAAGTATCTGCGTATGTGGTATGAAAGTCCTAAGCAGAAGAACATGAATAGTTGATACCAGTGCCAGTTATATTAAGAACAATGTGTGTACATGTATAATGGTTCTTTCGTTGACTGTTTAGCTTAGATTACATTCGGTGTATACTTAAGCAACTGTGCAAATGCCCATGCACTTATCTCAAAAAGTCCATTGCTTAAATGTAGCCGCCAAAATCAGATATATATTTATTCTTATAGAAAACATCTTATAACTCGTGATAGTACGCCATATCAGTCCGACATTAGAATCAACTGTGTCCAACTTTGACTTGATGAAATACAAAGTGAAGTCGACCCTATCACGCTATCCCTCCACCACGGCTGCCTACATGAGACGTGCATGATACCTAACCAAACTCACCCGATTTTCGTTTAAATAATAAACCAATATACGGAGATTGTCTTAACTCTCGTCAAATGTTAAAGTTCATAATTTGTAATTTTATAACGAATGCTAACTTCATCCAATCTTAATTCAAACATTTTGCCAGAGACGCCTACTAAAATATTCACAAATATTTTAATTCCCCTACATTTTTTTATAAATAAGTGTATATTAATATTGTTTATATTAAAATTGATTGGGATGTCCGAATGACATCAACAAAAACTTAAAATACTAAATTCACAAACGAAAAACTTTTTAAGATTGCCACTCTTAAAACGACGCAGTCATAAAAATATTTTAAGGTTCGATTAAATAGGTTGTGAATCAGAAGACGTGTAGGCGTATAAAAGGGGATGCCGCAGCAAGGTGAACTAGAGGAAGAGTGCAGAAGACATGAATAACAATGTTTCCTATTTCCCCCGCTAGTTAGTTGTGCGATATAAGCACTGTTTTTCTCTTTTGTGACAAGCTGAAAGAAGCGTTTATATCTCCATCGGCTTCGGGCATACGTATTATTAATCGTGTTTAGATGTTTACATTAACCGTTAGCTTGAGAGTTATTAACGTCGACCTTATAATTACGTTCTGACTATCCTACATAAATCTGCTGGTACAGCGTGGAAGGATCTGAATACATGTGTCACCATGATATCGTGAGAACATCAATGTCAGTTTTAATATGAGTTGCAATCCATTCTGACTGCATGTAAGCTATCTTGAAATGAAGAATATGCAAAGAAGTCAACATTGTCGGATTGGTGTTGTTAACATTAACGCTTAGAAGGCACACATCAGTAGTTCAAAGTAAAACGAGACCAGTTTAATGTATATTTACACATGCATTTAATAGCATTATTGCTAAACTCAGAATCTAGAATGATCCAAATAAATGCATTCAAAATTTTCGTCGAACGATCAATAAATTAATAAAAATGAGGATTTGTATGCTGTATACTGGCTTTGAAAAAGTGCTGTAATTTTGCTTTTATTTTGTGATACACATAAGACACAAATTGCAAAGGGTTATATAATAGCTATTAAAATATATGTGTCGTATTACACAAACGATAATGGTTCATAAATGATAAGCAGTATGAACAAAAATGTCGGGCTATAGCAATTATTGTAAATTGTGACACTGTTCACGTATTAAACCAGTTTTAGAAAGGATTTTATAAATGTACCAAAAATAGATTTGTCTTTTTGTTATGTAAAATTGATGCGAGTCTACATCCGTTTCAATGGAAATGTGATGATTATTTTATTACGAAGACAATGTGAACCAATGTACTGTATCAAATATGTAACTGGCATCGCCAGATAGTGTAATCGACCTTTCAGCGCTGTCACATTGGGTGACAAAGCTTTTCTGGCAAATGGATAATTAAAATGATCGAGAAGTGTTACAGACATGACAATGTGCACGATTGTAATGGATTATGCTTATATGTTTTGTGTTCTAGGTATTTAAAACAATGTGTTGTACTGTTTTTTCATCAAAGTAAAATAAAACGAAAAATAGACTCTACCGTAACATTACAGAACAAAATCATCATTTAGTCTTAACATTATCATGAGTTGAGTCGACCCAAACGCGAGCAACATAAATTCATAATTTTCAGACATCATTTTATTAATTGTAAGCAAATTCGGCGAAATTGAAAAGATACATTCAGTGCCAAGATAAGTTTAAACTTATTTTATTTCAATCTAGCATACATATGTAAAGTTTCGAAACATAGAGCATGTTTGGGTAATATATAGAAGTTTGAATACGATTGAAACCAAAAAAATAATCGTGTATGCTTCTTTTCCATATTATGTATTCAGTTTGATGTTGTTCAGCGAACATAATTGGTTTGTAAACAACTTACTTAAACAGATGTTAACATGCAACTAAAACAAATAAACAGAATTCTTATTAGAACAACATTTGTATCTTCGTCTACACCATATACAAACCTTTCATGACGATTTACCATGCTGGTGCCATAATACAATTACTTGAGGACAAGATATGCTCACAATTGATGGCTGCTCACCCATTGATAATCCCCCTCCGAGCTCATTTGACAGCACCATTAATTTAAACCAATAAAGAGTTTCGTTCGATATTCTAACGTGTTAATAACCACATGCATTTAAAACATTGCACACGGATAGTAGTACTATTGCGTTCATGAACACAATTATGTCATCCAGCATTAAAGGGCGGTTATACGTACGAATGTGTTAAATTGCCAAGTTTACAACAAAATCATGGTTACGCATTTTTTTATATTTCTGCTCTACATTACTTTAGGTTTTATATATCATGCCTTGCTTGTGTTGTTTTGAGGCGTCTATCGTTTTGGGGCACTTGAGACCATCATTTAGCTGTCCCAAAATAGCAAGATACACGTACATTAATAGTTAGTGACAAAATTCATCGCAAATATTCAGTAAAAATGAGACACTGTATATAATATAATGTGATATAATATGCTATGATATACTATACTGTACTGTACTGTACTGTACTGTACTGTACTGTACTGTACTACACCACACCACACCACACCACACCACACCACACCACACCACACCACAATACAATACAATACAATACAATACAATACAAAACAATACAATGTAATATACTATTCATCAAATGTAATGAAAAATGTGATAAAACTAATTTGTTTATACTCCAGCGGGAAATTAAGCAAAATCTGCGGGAAAAAGAATGCCCAATATTCCTCTTGTCTTTGTATCAGGAGACTGCTATATGTGGACATTGTCAGAGCTCCGACATCAGAACCCGCTGTGTCATGGATAAACTGCAGCGCCCGATGTGATTACAGCAACATCGAATTGTGAGTGTGATAGACCGATTCTTCATCGCTAATGCCGCTGGGATTCATATATTTCGACTTCAACCTGGTTGTTCGGGAAGCGTTTCCAAAGAAAAGTATAAAATGATTTGATTACAGATGGATAGTCTGATACCCTATGAGGATTGTTCGAATTTTAATTGAGGGTTAGTACTGAATATAGTTTTAACTGTTCTTCTTTCTGATCATGCGACAGTTAGAATGTTTACAACGTTATTCCAACGGCTGCACTGTGTAACGCGCTTTCAGGACCTGACCATCGTCTTCCTCGGGCTTTACGTGACAGGAATTCAGCTCGGACATGGCAAGTGCTCTCAAGCTAAATTAAATCTTCGTTAGGAAACACGCGTTTCAGAATGAAGTAATTATACGTATTGTTTATATGTTGCATTTTTGCTTGTTTTGATTGTAAACAGTTGTTGTTGTTTTTTCAAATATTCTTAATGTCGTCACTCTACAATGTTTACGTATTAAAGTTTACAAATAATTGTATTTATTGAAATTTTATATTCACATCTTCACTATGCAATTTGCTGAAATGTATTATTCAGGTATTGTTTGGAGATAAAAATCTCAATCTGTACTGAAATATAAATGTATTATATAGAATATAACATCAGTTTTCCGATTTAATCGTAGTTTCCTTCAGAAATAGTTATGCTATCAATCTCAACAGTTTCAATGGCACGTTTATTGACAAATAGTGTTGTCAAAAAATAATTGTTGGGTCACGTTGTTAATCTAACTAACAAATGTTCGCGTATTACAGTTTTGTCGTCTGCTAGAAAGATTGTATTCCTCCTCATACGAGCCTTTTCATCGTTTGACCTCTTAGTTTTCAATGAGACTCTAAATAAACATCATTAACCCCTATTGTCGAACGAGTTCCGCTGTATTCCTGCATTGGAGACATTTAGTAAAAAGATTGCCAATGGGAACTATGCCGTAAAGGTAGTGTATACTTACATTACAAATGACTGGACAACTTTTCTAACAGACTATTTGCATGTCTTAAATTATACAAAGCTATTGATTGTATATTGATTCAGTTTTCCACATTTTGGAAACATAGTGCAGGCTGATTAAATACCTATAAAACATAGTGTTTCATGTTCTATAGCGGTTTGAATACAAACGCATATATGTCTACTTGTGCTTCCATATTTTGTTTCCTATCTTCTGACAAGTTTTATTTTCATTTTCTGAGTACATTACAAAACAACAAGTCCAACATGACTATATAATTCATTTAATTTAATAAAGTAGATAAGTTGGTAAACGAAACGTTTAAAGTAGACCCGCATGAATATATGAATCAATGGACATTTATACTGTAACTGTATATTATTATACTACACTAAGATATTACCACATTAATGTATTAATGTTACTAATAAACTAATATCGGATTGCGTTTTATCATGCAGCCCCATTTTCAACTACTATTGTCTGCATGTTTGATATTATCATTTATTATAACCTAGAAGTTGCTATCGTTTATGATTGGCAATATAATTAGGCATTAATGATAAACATTTTTGACAGTGTGTACATAACTATGGAATGGTAGCAATCAAATTGTCAGTGGGAACGTATAATTATAGGCGATTTATTTCTGTATATGACTGTTCCTAGAACAGTATTCGTGGCAGCATGTAGTGCATAACTTATAAAATTAGGTCTACCGGAGCACGCTATTCCATGCACATCTATAGGTTCGGGCTAGGAAATGTGATGCATTTTTATATTTTGTTTGTCCATTCAGTTTGGATTCGTCTTTTTATTATATACGATTATCAAACAGAAACATAATGATTATGCGTATACGCTCATTCAAATTTGCTGTCTTAATGTATATTTAATATTAATTTTTTAGCGTGTTTCTTCATTGACTCTTATGATTAAATATATATCGAATATATCTAGAAATATGATATATACATGTACTTAATACTATAATATTATATTTTATCGAATACAAATTATTACTTAATGCATCGAATAAATAGAGGATATTTGTTTGTTTTCGGTGTGATCACGCGTGATTTCATCACCGGAAAGGGAGACAATCAATATTTTCACGAGCGCTTGCGCGAGTTCAAATATGTAAATTGTCTCCCTTTCCGGTGATGATATCACGCGTTATCACACCGTAAACAAACACATTTTATTTTTATTCTATGCTTTATTAACCTTTGTTTAACATTTTATTGGAACATATCGCGGGAATCATAACGTCATGACGTCAAAATAATGACGTCATTTCACAGTTTTGAGCCCGGCATCGATGACGGTACGTTTCATTTACTGTATTAAATCGGGACTCAAAAAAATAGTCCCTCAATGTGAGTGATATAGGGATATATCTCACTGATATTTTTCTATATTTCACTTCTTAGCATTAAATAAAAGCGTATATTTAATCGAAACAAATAATTGCAATGTATTATGGTGTATGATAATTTTTAGTTTTATAATATATAGTTGACATTATATTATATCGTAGTTTAAATATATGATAACTGTTACACAATCGAGTTAAATAAATTCAACAATGATTCAACACGTGTGACTTAAATGGAAACCTGAATAATTGATATTGCTTTGACATAAAATTCATAGCCTGGTTGTTTTCAACAAATTAAGTTATACCAGCATTCATATGCTATGAATGAACTTGAGTTTATAGACAATACAATGGTTTTGATATATTCCAAAGATACATTATTAAAAACACATACATTATCCCAATGTTTAAAGCATTGTTTAACATCTTTTAGGTGTAAATTATCTCCAAAATGTCAAGAGAATGGAATTTTGTTTATTAATTACTGAAGTTACGGAGAGAATTATTGTTATTGTTAAAGCAAAACAAATTATTCAAGCGAATTCAGAAATATAACCATCATACTGAAATAGATTCAATTGGATTTAATCCAAAATCGATATAGCTTCAATGTTTATGTTTTTAAGTAAAGTTGCAAAATTAAGAACAGAAAAATCCTTTCCAGAAAGTGTTTCTGTTATTGAAATAAATCTTAATAGTCAATTAAATTCCGTATTAGTATTATAATTGGTAAAATAGCAATATAAGCTTATTGTTCATAATTGTTCAAAAAATTATTTGATACGAGCAATTCGTTTAAAGATACATTATGTCCATCGTTGTGCGTAGTTTATTTCAAAATATTTGTATAGCAAAATGTCTTCTTTTTTTTGAATCTCAGACTAGCGACATTGCACAAATGTGATTCTTTGTCGGCATTGTGCGACCCTTACCAATTGTCTCAAACTGTCCTAGAAAACGTTCACCCTGGATTTACTAACAGTCTTTATAATGGAAGTATTGAAACATCGCAAAACAGATATCGGTCTCATTTGGAATTCACGGGAATTCAGAGAGCTGTTGAAATTGTGATCAAAATCGACATTAACGCGCGATAGCTGATTACTACTCGGGTAAAGAAGTTTCTTTTTCCAGCAACACTGGGACTCCAACGCTGCAATGGCAGTTGATAATGTTACTTCATTGTATTGCCAGGATATGAAATAAGTAGCTAACTAGATTTTCGCATTGCATTCGTACATTCTGTGATGCGGGTTAAACGTTAAATGACAATCTATCGTGTGCATGTGTAATTGATAAGTAATGGAGGAAATGCTGTACTGTATTAATATGAATTCAGCAAACAAACTTCACACTCTCGTTGGACTTTTAGCATTCCTCAAACTGTATTTGGGTAAGATATTATATTATAAACATGTTTGTTAACGTGTATGTAATTGCAATTTTCGTAGGTTAATAAAAAAAATAGAATTAAATGGGTATTTAGACATCTTTTCTAAAAAAGTTCTTTGTTTTCATAACTTTATCAGACGATAGAACAATCTAATTCAGCACATACGTATAAACACTTTTTCCATGAGTGGTAATTTGTTTAAAAGGTATTGTTCTTTTCGCACAATTGTAATAAATACAAAATGAAATTAAATTGCAATAAAATAAACCTGTTTCAGCGAATGACTCATTGCGCATACGCAATGAAACCACAAAATATTTGTCATGATGCTGGGTTAAACTGAGTACGTTTAAGTTTGCGAAAATGTTTCTTTATACGAATTATCTCTAAGCAATACGTATTTTGTTGTTATGATAATGATGCTTCTCCGGAAATATTGGCATGGCGTTTGGACTCAGTTAATTTTGAGTCAGTTTTCATTTTGTTCAGTTCATACCATTAATTTATTTTCAGAAGTACATTCGTTGCGCAAATAAGATTATAATGTAATTTCAACTATAATTGTAACTTGGAGCTTGACGCTTTATTTTCATTTTATGTAGCAAGCGTTGAATTAATGTAGATCTATTTTGCAATGGATAAAAAACTGATATTATTTGTTGTTATACATGAAATATAAATTGCAGTGTTTTGATGTTAGTACTGCTTTAGCTATTCAAAACAAATGCAGTTGTATAATGATATAGGCCCCCTAATTATAAACACACGTACCATTACTGAAAGATGAACATTAACACCTTATAAATGAAAAGTTTAAAATGTGTTCAACTGAATATAATGATATACTAGAATACTAGATTAGTGTTGAATTCATAAAGATAAGTTTATTAAGCGAGGCTTAGAAAACCTAAACCACGAGCCTTGGTGACGAGAAAATGAACTTATCTGTAATCAACACTTACCTGGTACTCTATTTATCCGATCATTTTGTATCTTTATTTTGAAAATACTCAAAAGAAAATCACTGAATAACACGAAAAACATCATATGACAACACTTTTTTTAATGACGTCATTATAATGCACGTGTTCGCTAGGTGGAATACAGCTAAGTTTAGCCTATGGGGTGTTACTTCGTCAATGCAGTCGTGCTGATGGGATAAACGAAGTTTTAACATTCGAAATTTAAACTCAAATTAAATTCAACTTAAATTCAATGCATTTTTGTTGCTTTCACTAACCGCTGTAACACGTGGACGATATCTGCTAAGTGATTGTAACGTGGCATACTTCAAACATTCTATACATTCGCACGAAAAGAACATTCGCACGAAATTGTACAGAGATATCAAAGATATCAAACATGGGGAAATAATATTGTAAGCATATTGCCGAAATATATTGACGATGATAGAGGCAGTGTACCGGTTGTTTCGTTTACTTCGTACCAGGGAAAGGCAGATAATAACGTTTACGTGAGGCAGGGCTGTTATAATAAACAGGTTATGCAATTTTTCGATATGACCATTTAACTTAAGAACACGTTACATTATTATTATTATTAACTATATCAGTTATCATGTATAAATTGGTTTTACCAGGGCAAGAATATAGTATCAACCATAATTGTTGGTGTTCACCTAAACGCTTAACCATTCATACATTTGTTTCTACTCAAGAATTGGGTAAATTGGGTTTTATTGCAAGTAAAGAATTGATAACGCCTTCGAGTATATCCTTTACCATACCAAGGGAACTGGAGGCGGCTATATATGATACGTAATACATGTTTTGATTTTGCTTCCAATAAACGAGCAATCACCCTTTTATCATATATTCCTGGTTATATGCGTGAAATGTGTCTGCAGTACCGGAATTCCAATGGTTAGTGTATAAGCATTGTTCCAGACAATATTAAGATGAGCGGAGACAAGGCATCGCGTGTCAGCAGCCATTTAGCAGATGATTTGCTCTCCAACAGTAACAACCCTCCGCTTTCATTTTGTTTAAGCACGGAAATTGCCCACAACACTGCATCATTGTAATCGAATTTCAGTATTTATTAATATAATTAACATTTGAGTGCTTGTGTATTGATTCAGCCAATAGGAAATTCACGTTGCAAAATGTAACTTTAAATGTTTACTTTAATGTAACATATATTCCTAACGAAAAGATATTACAGAGCTTTATAGTAATTATACATTGCCAACATGGTTTCGTAAGCTTAAACTGTAGACAAAACAGCAAACATAAGAAACAAAAAGCAACGGCAAAAACCTTAACATTATTTTCTTTTTGAATGTCATAATTGAGAAATAGTCACAAACAACGATCGCTGTTGTTAAGATAAAGATACCTTACGAAAATATGCATTTGCTATATATGTTATTATTATATTTTAATGGACTTGTTCACAGATTTGTGCATTTTTTAAAGTATGTCAATAACTGTCTTAACTTGACAGATTGAAGCATCGGAACTTACGAGCTCGTGGTATAATAATAGCAAGAAAAGGATTTAACAAAAAAATAAAAGTTGCTCCCACCGGGGTTCGAAGTTGGGACTTCCGAATTACAAGAGTGTCGCCTTAACCACTCGACCATTCCGATTACTGTATTTAACTTAGCATTTTAACTTTATGTATTAAGTGATCCACGTGTTGTCAACAATTTTAACGCAAACAACAGAAACACTCCAAATTATTCCACCATTTAGCGTTACAAACGCTTTATAATTTTATCAATTTCATCTGATGATTACTCATAAACGAAATTGTATCTTCAGTATATATCTATGTCCGAGTGTTATTTCGCTCTTTTGTATACACTGTTCTTTTATTTTTGGAATCTGTGACAAAAAGTTGGAGAATTGTCAATTCGTAAATCTGTGAAAAAGCCCTATAAAACATATTAAGCATAAACAATCAAAGATAAAATTCGTTCTTATATCGGAAACAACAATAAAAACATTCAATATAACAATCACACACATTATTTATTCTAATCGCTGATTTTGCTTTGTTATTTAAACGGTCACATAACGTCACGTCGTCTATTTTTCCCTTTTTTGTCAGCTCCAACAAGTTTTGTATCGAATAACGTACCAGTATATGAATCTATTGAACACAACATGTTTCATAGACTTCTGCCAAGTACACATGTTAATTGAATGAAACAGACTATATAAAGTACATGCTTTCTTTTCTTAACAGGAATATTTATGTTAGGGTATAAATTTAAGTAATAATGTTGTAATATTATCTCATGCAATAGTAGTATTTGAATAGTTTAACTATACATTTTGATCCCCCTGCGGCCAACAAGGAAACACGATTCTGAATGTTTAGATGAGTTATGTCTCTCATTTTGTATCACACTAAGTGCACTATACATAATTCATTAATATTCAACAACGATGTGATAACCATCAGTGTGTTAGTCTAACATGCCGTGTGTGCTAACGTCATTTACCATATTGCCTTCACGAGCATGTGTATTGTCTGTTCTACTTGTAAATCTTCAACAGAATGTGCAAACGTTTTTTTCCAGTGGATGGTACTGGTTACCAGGAATCGATTTTAATTTATATTTCTCGCGCTTTAAACGTGTCAAACGAGCAGCGATAAAGTAATGTTCTGTACATTGCTCCCTCGTACTAAAAGCAATACATTTCAAACCTTTGTAAATAAATTTATCTTATTAAAATTATTGAACAGTCTAATAAACCCAGTTTGTGATTGAATATACTTAATTTGTTGGTGAAACGTTGCTTGTTGTGTCGATTATGTATGCATTTACTTAATATTCGACCTGTAGGCAGAGCTTATATTTTCAAAGCCCCATTGTATACGTCCCATTTGCAAGTTATGTGATATTGTAAAAGTATTTAACAGTTTATCGCAGTAACAATACCAAATTACCGTATATATAGTTGATATTGTGTAAAGATAGTTGTTTTATGATTGTAAAATATCATTCAAACTACATTGGTTTCTACGACTGAATTGTATTTAAGCATTCAACAAACAGATAACTTAAATATTTAATGTCATTTATAATGTGTGATATGTTACGCTTGCCTGCCTAGCCTAAGGCTTGATATATTCTTAATCTTACGGAAACGAACTGATTGCCATGAAATAATCAAATATAAGCACTTTCACTATCTGCCAATGTATTGATTATCTTTATCCACTCTGATATGTCCAAAAGCGGTTAGGACATAATGGTGTCATTATCGTGTCATCATTCTCTATGACACTTGGTTAATTATGTCATTGGAGTGTAAAGGTTGACATGCAATATTAATTTCAATGTGTGTACATTATTTTTAAACAATGACGAATGATTTTTAAATGTTGACAAAGGACAATGAGAAGCACTCCGGACAATCTATTTTACCATTCAAGATCATGTTCAGCAAATTGATTGCAAGATCATTGCTGCCGGAAATTTAACACTTCTTTTTGAAAGTCGATGTATACCCGGGTTATGAATGCATTTGTTTATCTTTTCAGAATTAATGCCTTGTAGACATGCTATATACATGCATTAAAACTGTACATTCCTTGCGTTTTCTTGATAAATATTAATATATCGAAGAGCTTTAACAAAGCAACTTATTAAAGTTTGGTTAGGTCTTCCCAACAAACATAACGCTAATTGCTAAAGTGTGTACACAGTACCTTGAATATAAATATGTAAACACATAACGCTAATTGCTAACGTGTGTACACAGTACCTTGAATATAAATATGTAAACACATAACGCTAATTGCTAAAGTGTGTACACAGTACCTTGAATATAAATATGTAAACACATAACGCTAATTGCTAAAGTGTGTACACAGTACCTTGAATATAAATATGTAAACACATACATTTGCTATTCAAGAGACAAAAACAAAATTCTACAACATATAACATCGTTGGTCATAGTTGCCTTTATGTTTAGCATTAAACTCTTTATATGGATATTTTTAATAAAACATAAATTGTGTACACATTCTTTCCAGAACAAGAATGCGATTTACCTTATTTCACGTTATATAGACATTTCAAAAAAGCATTGAGAAGTTTGACTACAAGTATTTAACCACACGATGGTTTATAAATTACATAATTTATGATTTAAAGAAATCGCAACGCTGTAAGTTAATTGTTCCTTTTCAGAACAGAAAAAAGGATCTACGGTTGTCGCAACGAAAGTTTAAAATTTAATAAACTTATAAAATATAAAAGGCAATACTAGGGTTCAAGTTGAAGAGGTTTTATGACATGTGTAGTTTAATTACAACCATGAAAACGTCAGAAATATTGATGTATAAAACAGTATGACAGGACATCGTATCACATCCCTTGGGTTACCATTTGTATTGCTCACGCAAAACCAACAATGGTATACGCGTAAACTTATTGTACTTGGGAAGTCAATGTATAATGTATATTCCATGTGCTCAGTGCTGCCACGCTGTGTGCTGGTCATTTGGCGCATTATCTCAGTAAAAGAAACAATGCAGTTATACGATTCATTTTGATTTATTTCCATTGTTCAAAAGTTCGTATCGGTTATATAATATTCTGTGACTGAATGTTGACCTTTTATTACTGATTCGGATTTCAAAGACCCATCCTCTCGTAGATGTTCATATGATTCATACGAAATATATTCATTTATATAGCAAAATGTGGTGATTTTACCCCAACACCGGTTTGATTTAACTTTACTTTTGTTTGTGCTTAGGGTTAATTCTTTCTGTTAGTTTTGATAATAAAGCGTCCTTGTATTTCCGGTTTCGGCCGAGAAATAATTAATGAAAAATAAACATAGAAAATTATCGGTGTGCGTTGTTTTACATCTTATTATTTGAAATATGTTGAATTACGTTGATTACGATCAAAACCCCGTTATATTGTTGAATAATTATGGTAGAGCACTAGTCTGTAAATGTCTATGGTATGACCTATGGAAATGTCCGAGTATCCACCAATGTAAGGGTAGTATAAAAGAGCGCGTTTTCTAACAGAATAGTCAGAACTGCTCCCGACCTCGCCAAGTGAACGTCGTTAAAAATATTAAAGGTAATTAAAAGTATATTATTGACAAAACACTAGAGACTTTGGGCGCTCTGAGGCTGGCAATCCTCTTCTTGCGACATATGGGCCATGTTAGCAGGATTCCTACCCCTCAATAGCTCGGGTCGCTAGTAATCGATAATATATAAGTTCCATATCCCCGTACCAAGACTCCAAGTCTCTTCAAATGTTCCATACCCACGGTACGGGGTCATATAGCAATAAACCACCATACTCCTGTGTTCCAGACCCGGAGTATCGGGCAGTGTTTCAGTGGTTCGAGGTCAATACATGGTTCCATACCACAATCATATAAAGGTATCATATAAGACTCGGAGTAGTGCTCGGGGTTATTGTTTAATATTGTTTGATTCGAATTAATTTCCTGTTCAATATCAATCTTTTTTCTACAATAAGAAATACATAAAGCAAGGTAGCTTGAGGAAAATTCTATATATATATATATATATATATATATATATATATATATATACATATTATTGGTTTTATTGTTTTGTTGTAATAATAAAAAGTGTGCGCCATACTTGCATACCCGAAGCTCAGGAGAAACGTTACAAAAATACTAGATGGTGATGAGTTGTACATGATATAATCGATAAAACCTCTTTATTGGAACACTGGTGCATATAATCAGTACAAATTGACTGTGTAATTTGAAGATAAAACTACAGAAAATAATATTGTGACTTATAATATGTAAGTATGTCTGTCTTAAAACTGCATTAGTAGATAATCTACTAAAATTGAGGATCCGCGATATTCATAGGACACAATCAATCATCTATAAAGTGTCGATTTAACTTTTTTTTTTTTTATTCGAAATAAAACGATAATCAATTTATTATATAATAATATATACTATATTTGTTTTAACTATTCCATTATATGAGCATTTACGTGTTTAAAAAAGGCAAGGCTGTTCTGAGGATCCATACTGCTTCTTTTTCAAAGTGAACTTAGGATCGATGGCATGCTTGCAAACTCGACGAAATCTTGTCTATTACTGCGGAATACTACGGAAGATATATTAGTTCTTTACATTAGCTCTGACAATACATCGATCACTGTTGTATTACCAGCAACATAAATCAATCATATTTGTTGGGCTATTCGTCTAGGTGAGTGCTTCAAATAGATTAACTGGAGACACCTATAATAAAATATCAGGAAATGACGTAAACCTATTACAAATGATAATGTTAATTGTATCCCATTCCTTTGAGAGGACTTGACAAAACCAAAAAATGAATCACATTCGAAGGTGCGTATTGTAGACGTGGCAGTGTTAACACTGGCTATACAATGGAAACTAAGTCTCCCATAACATACACGTAGAACACAATTGCATAATTATTGAATTATTTCTTGCAGAACAATCATGAGTAATATGGCTCCAGTTTGTAAATTGTACGTTTATATATATCTTTTGAATTGTGCACCCTTCGTGGTCAAATACTTATTTGTTGTTGTTTTTTTACATAGTTAGAGATAACGGCAGAGAGGTATTTTTGTTTTGATTTATTTATGAAAAGAGGTTTAGTACTTCACATTTCATTTTACTATTTCTCCCTTTCCAAATATTTATCTTAAACTATATTATTAATAACCGTACAATATGAATTTCGTATATATTCGAATTGATTTTAATTGAAATCATTATCATACACGCTTTATACAGGTCTCAACACGATACGCAATGTACATCTTTACCCATACAAATAACATTGATAACATAATGGCTATGATTTTGTATATTATTTATTCATGGTAGCACAACCAGTTAAATGTTGCAAAAAATATTGTCTTGAGCTAAGTTCATTTAACGTTGGACAAAGTAGTTTTTAAACTTGTAGTTTGTAGTATTAAATGAGGTATGTTCGATATTGTATAAACATTAACCGTGGCATGTAGTAGCATCACATGTAGTCATGATGTGGATAAAAGTAATGATATGTCGATTACACAATTTATATTAAGCCTGATGTAAATATGTTCGAACAATATTTGTTTCGAGATGTATTTACATATCTTGTTTTTGAAATATGGCTAACATGAAATGTTTTCAGTTTGCTGTGATAAGCGCGATCTATGGGACGAATGGTGGGGCTACGGAAGTGGAACATCCGGTACGGTCAGCAAATGGTGTAGTCTACTATGTGGTTGATAAGGCAGACGGCCTTATGATATTTCACGTTTAATGCTCATATGGAGGAACGCGTTTGTAACAGTGGCGATACTAAATATTCAACTTTTCAACTGCAAACTTGCAAACTTTCAAATTACATTTTTCATTGTTCATTTCCGAGGCGTATGATAAGATTGAAGGTTTCAAAGTAGTGTTGATACACACTCCATGTCTGTGGTCTTTTTGGTGGTGTTGAATTATCATTGTTAAAAGGCATATTTGCTAAAGGTATTATGGTACGTTAGATCTACAAGATGTTAAATAAGTACAAGTAATTTCAGATCGTCGTCTTGATAATAATATTTTGACGTTTCAAACGCATTCCTATATACATGTACTGCATGTTCAATTACGATAACAGTATTCAAGTGGATAAAAAATAATGTAATTTTACTCATATGAAACAGGTCCAGAATTTTGGGGCAAACATGTGTACGCGATATGTTCGAAGGGCAAATATCAGTCGCCTATCAACATCGAGCCTGACTATTTGATCTATGATCCAAACCTCTCCTCTATCGCATATGAAGGATCACGGGTAGACCAGTTTGCTATTCTACCTAAATACACTTCATTTTATCACGGCATTGCATATTATACGATAGACGCGAGTTTTGTTTATGTATATGTAAATAAACATAAATAACATATACTCGTATTATTCACCGTTTGCACAATAAAAATACAAAAAAAAATCATCATGAAATAAATTTGAATATACATAACAACAAACATGTTTCTCTTATGTAATGTTCTTTTAAGTTAATACTTATTTAGGGCTTTATTTTCTCTTGTCTATACGAGGTACTCGTACATAATGCCCCTATTGTGTTTTATTCAGGTGAACGGCACTCTTCGCAATACCAGGCACGACCTGACCTTCGAAGTGAACTACTCTGACCCAGTCGCTGACCAGTTCTCCTTCACCGGGGGACCCTTGTCCTACACCTACCGCCTGTACAACATCAAGATACATTTCGGCCTCTTTGATGAACTTGGATCAGAACACACAATAGCTGGAAAGCAATTCCCTATCGAAGTAGGTTACGAGGGGTTCGCTTTGTTAGTTGTTAAGGCCAATAATTATAAGGCTGCTGTAACTTGGAACCGGTTAACAGAATATTTGTGGTGGAGGAGGGATATATTCTACGACCGAGTTGAGCAAAGCATTTTGATTACAACTTACTTATATTTTGGAACATCTGCTACATGATTACTTGACAATTACACAATTCCCCTGAATATTTTTTTGGGGGGGCGGGGGGGATTTGTGTTCACTTGCAAGCACAACAAAATAAAATATGTATTTGTTTAATTATTAATTTTATCAAAAATAAATTATCGTTCCAAAATCGTCTTTGAAAATAGTATTTTACGTGTTAATACGCGATTAAGCTTGTATTCCTGGCATTTGTTTTGCATGCTGAATTACTGGCATCTTGAAGTTCAATTAATTAATTATTGGCATTTTTGCAGGCAAACACTGTGCACAATAGCAAACATTTGATGTTCCTTTGCTCTTCAAACAATCTTTTGATGACATGGTAATTTAGTCGAGCTTTTCATTAGTCATTATTGCCTTTTTTTTTATTGAACACGTTTAACTAATACACGTTCTTTGAGTCGGGAATACGATCAACCCTTACTCATGGGCCTCATTATACCGTTCTTCAGTGCATGTAAACAGCTCACGACAGAAAATCGAACATATATATCTTACGCTTTCCCTAACGAAATATCTAATGCTGATAGACATGCGGTATTGCAGTCACTCGGGAGTATACCTTGTGATTTTGGAGGGTTTAGCTGCCCATTTTGTGTTAATTGGGGGAACTCAGAGATCTCTGAATAACACTTCTAAGGCGGAAAATAATGGTGGGTCTATTAAGACAATTCACTACTCAAACTTACTTTGTGATAATTATTTATAGAAATTGTCAGAGCGTCATGAAATGACATACTTTCTGCATGTGGAAATAAAATATGTAACATAGTCCTGAAAATATAAAAAGGCTTATAATTATACCGAATTGTTAATGTTACTTATATTTTATAACTTTTATATTGTCATAAACTGGTGAGATACCCTTTTAATACGATTTCAGATCATCAACATGACACTTATTTCATTACAATTGTTAAAATGGAATTTCAAATAAAAAAACTAATATTGATATTCACCCACATTGTAACAGTTTGCATAATATATTTTCAGTTGCAGTGTATGGGTTTCAATATTGACTTGTACAAGAATCACACGGAGGCGATGATGTCTATACATGGGCTGGCCATTATCTCCGTCCTATGCTCGGTTCGTACCCGTCGTTGCTTGACAATACTTGCTTATAATTGCGTCACTGACACACACTTCTATATCAATGCGGTCCACAAGCAAATGTTTGCCTTTTCTATTCATTTTCACCGTCAATGGTCGAAATATAATTTCAAACATTTAAAATCAACATTGGTCAATGTGTTCACAGTGATATATTAGTGTTTTTTTAATTACTAGGATTCAAATCATCATTTCAATAGTAATATTGAGTCTTATTAACGGGGCATATTGGCTGTATTTCCCGTCAAGGTAGACTCATATTAAAATAAGGCATATTCCCATTTATTCACGAATATATGTTTTCTAGTAGCAATAATATATTGATAGATTTGTTAACAAAAAATATATATACAATGTCAAACATGTGTCTGTCAATACACGCTTCTTGCCGGATTCAAACTCACACCTACAAAATCGCGCACTTCGATGAAAACTTTCCCATGCTACAATACAGTAATCAATAGTGCGCATGCGCATAGCAGTGCTTCATTCATATCGATTTTTACTACTGCTATATATTTTCTCGCTCCCGCGGAATGTGTCACTGTGACAATCTTTTCTAATTATGAAATAAATATTTTATTGTTTGTTAATAAGACAAGACCTGTGTGTTAAGCAATCATTTAATGAATACTCCTTAAAATATAATTTTATTTTTGAAAATATTATATCTTATTTGCCGTCGATACGACCGTTAAATGCAAATTTATGTATTTTTAGATTGGGGACATGATGAATCTCGAGTTCGACAAAGTATTAACCGCCGTGAAATACATAAACAAACAAGGTGACTTTTGTGATATAATGAAATCTGTTATCTGTTTACGCAAATATAATTTCCAAAACCAGCTGAAAGTTGCAACCAAACATGCTGCATTTTTATCAATATCAAAACCAACGCAATCCACAATACTATTATTTTTTATAGTGAAGATATATAGGATCTGACACGAGTTGTCATTTCATACCATATTTTATTAAACGAGTTCAGAAAGTTTGTTTGGCGAGCTTACTAACGAATTTCCTGGACGAGTTTAATAAAATATTGTGTGAAATGACAACGAGTGTCAGATCTTTATTATTACATGCTTTTAAACGAAAGAAATACACCGTCTCAGGTTGAAGACTTGATTTCACCAAAATAACGTCATGCGATTGGTCAAAGAATATGTAGCCAATGAAAACGCTCAAAATGTTATCTTACTCATGTGTAACATAGAAATATTCGTAATGGTTGTATTACACGAGAGACAAGGTATAGCATGTGATAAATAGAGGTTATTTGTTGATTTCGTTGAATGATCGAATTTTATTTCACGAGTGGCGATGCCACGAGTGAAAATATATACGAGCCGCGTCGTGGGAAAACCGGACTAAATGCATTTGCGTAAAGTGTCGTCCCGGATTTGCCTGTGCAGTCCGCATAGGCTAATCCAGGACGGCACTTTCCGCCTTCAGTGGATTTATGTTTAGAAGAGACTTCTTTGAAACAGAAAATACCATAAAAGCGGAAAGTGCCGTCCTGGATTAGCCTGTGCGGACTGCACAGGCTAATCCTGGACGACACTTTACGCACATGCATTAAGACCGGTTTTCTCACGACGAGCCACATACTTTTCTTTGACCACGAGTGAAATTAATATTCGATCATTCACTGAAATGAACAAATTTTCTGTTCATTTTATGTTTTAGACTATAAATAAATAAAATTAAGAAAAGCTTAAACGTGACACGTTTGTGTTTTCTGACGTCATAAAAATGACGTCATAAATGATTCCAAAATTATTTATCATAAGTGCCATAAATTTGTGCGTCGTTCTCTCTAAATTATATTTTTGTTGAACTGTATAATGTGTTTTCTGTAAACAAATGTATGTAAATACTGTACATGTATATACATTTGCCGAGGGAGGTAAACCTATACTGGTAGATCGATGTTATTGATCGAAAAATAGTGCGCTTTATGTTATATTTTTACTGCAGTGAAAATATAAAATCTTACATTTTCACTGCTCCAACAGTAAAAATTTAAGATTTTATTTCACTAATAAAATTCGATATTTCACTGAAAAGCATATAATAAACAAACATAATTAATGGTGTAGAATAGGCTGTTTTGCGTGGCACACATTAAGGAGTTAGTAAAACAAACACAATGCATAGTCATGAGTTCTCTGATAAAGAAATTGCTCTCTAGAGCTAGCACAACCATAAGTAATGATACGCACTGATGAAGATAAAGAAGCGATGATCGAGATAAAATGGTACAATCGACACACTGAACAAGCTCTTATGTGAGAACAAAACTGTAAGATAATAATAAAAGTTCGGAAGAACATATTCAATGTGTTGTCTAAATAAAACTATGGGAAAAACAAGTACTGCTCAGTATGATATTTTATTTATTGTGGGAGAAAACAGACTATATTAGACTTTATTATTTTGGACAAAAGCAAATATGGTATTTTGTTATTTAAGGAGAAAAACAGTCGATATTAGACTTCAACATTTTGGACATAATTCCTCGATCAGAAATGTATATTACGTACGAAGGATCGCTAACGCAGCCGAGTTGCCAGGAAACGGTCACGTGGCTTATAGTCAACAAACCACTGCATATCTCCAAACACCAGGTCCGTCGCTTATACCTGAGCGTATATATTTACACCATACTTATACTAGGCTGTTGTTTAATGTGTTTAAAGACATTCTTCCTGTGTCTATAATATGTTTAAAGACATTCTTCCTGTGTCTATAATATGCTTACACAATAAATCGTATGTCGCTGTATAGTAACAGACCGAAATTATGGCAAGTCAGAAGAAATGTAACCCGAAATAATAAGTTTTTTGTAATTACTTTGGTAATCTTATATTCTATTAAAATTGTTTTTACATTCTACACATATGATCTATAAGTGTGACAAATGAACATAAATGTCGTCTACATATTCAATATGTATTGTAAATGATGGCACTAAGGGAGCTACACACATATTGTATAGGTGTGACAGCTGAGCACAAAAATGTCGTCAACATAATTCAACATTAATTGTAGATGACGGCTCTTAGGGAGTTGCAGGAATGGTCGGATCACCGCCCGAGTGTAGAGGTCAATAATTTCCGTCCCACGTTGCCCGTCAATAGACGAACAGTCAGGACAAACATTAAGCCATTTCATGAAGTAAATGCTCTTTTTTGAAAGACAATATCATGCCTATTTGCCCTTATTGACAAAACACTATAAAGATTGGTTGAGTGGTTTCACAAATATATATAAAATTTGGGTAATTCTTTGTGCAAACATTAAAGCGTAATTTCAGTTTAGAGTTGCCTGTTTAAAATTATAATGACGTGTTAACAATATTGTAAAAACAACAGGTTTTTCTTCTTATTTAATTCCATCGTGCCACATATTGCTTTTATGTTGGTTATACTGTCCTGGTTAGCGTCTATATATTGAGTAAATAAATTCAATTGTATGTTGCACTCTATTTTATTACTTTCTTGTTTTTATTTGCAGTGATATCAGGTTAATTCGTATTTGAATTTGCATTTGTTTTGATTAATATAATTGCATTTTGAGGTTTCCTTTGGCGTTAAAATCTTTAAAATCACCAATGCCTTGCATTAAATCGTTTTCGTTTATACCAGTTTTAGTCATGTTTCAACGTTGTACGTTACTTTTAAATTTTCTTTGATTCGTAACGTATTACAAAGGTAATTGGTAACATTTCTTAAATAAAGGCCATGCATTATTAAATAAGACATTCTGTATTGCGGATGCAGCTGTCACTTCATACTGTTTTACCGGTTAATTAATACGCTATTTGCATCTTTTATGTATCTTTTTTAGTCCGAAGAGTGTGCCATGAAAGTGACAAAATCATACAAGGGTAACACTTTTTAAATATGATTTTATTATACATTTTAAGAAGGCGTTTAAATATTTACGTATACAGTATCTTTTATAAATATTTTGAAGTTTATACTTACATTCCCCTTCGTCTTTGGGGAAGATTCAACATGATCTGAAAATTGTTCGAAAATATGTTAATATGAGTAATTTAAAGTGTTGTTTTTTTCAGTCAACAGACGTCTCGTAGGATTGTGACGGCTTAACAGAACTTGACTTGCGTCGAGAGTATTTTTGTTTGTAAGTAAATGAAAATACATTATGCATTAATTCGATGTCGCGGAAGTAATTACAGAACTATGCACATCAAAGTTTATACGAGTATATATCAGGCGCAGATACCGGCAGGATCTGGAGTTCGAGGGGACGGACAAATTCAGTACCCACTAACCTATACATGTATAAATTATATTTTGCAAAACAATGATAGTTAAATAAAGAGCTGTCAAAGTTTTGATGTAGTGCTACATGATAAACTTATTGTATTCTTTGTTTAGAATACCTAGATTGTTTTCAGGTATAGAAAAATCGAATTTTAGACGATTTACGGACCCTCTTCCGACCCCCTTCTTAATCCGCTTATGAATTTGTATTCGTTATTTTTCTTTCAGGTAGATGATAAAGGTGCTATGCTGCATATATGTCGTGATAATCTTACGCCATGAATACTACAAGACAGCTCAATTACTCCTTGGTGTTCAGTGATGTGTTTGGCGTGTGTTCTTTTTTCGTGTAGGTTATGTTTCTTTTTTATTAAGTTGAGTAATGTTATGAAAAGTAAACATCTAAAATTGTTGGCTTGCGTTGACAAAGTGAGCAATAAATAAAGAAAATAATGTTATGCTAACTGAAATTATGGCATGCTTTAATTTTTTTATTCTGTATGACAATGTATCTCTGGAAACAAAGGTAGAGTATATTTATTAAATATACAACACTGGCCTGTTTCATACATGGCATTTTTTTTTTCGAAAATATGATTACTTTTAAGAGACCTTTATTTGTAAGATTTTACAATTGTGTCATATGTAATACCATGTATATTACCATTGTATATGCAGTTTATTTGTTGTAAGTATTTAACAGTAGTTGATAAAATATAAATACTATGGGAATATTGGTATTAGCAAATCCCACCAGAAATTGTTGTGTTTTATTGTAAATATAAATATGAGGCTGGTAGCTGCAGGAATATTGGCAGATGCCGCTGTCAAGACAAATGCAAATGCATTTATCAATACAACGTTGGAAATGATGCTTTACATTTCTGTCTTCAATGAATTAAAATTGCTGGAGGTTTCATTTAATCGTGTTTGTACAAGCCGAGTAGATATGAAGATTTGGTAAATAAAAATCCATTTTCATTTTCGTAAGCAAATCGACTACACCGATAAATCAGTTTATCCAATGAAATCTTCGTCATTGCGGAGTGTTCCGTCTGCACTCGATCAAACGGCTGGTTATCTTTGGCAGAGAATATTGGGAATAATTCATGGAAAAGTTCAATAGTCCTGATGCATTGATTATTATTTAAAACCGTATTGTAATTATTTATTACTTTTGAGATATTGAATACATAAATATTGCAATGTGTACGGTATATGTGTTTATATATAGAACATGTATATATTAAGCATTTTATGCATGTTTCAAATTGAATTTTAAACAGTAATGATTGTTAATGGAGTACACTGTAAATTAGCATTAATCGTCATAATGTAGCAATGGATTTCAGTTAATGCAATACCACATTGCACTCAGGAACAAAAGCCATCTACCGTTCATCCAATGATGAGGTTCCAATAACTTAACAGTCAGTCAACATGAAACGTTAGGTCGGGCCCCATTGTCACGGTGCACTCATATTGGTTATGTAAACGTTTCAGGCGTCTGTTGTAAATTTTCCTTGCTTTGTTCTCTGTAAATAAACCAATAAACGTACACTCACTGATACACTCCAATAACGTCTTCGATCACAATTCGTTTTATGCTCAGTTTCCGTGCCTTTAATTATTAAAGCTGTAATTGGATTGTTTCATCAAACGGCATGTATTGCTTTCTTCGCCTCGATGGCCCTATTTACAATTATTCCTTTAAGTTATAAACATTAAAGACTAAACAGGATATACACAGCAAATGTAGGATTTATTTATTCGGTTTGAATGCACAAATACGCTATAATAAAACTTTACTCTTCTTGACTGTATTACATTTTAAAGTTTATTGGTAACCTCTATCTATCTGCAAAGAGAATGGAAACCATGCATGTTTGTAACAATATACAAATATTTGATACGATGCTTTCGCAATTAATATGTATAAATTGTGTGTAAATACGAGGAACCTAGAAGAACAGTGAGAATTTGTCTTTTACGTTGCGGACATTATTATTCCGACTTGTGATGATGAGTCGAGAAATACAATGTGTATCGGTGGAAACAATTTAATGTCATAATGTGACGCCATACTGATCGATTATACACGGCAATATTGGCTGTGTTACGAGCCATATGACTATCAAAGTGGCAAATAAATAGTGATTTTGGGAGGTTTGCAATAAATTATATTTCTATGAGACAGTTATTATACAAAAGTTTCTCAAAAGTTATCAAATCAGAGGCAATAAATTGACAATAAATGCATAATGTCTCAATATATATTATTTTGAATCGTAAGGATGTTTTCTCGAAGTTAAATTTTAAGAATATTTATGGTTAATAATTCAATTATAAATTTATGATCTTGGCTGTTTTTATAAAACTCTCTCCGTTAGCAATGTATGTAATACCGAATTAAACCTGTCCTCATTTGTTGCAATGCAGTTCGGACAAATAATAATCAGAACATAATGTAATAATTCCTTTCTTAGAAATTAGCCGAATGTATGTATGGAAATAAATGTTCTGAAAATGCTGTAGCTCTAATCATTTATCATTTTAACACGGTTAAGTATGAATTATTAAAAAGTGAAGTCTTCGTTAAAAAGCAACAACAACAAAAAACAAATAAAGTCACACCGTTCGATTTTAAATTATAACATGCCAAGTAATATACCTAACAGCGATTATTATAGAAATACATATCCTTTATGATAACTATTGCGAAACTCCGACCACATAAGTAGAAGAAAAACTCATATTTACAACCCAACGTCCTTTCATTTGACCAGGATTCCGGCTCTTACTAACATAGTACCACCATTATCGTAGCACTGACTGACCGCACGCCAAGTCATAGTATATTCAGAAAACAGACAACAAAATACGCACCTGTGTTAAAGCAAACAAATGTATGAACGTTCTAATTGTACTTTTAAACCCGTTTTACCTTATATGTTCATATTAACCGCATATGTTCATATTATATACGATATGTACGATATGTTGCAAATAAAATAATCTTGGTATGTCGAATTAAATTAACTGCATGCTCACTCTAAACAATTAAAATACTTTTCGAACCAGTTTTTATCATCCCGCAAACTGCACCTATTGAAAGTTCCTTTAGGTTTGCCATTCATTGTTAAGTGTACCGTAATTAAATGTTGTTTATGTTGGGTTTACAAGTGTAATAAGCAGTTTTCCTATAATTGTATCCACTTCTCCAAATTGATGTGACTTTTAATCAATGGTCACCCAGTAAGCTCAGCCCTCGGTACGCATTCCAGCTAGTTGCAAAACAACATTTATGATCTGGTAACAAGCGCGAATAGATACACAGCAAATAAATTAAAGTACAGATTTCATATCTAGAATATAGTATAATGTATAATTAATGTATAATTGTACATGCATTTGACTTTTCAATTACACGTGAGAGCTATTTTAATAAAACTGGCAATATAGACATTTCTACAACGCTAATCATACGGACATTAATCCACGATTGTGTTAAACGGTTGACCTTTCTTACACAAAAGAGCAATGGTCAAGCTTGTAATGTGCTTGTGCTATTCGATAAAAGAACTTAACCCTTTAACAATATTACACATACATTACCTCAAATAGGTACCACAAATCGGTATTTATAACTGTATATAACAGGAAACTAGTATTTGTTAGGTATAAACAGTGTTCCATATTGTTATTATGTCCTGTAAAAATGTAATCAGTAATGCTCATTTACAAATATATAGAGAGACCCTTACTGCAAGAATGTATGTACTTACCTTAGTTGTTCATGTTTGCTTGTAATTGAGTGAATAATTACTTATGTTGATATAACTATTTCAAACATGCGTTAGGCATATTGAAACGTATACCAGTGTCAGTGGTTCTGTTTGTTGCTAGACACAGATGTTTAACTTCAAGCTGTATACGATTATAAATTCAATTGTTTGTTCAATATTGAATCATTTTATTGTGTTATTAAAACACGTGATATATTATTGTTTATCCTACCAATAAATGATTTTATAGAAGGAAACTCTACCTGTCAGATAAACTTTTGCTCTATCCGACAGGCAAGGTTAATCTGACACCCTCATGTATATACTTTTGACGGACTACTTTTTCGTGGAATGTGAGTGATGTCATAAACAAGTAATTTTAAAGGTTACGAAATTGGGCGATATTTAACAGTTCAGCTATTGGTGGAAATAAGACACTAAGCATTCAATAATTACATTTTATTATAAACCTTACAATAAATACTACATTGCAATAAATTAATTAGTAACAAATTTGTACAGGAAAAGAATCAATAACCGTTAGCTGTTGTGCCAATACAGGTAGTTTCGGTTTCAAATATCTCGCCATAATTCACATGCGAGCGCAATGACGCAATCACTTGTTTTACGTCATTCAGTTGAGTTGTAGGTTTACACACTGTTGGACTTTAAAAAGAGCAATCAGAATACAATATTTAGTGTTTCTGTGTTTATGGATGGATTATGATAATAAGATTTATATCAAAAAGTGTATCCATGGAATATATGGCTCGAATGGAACCGGTGGGATTAATCCCATTTCAATTTTCTATAAGTCGAGTGTATTCCGATACCTGGCTGGATAGTTGTGGGTGGAGAACAGAGTTGCCAACATAAGGATTTGGATCTAGTAATTTGGATGCAGTCTTTGATTAGTTTACTTTCGAAAGGAAATTTACATAAAGGGTTATTTCTTGATGAATAAACTTTCTTGTTTGTTGATTGATCAAAGAAAGTATATCCACAAAGAATTACCCGCTTACACCAACTGTTTTAAAAGGAATAGAATGATGATGTTGTTTGCACCTTTATCGATTATGCCATGTGCGGATTAACAACTCATTATGGAAGCTAGAACCTCTGTAGAACTAGTCTACACGACGTTTTTATCAATGCCAGCCATTTTGGTCTTTTGTTGTTGAACAGTTTGGTCGAAACACGGAATTGCATTTGAATAAAATCGTCTTTTATCTACTGTAGTGTGTAGCATTTGGCATGTTGACCAAATTTGAATCGAAACATATGGTGATATTTTATCTTGTTACACTGCGTTTTGCATTGAATTGTTTAGGACTATTTCGAGTGGCGGAAACATCATGAATAGAAAACATATTACAACGCAAGGTTAGATTCAGTAAATTTAATGCGTTTTTGAGTATTGTTTCAAATTATTAAACGTTAATATTGTGTTTGTTAAACATAAAATAAATAAATAAAAATATTGTAGGATAAATAGAATATTAGGTTCGTGTCTTTGTGTACTTGAATTTATCCGACTCGTCTCCGAAAGGCTTACACGGCTCGGCAAGCCTTGCCGTGTAAACCTTTCTTCAACTCGTCGGATAAATTCAAGTACACAAAGACACTAACCTAATATTCTCTATCAGTATCATTCTTACAGAACAGAACAAAAGAAAAAATATTTGTATATTTTAATATATATGCAAACAATAATATATTAATATTGGTGTGCATACGTAAGGGTAGTAGGAGAAGTCTCAATATAATCATTGAATAAATAATACAACAAAATGAAACAAAAGTGCTATATATTATCTGGCTCCGTATTCAACAACCTATTCTTAGACTTAAGACGTAAGAATTAAGAATAGTCTTGACACTGTAATATTCTAAGAGCGCTGTAAATTGGAATCTTACTTTGTATTCACCCACTCTAATTACAGCATTCTTTAATTAGAACGATTTGTTAATGATATTAGCGACGTTTTTGGAATATTTGCAAACGCAGACGTATTTTTGCTTGAGTCTAATAGTTGTGTACATTAATTCATAATTTGGTATTCATTAATGACAGGTAAACCTGAATAAATATACATACATTATCATAAAATGACATATAAAGACAAAATGATGCTCGTCTTCCTTTTCATTTACGGTACCTATTTAAACACTCGACCGTCGCTTCTTTAACGACGATTTCTACTTTTTTGTCCTTCCATATTTTTGTTTCATGTCCAAATATTTTGCAGATCAATGCCTAGTACGATGAAACCATACAAAATGGGAGTCACAGACTTAGATTTTGAGGAAAACGCATATAAATGACCCTTGGAAAATATTTTGTCGTTTTTCTTTCAGGAACAAAGTAGTATTACCCATTGACTTGTCAAATAATGATTGCATTTAATTTATTGGTTGAAATGGCTTATTGTCAGAAAACAATACGTTACATAATGAAATGTTATTCAATGTTTTGTGGCAAAAACTGCGTTTGTTTTTTTATTTTATAAAGCACTTTTTTACTTTAAAGAAAAAATAATGTTCCATAAAAATCCTACATTTTCAATATTTTATGCATAAATTTATGTTTTATACTTTGTAAAAAATAGAACAAGTGCTTGTTTTCTAGAAAAAAGAGATAGTTTTTCGATGACAGTTGTTACCTTCCGATTTCAACCATCTACTTATTGTTTTCAAACCTGGAAATCAAACAGTATATGCCGTAATGCATAATAATAATAATAATAATAATAACAATAATAATAATAATAATCTCTTTATTTTCCGAAGGTATCTAATTAAGACTACACATTGATACAAAGTAATGATAACAGCTAAAAGGGGTAATCTTATTTACAATGAGGTATTCTAACAACATTTGCATATATAATTAAACAACAGGTATTAACTGTACACATTTCAATCAATAAATGTGACGAACATAACGAATTTTTTAGAACAGAAACAGTACAAAACATATATTTAATATACTTAAATAATAACTGTTAGTGGTGGTTTGCTGCTTATGTTGGATAAATGACTAACGATATTGAAAATGAATACAATCCGTTCCATATGGATGTTAATATTATACAAGAATAGCTTTTTATAATCACAAACAAGATATTACTTCAGTATTACAACACTATACATTTACGAAAGTAAATGATAATTTGTATCTACAGTATTGATGCTTTGACTTAAATGTCACATACATTTGAAAAAAAAAGATCTACTCGTAAATAACATTATCGTTTAAGGTTAATTAGCAACAACAAAAACCAGCTCAGTGCTTTGGTCAGATCGGAAGCATATTTGCACCAAGTTGTGATATAATTCTTAATTATTCATAAGTTGTTTTCTTCCGCTTACCCGACATCGCCCTCCCCCTCCCCCCCCCCCCCCCCACACATTTTTTTTCCGCCGACCCTAAAAGCGTTTTTGCCAATCAATCATTAACGTTTTCTCATTTCCGGGAAAAACACTCGCTAATATAACAATTTTCTTGCCAGAAATCTTTTTTGACATTATTTATTGTTAAGGTGCAAATTCTTTGTTGGGAGGCATTCATACATTTCACTTGCAGTAAAATATACTTAAACTGTGTGGTGAATACGCGGCGAAGAAACAAAGTTAAAGAAAAACAAGTTATATTTTACCTCCCCTCCGAGATTGTTTTTTTTAAGGTCCATGAAGTTGGCTAGGTAATGGGTATTGGGTATTGGGAATTCAATATCGAGCCAGGGTCGAATACCCAGCTGGGTATTGGGTATTCGAACTTTAGCGAATAACGAGCCAGAATCGAATACCCGGCTGGGTATTGGGTATTCGAACTTTAGCGAATAACGAGCCAGAATCGAATACCCAGCTGGGTATTGGGTATTCGAACTATTGCGAATATCGAGCCAGGGTCGAATACCCAGCTGGGTATTGGGTAATCAAAATATTGCGAATATCGAGCCAGGGTCGAATACCCAGCTGGGTATTGGGTATTCGAACTATTGCGAATATCGAGCCAGGGTCGAATACCCAGCTGGGTATTGGGTATTCGAACTTTAGCGAATAACGAGCCAGAATCGAATACCCAGCTGGGTATTGGGTATTCGAACTATTGCGAATATCGAGCCAGGGTCGAATACCCAGCTGGGTATTGGGTAATCAAAATATTGCGAATATCGAGCCAGGGTCGAATACCCAGCTGGGTATTGGGTATTCGAACTTTAGCGAATAACGAGCCAGAATCGAATACCCAGCTGGGTATTGGGTATTCGAACTATTGCGAATATCGAGCCAGGGTCGAATACCCAGCTGGGTATTGGGTATTCGAACTTTAGCGAATAACGAGCCAGAATCCAATACCCAGCTGGGTATTGGGTATTCGAACTATTGCGAATATCGAGCCAGGGTCGAATACCCAGCTGGGTATTGGGTATTCGAACTATTGCGAATATCGAGCCAGGGTCGAATACCCAGCTGGGTATTGGGTAATCGAACTTTAGCGAATAACGAGCCAGAATCGAATACCCAGCTGGGTATTGGGTATTCGAACTATTGCGAATATCGAGCCAGGGCCGAATACCCAGCTGGGTATTGGGTATTCGAACTTTAGCGAATAAGGAGCCAGAATCGAATACCCAGCTGGGTATTGGGTATTCGAACTATTGCGAATATCGAGCCAGGGTCGAATACCCAGCTGGGTATTGGGTATTCGAACTTTAGCGAATAACGAGCCAGAATCGAATACCCAGCTGGGTATTGGGTATTCGAACTATTGCGAATATCGAGCCAGGGTCGAATACCCAGCTGGGTATTGGGTATTCGAACTTTAGCGAATAACGAGCCAGAATCGAATACCCAGCTGGGTATTGGGTATTCGAAGTATTGCGAATATCGAGCCAGGGTCGAATACCCAGCTGGGTATTGGGTATTCGAACTTGAGCGAATAACGAGCCAGAATCGAATACCCAGCTGGGTATTGGGTATTCGAACTATTGCGAATATCGAGCCAGGGTCGAATACGCGGCTGGGTATTGGGTATTCGAACTTTAGCGAATAACGAGCCAAAATCGAATACCCAGCTGGGTATTGGGTATTCGAACTATTGCGAATATCGAGCCAGGGTCGAATACCCAGCTGGGTATTGGGTATTCGAACTTTAGCGAATAACGAGCCAGAATCGAATACCCAGCTGGGTATTGGGTATTCGAACTATTGCGAATATCGAGCCAGGGTCGAATACCCAGCTGGGTATTGGGTATTCGAACTTTAGCGAATAACGAGCCAGAATCGAATACCCAGCTGGGTATTGGGTATTCGAACTATTGCGAATATCGAGCCAGGGTCGAATACCCAGCTGGGTATTGGGTATTCGAACTTTAGCGAATAACGAGCCAGAATCGAATACCCAGCTGCGTATTGGGTATTCGAACTATGGCGAATATCGAGCCAGGGTCGAATACCCAGCTGGGTATTGGGTATTCGAACTTTAGCGAATAACGAGCCAGAATCGAATACCCAGCTGGGTATTGGGTATTCGAACTATTGCGAATATCGAGCCAGGATCGAATACCCAGCTGGGTATTGGGTATTCGAACTTTAGCGAATAACGAGCCAGAATCGAATACCCAGCTGGGTATTGGGTATTCGAACTATTGCGAATATCGAGCCAGGGTCGAATACCCAGCTGGGTATTGGGTATTCGAACTTTAGCGAATAACGAGCCAGAATCGAATACCCAGCTGGGTATTGGGTATTCGAACTATTGCGAATATCGAGCCAGGGTCGAATACCCAGCTGGGTATTGGGTATTCGAACTTTAGCGAATAACGAGCCAGGATCGAATACCCAGCTGGGTATTGGGTATTCGAACTATTGCGAATATCGAGCCAGGGTCGAATACCCAGCTGGGTATTGGGTATTCGAACTATTGCGAATATCGAGCCAGGGTCGAATACCCAGCTGGGCATTGGGTATTCGAATTTTTGCGAATATCGAGCCGGGGTCGAATACCCAGCTGGGTATTGGGTATTCGAAGTTTAGCGAATAACGAGCCAGAATCGCATACCCAGCTGGGTATTGGGTATTCGAACTATTGCGAATATCGAGCCAGGGTCGAATACCCAGCTGGGTATTGGGTATTCGAACTATTGCGAATATCGAGCCAAGGTCGAATACCCAGCTGGATATTGGGTATTGACACTGCAGCGAATATCTAGCCTGGACTTGGGTATTAAAACTTTAGCAAATATCAGACTAAGGCCGAATCCCCTGCTGGGAATCGGGCATTGACACTTGAGCGAATATCGAGCCAAGGTTGAATAACCAGCTGGGATTTGGCTATCGAACTTATAGCGAATATTGAGCCAATGTCGAATTCCCAGCTGTGAATTTGGTACTTAAACTTTAGCGAAAATCGAGCCAACGTCGAACATCAAGTTGGGATTGGTTATTCAAATTATAACGAATATCGAGCCAAGGTCGAATGCTTGGTTGGGAATTGGGTAATCAAACTACAGCGAATATCGAGCCAAGGCCAAATGCCCCGCTCGGAATTGGGTACTCAAACTATAGCGAATATCGGGCCAGGGAAGGAAACATAGTTCTGTTTTGCTTGTTAATTTCCGAGTTTTTAACCATATTTAACCGCTATTTCGAACACCGTTATATTGAATTAATCGTGTTTTTTTTTTATATAATTTTTTTCGATATCGATTTTTTCCTCCTTTATTTAACTAAAATATACATCGTTAATTCGAATTTCCTTATTCGAATTCATTTCTATTTTAACTAAAATTTCGGTCCAAACAACGTGTTTCACACATAATCATCACTGGTTATTTCGATGTTGAAGCTGACTTGAAAAGGTGTGATTACTTAGCCGCCATCGCCCAATTTTGTTTTCGCGCCTACCATTGTCTTCTGGTTCAAGTCAGTGCTGATCGGTAAGTAATCATCATTAATTGGATGTACGATATTGCGCATTTCGAAGTGTTTATCGGTAAAGTGCTCAATCATATAATTATTGCTTTGTTATTTCTGTAGAGTTTATTGATTTTTATAATATCTACAATAGTATTTACGATCCTTTCTATCCAAGTACATATTAATATCCGCTTATGGTATTACCGCATATGCATTTTTACTATATAATATTTTATTGCAGTCAAGAACATCGCTTTTTCGAACTTTACCGTGTCTACCGTTGTTTTGACGGTCCCAATGACTTCGAAATAGCGTTGTTAAACTGTATAGCATATGTCGTATTAAGCGATATTGGAACATCCGGTGCGCATCTTTATTACCCTCCCCGCTCCCCTGGACCAGAATTTTTTATTATTGAGAAAAAAAAACTCATAGGAGTAGGGGTACCATAAATACTAATTTGTTGTTAGCTGGTATAGTTAAATTTAATGAGCTTTTATTTACCCGTAATCGATGTGTAATTAAGACTCTGTACCGTGGTACTATATTGCAGCATTTGAGACCAATAATAGATGCATTGTAACGATGGAGTGCCTTTTAACCAGTCGGCAACTTATAACTGCAACTTTAAGTCGCTACTTTTTGACCGTTAGTACAGTTTACCGGTTTACAATTCATCTGTTTTGTACTGTTGAAAGTAACGGTAGTACATTATTCTCGCTAAAAAAACGAATACTGAACTGGGCTTTTCCATTGTCGCTGTACCACCACATTGAATGAATACATACCGGACATTTACATCGATTTGTGATGCATTGTCGTATATTTTTGCACTTACCATGGCGACCATTGATTTTATGACAATGCTTCGTATTGCTGATAATGCTCATACAAAAATGTTTCTTGCGTTAGAATTTTAATAACTTGATGTCATTGCTTATTAAAGCAAACGTCCGGGAATGTACACAACAATCTTCACGTCATTTAATGACAACATTGAGCAGCCTATTCGTTTGTTATTTGTGATAGTTTTTCGAGTAAACCAAACATTAGAATGGCACTGTCTCAAAACCCCGGCATCTTTAATAAGGATAAGAGGGCCAGTTTCGGGGAACGAAAAGGGGGTTGACACATTTGACACGCATGTATAAATCTCTACGGAATGAATAGATCTGAATTGTAACGTTTATAAATGTAACCAATATGATACTGTAGGCAGACTCCGGGGAATACATGAATTCACATATTGTTCAAGATCATTTGATAACGAAACGAAAGTTGAATTCACTTTTTATAGCATAATAATTTATACAATCATCATCATCATCATCATCATCATCATCATCATCATCATCATTAGCATCGCCATCTTAATTTTTCATGTTGACTTGGATATAACATGATTTTCTCATATTAGACATAAGTTGCGAACAACATGTTAATAATGAAACAATTCTAATTTATATTTAGTTGCACATTTATTTTCATATGTTAAAATATGTTTACATTGCATATTATGACATAATTCGCACAAAAAGAAAAGAAAAAGACAGAGTAGAACGCGTGAAGAATGATATCATTATTTTTACACGTGTGAAAATGGGATATTACTTTTCACAGGAAGTAAATTGTGAGTTTTGAAAAATAAGGTTTATCAAATTTATATGACACGTACACTTTAAAAAGAAGTAAAGTAGAATAAAACACGTACATTTCAATTAACTTATTTAATTAATTTTATTGAATCAATTAAAGAATGAACATAATAAGACATTATTGTTGACACTGATAAATATATGTCATCATTCATTCAATATAACATGTTTCTTGATGACTAGTTTGGTGTTGTGAAAAACAAGCTTTTACATGTGACTTTCAAACTTTGTTTCAAGACATTGCTGCAAACGATTTTCTAAAATAAATGTGTTTGCTATAGCTCAAGAATTAGTACGAAAGTATTGTCCAAAAATAAATACACTGTATTGCCTATACGTGTATCACAAAAGACGAGTAAGATTATTTATAACATCGTTGTGAAAAAAAACAACACACCATTATTAATAGCATATAATGTTTAACGACTATTAAAATGGTGCTAAATAGGTCATACCGAACATATACAATATAATACATGCACATAAATCCAAAAGAAAGTACTGCCTGTAGCAGGAGCGAAGTTCTAATCGCTTTCTAAGCAAAGTTAGAGACATTTTCTTAACAGAGCCGTACCAGTTGAACGTAGATGTATCAAATACCATGATTACCCCGTCACATGTTTGGACACCAATTCACCAGTCACTTAAAAAGGACTTGCGTCCACACATAAATCATCTTTATTTATACTAAATTGTTTTAAAAATGACAAAAGGCCATAATTCCACAAAATTTGTTGCAGTTACAAGTCCTTCCTTTTCGATCATCATAGCATTGTGAATTGTTGAGCAAATACACCAACCAGTTTCAGAGGAGTGTTACCACCACAATATTTTTTTCATTTATGTTGTATATTGTAAAAATTTAATTGAAAATTTGTCGTTTCCAACAAAAATTCCTTTCCATACGATCACCTACACCTGAAGGTTTTTCATCTGTATAAGTTTGAGCAAAATCAGTCTAACATTAGTAATGGGGTTGAGTCCACAAAATCTAAAAAAGTTTATATTCTACAGTGGAAAAATTATAAAAGGCTATAATTTTGCCAAAACTTGACCCAGTCATAATTCCTTTCTTTACGATCACATACACATGAACGAGGTTCTTCAGCTTTGAATTTTTAATCGAAATACACCAAAAAGTCAAAGAGGAGTTGAGTACTCAAACTTTTTGGGACTTGAGTACACAAAATTCCATGACTTAAGTATCTACTGACGGACGGACAAGTGTAATGCTTAATGCCTCTCACTTTGTGGGGGTATAAAATGCCAACACAGTTTATGATATTATCACTCACATAATGTGAATGGACTGTCAATGTGATTAACAAAGATACAAATTGTGATACATGAACTGATACATACACTTTGGTAATTTAAGAGAAATGAGCCATTGCGGGGGTATTTGTCATTTTCAATGACTGTTCTAGTTTAAACTCCTTGGAAATATATTTATTATTTGTGACATTTTGCATAATATGATTTGTATCTTTAAGTATATATTGCTGTGTAAGAAATTGTTGGTATGAACTGTTGATTACCATACTCTTTTCACAGCTGGAACGCAGAGAACCGAGATCTATTTCGCTCGGCCCTGATAGCCAAATTACCCGAGTTAAATAGATTAACGGATATTAATAACATTGATATTACAAGCCGACCATCAGTGAATAACCTTTTAAATGAATTTACGTCGATATTACGGAATGTTGCGGATCCTTTGTTTTCCAAGCAAGCGAAGTGTAACTTTAATGCTAATAACGAGAGACGCCGTCCGCATGACGCTGACTGGTTTGATTTCGATTGTATTAACGCCCAAAATCGATATTTACATGCACTCGGTGTTTTTAACAAATGTCACTCTGTACATAACCGTGAACGTCTTTGTCAATTAAAAAAGGAATATAAGAATTTATTAAACAAGAAAAAGCGCATTATTAACAATAAAAACTTAAACGACATAGAAAAGTTAAAACACTGTAAACCGAAAGAGTTCTGGAAATATTTTAAAAAGAAAAAATCAACACCAAACAACGAGATTACATTAGAAAGCTTCTATCAATATTTTTCATCCCTTAGTAACGATAGCTCACACTGTTCGAATCAAGATGCGGAGCAGTTCTGTAATAATCATGATTTTGATGCCCCGAATCGTACGTTTCCGGAATTGGATAGCGAAATCACGATTCATGAAATCTTGAACGCGGTTAAATCTTTAAAGAGCGGAAAATCTTCTGGCAGTGATTACTTATTAAATGAATATTTTATTGAAAGTATCGATATAATTTCATCCCACGTTTGCGATATATTCAATGCGATATTGAACTCTGGCTATTTTCCAGATAAATGGACCGATGGAGTTATTGTTTCTGTCCACAAAAAAGGTGACTTAAATACTGTTAATAATTATAGGGGTATAACGTTGCTCAGTTGTTTATCGAAATTGTTTACTACAGTCATAAATAAACGTGTCGAAAGTTTTTGTAATAACAACAGTAAAATTTCGGACGCGCAATTCGGATTTCGCAAAGGGTGCAGCACTGTTGATGCTATTTTTGTATTAATGTCTTTAGTTCAGAAATATTTAAATGATAACAAACGTCTGTATGTTGTATACGTGGACATGTTTAAATGTTTTGATTCTATATATAGGAATGCGCTATGGTTAAAGCTTTACAAGACCGGAATCCAAGGTAAATTATTAAGAGTTATACGGGACATGTACCAGAAAGTTAAATCTTGTGTTAAAGTATGTAATAGCTACACTGATTTTTTCGATTGCGCCGTTGGTTTGAGGCAAGGGGAGGTTATTTCCCCTCTACTTTTCTCTTTATTATTGAGTTATATTTGCAAAATAATGTTGATTCGGGATTGCTTCTTGATGACATTGTTATTATTCTTTTGTTGTTTGCTGACGATATGGCCATCTTTGCCAAAACACCACTTGAGTTACAAGAGAATTTGAATTGTTTAAAAACTTACTGTGATAAATGGGGTCTTAAAGTTAATACTGATAAAACAAAAATAATGGTTTTTCGTAAGCGAGGTAAACTATTTCCAAACGAACATTGGGTATATGATGACAAGCCTATCGAAGTGGCAAATGATTTTAACTACCTAGGTACTGTGTTCAACTATACGGGTAACTTCAGTCTTAACCAGGAATACCTGGCCGGAAAAGCTATAAAGGCATTACATGTTTTACTTAATAATTGTAAACGTTATCAATTGAAGCCCAAATTGTTATGTCAATTATTTGATGCTTTTGTTGGGTCGATTTTAGGATATGCTTCAGAGGTATGGGGGAATTCAAAGTCGAAAGAGATAGAACGAATTCAACTTAAATTTTGTAAACAAATTCTTCAAATTAAAACAAATGCATCTTCTGTTGGTGTTTATGGCGAATTGGGCCGTTACCCTTTGTATATTTCAAGATATGTTAAAATTATAAAATATTGGTGTAAATTATTACACACTGATAATATTATATTGAAAACAGTATACCACCAAGCCCTTCTAGATTGTGAGAAAGGGTTACCAAATTGGGTTTCCAATGTAAAAAAATTGTTAAATGATCACGGTTTTTCATATGTTTTTGACAATTGTGCAAATGTTGATGTTACTTCGTTTCTTCCGATGTTTAAACAGCGTGTTATTGAAGTATTTATACAACAATGGTCAGTGGGGATAGAAAGAAATGCCGCACTCGAAAACTATAAACATATTAAACACAGATTTGAATATGAAACTTATCTTGATACCTTACCACATAATCTAAGATGCTTCTTCACGAGGCTTAGACTGTCAGAACATCCCCTCCGAATTCAAACAGGCCGGTATAGTAGGAATAGAATTGACAGAAATCAACGTTTTTGCTTATTATGCAATAAAAATGATATTGAAGACGAATATCATTTTATGTGTATATGCCCTTTATTTGAAGATTTAAGAAAGAAATTTTTATCCCGTTATTATTATTTTAAGAAACCTTCAATGTTTAAATTTCTTGAATTAATCAATACGCAAAATAGAACTGTATTGCTTAATGTTGCTAGATTTTTAAAGCAGGCGTTGGCTCTTAGAAATTCCACGCTATTAGCTATTCATTGATTTTGTTCACCCTCTTTTTCCTTTCTTTTTTTTCTTATTTTCTCAAAAGACTGTATTGTATGGTATTTACTTTCTAAGCCTCTTAACTTATTATGTGACATATAATTGTTTATTTGTACTGAATTTGCTTTGACGATGTACTTTTGTGCAAGTCACCAATAAAAGTTCTGTTCTGTTCTTATTCTAAACGTGTTGTTCGCTATTGGAAACATAATTTGCCCTACAGGCGATTCACAAGTCTGTCCTCAATTATTGGGAGCCCGTTCATCATAAATAAACTATTTTCACAAGTTGTTCACCCAGGCCTCCAAAGTGTAAAAAATGCAAACTGTCCTAACCATAATAACAGAATATGTTGTCAGAGAATTTAACTGAAATGGTTTGTTATATTTAAAGATTTTTTTAATTTATTTTTGTTTATTCGAATAGTGGCTTGATATTCGAATATTAGTTCAAGTATTTGAATACTCGAATATTCGATTATTCGTTGACATCCCTAATTGCTACTTTTATACGTATTGCCTTTACGTGACTGTTAAAAAGAACTATGAGCACTGATAATATAAACGACATTAAACTGGTTTGTAAGCATTTTTTATAATTCCCAGGACAAACGATATTGCCTCCATAGAAATAACCATCCATTTAATAAACTCAGTTTTACTTCAACACCGTGGAATAACACAGTCACGTGTAGCGTATTGCTCTCTGCCTACGTAATTTATGTTCTCACGGCAATCTCATAAGTAGTTACGGTGTATGGTAACACGTACATAGCTGTAAACCGAAATTTCAAGGCTTATGGGTCAGCCTTTCTAATCATCGCAGAATTCAATTCTCTTTTCTTAACACGAACCTAGTATTCGCTGTATCTGCCCTTCATTACTTACTGTCTTTAACGAGGAGGTTGTACTCAGGTGTTGTGATGGAAGTGTTGATACACAGCCTGCTCTCGACGTTAGCTTCAGACAGGTCGCCGATGGTACTGTTGGCACGCAACGTGATCCTGTCATATGAGAATTTTAACTCTGGCTCTGTAAATACACAGGGAGAATTCTAGTATAAAGGTTATGGGCAATATTTAATTTTAAATATATGAGATTTGTTTTCTACGAATAAAAAAATAACATGTTTGATTCTCGTGACATTATGTTTAGCGCGTTATGACTGGTTTGTATGACATGCATTGGTTTGAAATATTTAAAATAGAACGTATATTTTAATTTGTGCAACACTACTATATAACTTTATGAACTTATTAATCGCTTTGATTAACAATTACCTGCTAATACGTAGTAGTAAACCGAGTTAGGTGTGATTGAAGTTAATTTCCAACATAGAAATGGCTGGTACGATGATCCATACAGATAAATATATTCGTCGGACCTCAATACAGAAACCCATTTGGCTATCAGATCACCAAAAGCTTATATAAGAAGTGTCAATAAAATATC